>NTHP01000432.1:366272-402791 GCA_003416845.1 Oplegnathus fasciatus | reverse complement strand
GTTGCGAGTAAACGGTTACTATGGCCGAACAAACAAAGATCGATGACTACAGACGATGAAACTGAAACAGAAGTGAGGTCCAAAAACACACCTGCAATTACCGATTATTGCCAGAGGTGCCGTGAAAGAGAACGAAATGAAAATCTTCAAGATTATAACTTTAAGAAATCCTTCAGGATTTTTTGGATCCAAACCAAAAACTGCTCATGGCCTTTCCACCGGCTTTTATTGAAAAATTGTTAAATTACCGGACCAATAAATCAGAAAGAAAACTTCCTCTGCAGACGTCATTAAACTTTTTCACTCTGCTTCAGACCAAAGAGAACCAGCAGCAGGTCTGTGACTGCACTCACAGCAGATGCTTCTGTTTTAAAGTGCTCACAGTAAACTTGAGTTTGTGCTGTTTTATCCTGGATGATCCCTGTGGGACTCTTCACCGCTCGCCCTGGAAGTGTTAATGCTCTGCTGCACCCGCCTGGCTGCAGAAGTGTCCTCTGTGCTACAGTGGCTGAGTCTCAATCAGTGCCTCCTTCCAGCTCTATAATTTTCATCGCCGAGCAGCATTTGGCGGTGCGTCAAACCGAGCCACCTGGGCTTCTCTGAACTCTGTCAGCAGAGAGTCCTCTTTGAGTTTGTGCCAGCAAACATTACGCAGCAGTTCAACTCCCTGACAAGAGGTGCACAAGGACTCTGGGCAGAATTTAATTACCTCTGCACCCAGAAGTCAAGGATCAGAAGATGTGAATATCTAGAATACTTACTGTTAACTTGAATTAGCCGCGTGAATAGCTGAGGTTTTTTTCTTTAATTTCCATTAATGTCTTTTAAAGAGTCATTTGGACAGAAGCTAATGGCTGCAGCGTGGGCAGAAACAAGAAGAAACTTCACTCATAAATGCTTAAAACTGAGAAAAGAGCGCGGGAATGCAACGTGTGGGTGAGGGAGAGAACACCCCCAAGGGGCTTATGGGAATTATTCATGACAAAAGCACAACCATGTGCTGATAAATAAAGACCTGGGTGCAGGAAATATGAGACAACAGGGAGAATGATGCTGAAATAACTATTCATAACTAAGTCAAAAGTAAATTTGTGAGAGAAATAAAAGACTGCAGGGAATTTGTGCTTGTTTTCAAATAAAAGAGAGACAGAGGATGTGTGGGTGAGCGAGATTGAAGGCAGCTGTTTAACATAATCTCATGCAAGCTGATGCTCAGCCTGATATGTATTAAAACTTTTCAAACTTTATTTTATTGTTATCCAGGGAGACTAAATAACTTCTCACAACACATTTTTACTTCCACATAACTGCTCCATGTCAGGTGTGGACAGGTTTACCAGGATTATAATGGCCTGTGGAGGTTTCTCTCTGAAGGCTGAAAAACATTTCTTTCTTTTCTGTTTTATTTTTTTATTTAAATGTTTAAAGATGCCCTCCAGATATGTTTTGAGATAAATAAAAAAGACTGATGATTTGTCTAACATTGTTTTTTTTCCACAAAACAGTTCAATTATTTATTATAAACTTCTTAAAATGAAAATGTTATATTTGCTGCTTCGCTGTAGAGCCTGTTCTCTGTGTTTGTGCACTGGAGGCTTCAAGTCTCCACATCACACTTGTGTAAGTTGCATACTGGCTCATGATTGGCTCCAAGCTAGTTGTGAAACTTTCCCCCTTCAGCAGATGAAGGTGAAAACGACCTTCCAGTGTCAAACACTCAGAAACGTCCAAGTGGAGGAACAACGAGCAGAAACACATCTTTTAGCGGAATAGGACTTTAATCTTTTTGTGAATCAGAGTCCTTTCACTGATTCCAGCTTCTCAAATGTGAAGATTTTATGCTTTTCTTTGTCGTACGTGGTACTAAACTGAACATCTTTGGACTTTTGGACTGTTGTTCAGACAAAACAAGACATCTGAAGACGCCGCTGTGCTATAAAGGCAGTTTTCACTATTTTCTGACATTTTATAGCCAAACAATCTGTTCATCGAGAAAATAATCAGCAGATTAATCGATAGTTGCAGCCCTACAATTATTCAACAATGAGAATAGATGAATTTAAGCCTCAAAGAATTGTGAGCTGAATTTAACAGGATTATTGTTGGCCACATCACCAAAGCCTAAGTTTTGTATATTTACTTTTCATTTCAGTCTGATGAATGTCTATTTTTTTATCATGTTTGCCATTTTGTCTCGCAGAATCATCTTGCAAATTGTTCTTTAGCTGTTTCGAAAAGTGTTAAAGAGTTGTCTTCTCCACCTCCTGCTTTTGACTTCACACCTCCACCTTTTTCACCACATTGAAACAAGCTCTTAATGATGTTTTTCCTTTCCTCTCCTCCTCTTCCTCCCCTCAGGACCCTTCATAGAGCGGGCGATCATCGCCAGTCAAACCAGCGAAGCTCTGTGGTTCAAGAGCGAAGACGTTTTGCTGAAACCAGCAGAGGAGCAGGAGGAATGACCCGTCTCAGATTGTATATATTCTCTGTATTGAATAAAGTATTTGTTCTGAGTTTGGCTCCTGAGTGCTGATATCTATTGTTTTAAAGAAACCCAGGAGAGGAAAAGGAGGACAAAACATACAAGGTGACCCGGAGAGAAAAGTGACTTTTATTAATAATCGCCCAGTACAGCCCATAAATCAGCTGATACTGTTACAGGACACCTGAAGGTCCATGAAAGGTCTGAAACGTTTTCAATGTGAGTTACCTGAATTAATACGGATAAAAGTATTTAACATCCATCTTTTTACCTTCATCCACAGCAGGTTTGCTAGCACAGTATGTCGTGTTTGTATTTACTAAACACAGTTTGAGCTCAAGGCCTTTAATACATTTCCTGTTTTCAAATTCTTTCCACTTATAGTTCAGTTAGCCCATGTTGAGTGAGAAATATCCACATTTTTACTGGTTAATTTTTATGGTCTTTAACCTATAGCAGTTCTCAATTCGAAATCTGTCAGAAAATGTAGTCAAAGCTGTTGTAAAATCTGAATATCTATACTATGATTGAATATGATTCTCCAGATTTAAGACTCCAAATGTCCTTTAATATGATAAAGTACTGTCATTAAGGGAAAACACTCAGTGATCTGAAAACATAAAAAAAGAAAGAAGTGATTTCTTGGTGTAAAATCTTTCAGCCCGTCTTCTCACCTATGAAGAGGCCACCCTCGTCATGGGTATAAGGATTTTTCAACAGTCCTCATTATTATTGAAAATCTTTGCTTCGTTCTCAGGTCTGTTTTGGACACTAATGTCCACATACTTTTGTGTACTTTTGGTCTGGTACTGTTTTTCCTGGTTTGGGCTCTTTAGTTCCAATAAAGGGAAATCTTAATGCTACATCTACAATAATATTTTACACAATCGTGTGCTTCCAACCTTGTGACAACAGTTTGTGTTTGTCCCTTTCTTGTTTCGCCCCCCGTGCACAAAGCAGCTTCGTAAAGAAACTGTTTTCCCAGTTTGACGTGAAGCATGTTGACTGGCCCTGACCTCAACCCCATCAAACACCTTTGGGAAGAACACTGACTGTGAGCCAGACCTGATCACGCAACATCAGTGCTGGACCTCACTAAAGCTGGGAGCAAATCCCTGCTGGAAAGACTAAAACCAGATGATTGGATGCTGTTATAGCAGCAGATTAATGCCCAATATTTTGCATTGACTGCAACGTTTGGGTGTCCACATACTCTTCGACATTTAGTTTGGTCTACTTGCTGTACAGCAGGTGGTATAATTCAAATGTAGTACTGCCATCTAAACACCAGGAGGCAGTATTGACATAGCCTGCACTGCTGACCCCTGTAGAAATGAATTGAGGGCTTCATGCAACCTGTTGCAGCTAAAATCAATCAGAGGCATGAACAAAAGGAGGAGTTTGATTTTCTCGAATATTTGACTCAATAATTCATAAAGGCATGTGATGTACTCTTTTATAGTTTATAAATTATCTTGCGACCTTCATTACAGTATATGTGTGTGTGTGCACAGTGGCTCCTGCTGGAATTTTAAAAATTCTTAAAGGCTTCTTGGATTTGTGGAAGACAAACGAGGCCTTAAAAGTTGCAGAAAATGACTGAATGGCTCTGAACATGTTCTCATCAGTTCATCAGTCTACCCTGGCTCTCTGAGTCAACATTCACATCTTGCAGGAAAAGCCTGATGGAGATTTATATTGATACAGCAGTAAGGCTAAAGGAATTTCACCAGTGTGATGTCTTAACTCCAAAAAATGCAAAGTTTAGGTCAATTTCTCATTCATTTTAGTCCCTGAGTTTAAGCTCCTCCAGCTGTTTTTCCTGGATTAAATGATATCTTTATTAATTCATGTTTAAGATTAGAAGCCTGAAGTTCAACCAGTGAACTGAAGCTTTTACTGAAACCAGCTTCAAATCCCTGCACCACCATTTGCTCTTACAAAACCCCAAATAGCATTATCTCTGCACTCACTGCAGTTCCACACAACTTCAGACGTTAGTATGAGCTGCTGACAACACGCAGAGTGCCTTTAGGAAGGTAACACATGATATTTGATGTCCCCGATCACAGCAAGTCGAGATGTCTTTACAAACTGTGTGCGTTGAATTAGCAGAGCCAATTACACACCCATCCTACGATGCTGTGCAGGTTGATATTCAGTGTAAGATTGAGATAAGTTGGAACTTTTATTGGTCCCTGTGGGGGAATCAAGCTGTTGCAGCAGCTAATGTAATAGGATTTGGCAGAGAAAAGAGGCTATAGAAAGAAGCAATGAAAATTGTGGAAATAGTAAAAACGATGAAACTGACCTCAATGAGTTTCCAGTTTACAAGCTTCATAAAAATTGTTTGTTGTGTTCCCATTTTCACTCTTACAGACCTGTATTCTTCATATATGTTTGCAGTCCATCTATAATATTGTAATTTACTATTGTTGTTTCGGTCTATTCTGTACATACGGCATCTTTTGCATGTCCGTCCACCCTGGAAGAGGTTTACCTCCTCTGTTGCTCTTCCTGAGGTTTCTTCCTTTTTTCCCCCATTGAGGGTTTTTTGGGGGGAGTTTTTCCTCATCTGAACTGATGGTGTAAAGATAGAGACTGTACGTATTGTAAAGCCATATTATGTCAAATGACATCAAAACTCTTCATATCCATGGTTCATTAGGACATAAGGTGATCTAATGGATTGGGAGGTCATTTTGTTGAAATGTGCCTGACTCGGCAAAATTGCAATAAAAGGTCATATCACATTATATTTAGAAAAACCTGAATCTGGTCGATTAGTCGATTAATTGATTAGTCGATCAATAGAAAATTAGTTGGCAGGCAACCATTTTGATAACTGATTAATCGTTTGAGTCATTTTGCTGCTTTCCTCTGTTTTATAACATTGAAAATGGGGTTTTGGACTGTTGGTCGGACAATACAAGACATTTAAAGACGCCATCATGGCCTCTGGGAAACTGTGAAGGGCATTTTTCATTTTATGGACAAAACAACAAAATGATTGATCAAGACAATAATCGGCAGATTAATGGAAAATGAAATAGTTGTTAGCTTTAATTGCAACAGTTACCTAAAATTTGAGAACAATACATAAATAAATAAATAAAACATACATACACATACGAGTGCAGACATATACGAGTATAGACGTGCACCTTTACAAATGTAAACAAATATAAGTGTTGTTCCTTTCCTGAACAACAAGCACTATGACCACTAAGGTTATATTAAGACTTGTGGTAAGACTTTTGTCTTCCTGTTTTCCCCTCCCCCATCTTTCCCCTTATCTAGCAATATCCCCCCCTCCCCTCTTTGCATCTCCCCCAAGGTTAACCAGCATCTGAGAAAATACAAAGTCACAAATCATAGTCATAATTTCAGTCAACATAACTTTCAGTCACACTAATTAAAAAGCTGAATGATAAAAAAGGAAAACAGAAGAAGTTTATTTCCTCTCTGAACATGAATTGACCAGATCCCTTCCACCAACCATGAATAACTTTATAAAAATACTTAATTAATGTGTAAAGTGTGAAAATGTCTCTATGGTCCTGAGCAGATATATGAGGGTGAACCCACCTTACCTCAGTGTGCCCTCCCTTAGATTTGACCTCAGTGTGAGAATAAAGTTCAATTATCAGCAGACTCCACATGAAGCGTCACTATGACAACAGTTTAAGGGTTCCTAATTGGGAAAATGTTCATTATTCTGACTGATTTCTGGTCATGTTGTGGAGGTTGGATGTTGTCACGGTTGTCACGGTTTACCAACATTTTTTAATCTCCCGCTGCGTCACTGGGTCGTGGTTATAAATAGTCGCAGGGTGCAGACAGCAGCGGCATTAAAGCAGAAGAAAGAAAGCTTGTTCAAAGGCAAAACTTCTGATTCTGATCCCTGTTTTTGGCAGAGGACAAAAGGGCTGAGTGGAGATCAGGTTACTGCCATGTGACACTGAGGAATCTCAGTCCTGCACTCCCTCTGATTAAACATTACACTCACAGACAGAGAGAGCTGCAGACATCCTATAATACTCCACAGTTTAGAAGGTTATTATGCAGACATCAGCTGAATTAAACACCCTGCAGCTACTATGGATGAAAAATAAGTCCACCAGAAATCATATTGTAATACTTTATGAATATAATATGCTATTAATATACAATAAATTCACTGGAAAAGCTCTACAATGTCCCCATAGGATTATTATAATGACACCATTGGAGATAAAAATAAAATACCCCCATGCCCACGAGTAACATAACAATACTTAAACTCACAATTAAACGTGTGCAGAATATTGTTTCATGAAAACATAGGTATGTTAATAACGCAACCATTATTGATAAAAGTGTCATTAAGTAAGACAAAGTAACCATAAGCTGCCACCAGGGATGTGATAGTGATGTAAAGGGTATAAAACTACTATAAAGTAAAGTTAAAGTTACTATAAACTCAATATTAAAACATTTTATATGATTAAAATGACACCAAAGATTATAGAAAGTAGAATAAAGTGAAAATTGAGCACATCAGACACATTTAAAAGCTCATATAACACAACATTTGAATATTTTAATGATACAATAAGTAATAAAAATATGTTGAAGTATAATAAAGTCACTGTAGAAGCCCTTTATCAGTTCAATATTTTATCAGTTTCTCCCAAACTTGTTCACTTTCTGCTGAGTTGTAACTTTTACACATCTACAGATACTATTACCAGAAAAGGAACCTTATAGTGATACTATGAAATAAAAACTACCACAAGGTCACTGCGAAAGACCCTACAAAGTCCCATGTTAAAGTGAGATTTCTGGCTGTTAATTTGACCGAAGTCCAAAACATCTTCAACACCAATTTCCCCCAAAACTAACCCCCTCTCTTGTAAGTTTTAACTTTCACGCATAATGCAGATACTATTAATGAAAAATGAAGCTAGTGATACTTTATGAAACAAAAAATACCACAAAGTCCAGACAAAAATACCCTCTGAAGTCCCTCCAGGTATGTTAAAGTGACTGTAAGTCGTGTATGTCTACGAGCTGTGAGGAGTTCAACCAAAGAGATTGTTTCAATTTGAATCATATTTAGAGGCCCGAGGACATGAAACTGTTCAGTATTATGTGAGAATGATTACAAAAAGTCTACAGAAGAAGCATCGTTTTGTGTGAAGAATTTAGTTTTCCAACCCTGGTAATTATCTTGTGAGCACTTACATCCATCTAGCCACCCTTGGAGGGTCCTGATCACTGGTTTGGAACCACTGTGTTATAATTGGAATAATTTTGAATATGTGACACCTAAAGTGCCATAGAGTGCAATGTCATCATTAGATGTATATGTAGGAATGGGACAAGAATATAAAATACCATTCGGTGAGATGAAGTCACAATAAACTCCCTGCAGGAGACTAATAATGACATAAAAGTGGATAAAAACACCATAAAGTAAGTTAAGGTCAGTATAAACACACCATAAAAACTTATAAAAGTGAGTATTGTGTACCAGACACACTAGAAGTCCCTAAAGCTATATAACAGGAATATTATAAAGACACCATTGGTGATAAAACTGTTTAAGTATGATAAAAAGTGAAACTCCACAGAGAAACTGTGTAATTTAATATGTTTGTAAAGCTCAGATTTCCAGCTGTAAATGGGATTAAAATGATGAATCCCTCTGATGATCTAACATTCATTCATCACCAAATTCCCCTCCAAACAAAATGAATTCCCTCCCTCATGTTTTAATCCCCAAGGAGCAGAGTCCCCATCATGTGAGATTATGATATCTGCGAGGTGGGTGGTGGGTGGTGGAGGTGGGGGGGGGTGCAGCAGAAGAGAGGTGGGACGTCCTCCTGGAGAGAGGAGGGGAGGACGAACAAGAAAGAGAAGAAGAAGAAGAAGAAGAAGAAGGAGTGGGGGTTCGGGGCGGACAAGAAGAACGCTGCACCGCAAGAAGTGACTTCAAACACCGCGCAACATTCGCTGCAGGAGCGCTGAAAGTCCGACCGCCTCTCCGTCTCTCGTCGTCATGCGCCTCGGCTTTTAAAAAGCGTCCCGGCTGCCGGGGAGAGGACAGATCACCTTGCATCTGGTGATTTATTTTGGCAGAGTTTGGTGCCCGACCGGCAGAGCAGTGAGCAGGCGGAGAAGAGTTGAGGTGGATACTTCTCCAGGTTTCGGGGACTGCGCCGCATTCCAGCCCGGAGCGCAGCGCTCAGGAGTCGGACCCGGTGCGCTCCGTCTCTCCGCTCTGCTCCCGCTCCTTTTAGGGATTCCTGGATCTTTCCTGGTTGTTTTCTTGTGCATCGGGACATCAATAATGCACAGTGAGAACTGCCTTGATTTGAGCTAGAGAGATAAACACAAACACATCGTGCGTTTCCCCCCTCCTGACTGGATTTGGATTTAATGCCCCTTTTGGCTGCGACCATGGGTGGATGGTGGATATTTGTTGGCGCTCTGGCTGCGATCCTCACCGTCCCCCGTGGGATACATGGTTGGTATTTTTGGTCTCTTTTCACTAAACCAGTTGTTCGGTTGTTATGTAGGTCAGGGGTTATCAGGGACCACCATGCACACTCACATTAGAGCCACAGACCCCAAATATGATCAGATTTAGTTCCATATCGGCTACTTCATCCGCACTAATTCATAAATATGTTGTAGGGGAGTGAAAGTTGTGGTCACAATTGTCGTTTTCCTTCTCTATTTGGCACAATTTCTATTGATCCAGGCAACAGTGAATGTCATTTATTCTTCAAGTTGCTGAAGACATCCTGGATCTCCCTCAAGGATCCCTGGAGGGGGCCAGGACCCTGCTTTGGGACCCCCTTAGCAGGTTGTTGTTTCCCAGGGATGAGAGCAGAGATTTAAATTTGTGCCATTCCAGCTTGAGGATTGGCTGAGTTTCCAGGAAAAGTAGTGAATTAAAGTAAGATCTTTCATATCATAGGATTTCTGAATGAGCACCCTCCACCTGGGATGAATTTTGCGGACAAGTATTCATCATCAAGTGGAGATTTAACTGTTGATGATGCTGAGAAAGCTGCACTCATGTGTTCCCATCCAAGGAAGTACTGATTGGGTGATTTGCATGTGAAAAGACATCTAAACATCTGTGTTAAAACTGGGCTCAACTAGGACGAAAAGTTTTCATTTAAACAGCATTTCAGTGACTATATTTCAACATGGAGTTAGAACCTACTTGATGGCTGTATGCATCCTTTGATGTATTAAAAACCTCGTGTTAAAGCTCACATTTTACAAGAAGTCTTCACATTTCTTGATCTGCAAATCACCAAATCAGTTCTTAGCGAGAGAGAAGTGAAGTCAATCTTAAAAGTCATTTGGAGAACATCTAATTCAAAGTAGACCCAGGCTGGAACAAGCTCAGTTATTTGCCTCAAAAACACAGTATCAGTATTCAGGCTGTTATTATCAATCAAAATATCCTCCTGGGCGAGTGAGACAGTACTCTGCTTCATGGGTGATAATTCCGCAGATGCTCAGAATCTGAATAGAAAAGCAACACGTGAAGTAAACTTGTCCGAGCTGAGCTGTTGTGCATTTTAACTTTCTTAAAGATCCCCACACGTCTTTGAAACTGATCCTGCTCGTGGCCTCCGTGCCATTTAAATATTCATAACTCTGCATCAAATCTAAAAGGTCTGCCCATGCACAGCTACAGTATTCCCATCAGAGGAGTTATAATGCGTAAGACAGTCAGGAGCAGAATCTAAAGCAGGTCTGCGCAGCTGTTACTGAACTGACCCATTCAAGGTTTCACTTCATTCCTCATATCAAACTCAGGCTTGTTAATATCACAGCGCGGTACCTGCGGGAAACACTCAGGCTTGCGTGTTGAAATCTGGCAGGTGAAAGTTTCTCTGCTCACATGCAGCAGCAGAACTTTTTTATTTATTTATTTATTTTTTTACCAAAATCATTAGCGTCCTCTCCTCATCTCGGCATGCGTCCAATCTGCTTGGCAATCAATAAGATTCAAAGTTTTGTAAAGGGAAAGACTCCTTCGCCTCCTTCTGCTGAAAAGAGAGCGCGTTGGCGTTGGCAAGCAGAGCAGAACAGTTATAAAAGTTGAAATGTTATCGACATTAAGTGGTGCTCGGTGGATTGGATGGATCCTGAGACTTTCTGGACGAAAGTTTACCTCACATGTTGCTTTTCAATTCAGATTCCTTTACAGTCTGTTGAATGCGGCTGTGAGCATCTGCAGAATTATTATCCCTGACCGAAACAGATTATAGTCTCACTCACCCGGAGATTACTTTTGGTTGATCGCGACGGCCTGAATACTGTATTTTTGAGGCAAGAAACTGAACTTATTCCAGCATGGGAAGTTTGACTGCACTTCTATTCCACGAGGCATTGATTTGGTGATTTGCAGATGCAAAGATGTCAAGACTTTCAGTTAAATTTGGGCTAAATACGGTGTTTTAAATGTCTGGGATACATAAAATTGTTGTAACAGCAGCATTTAACTGACTATATTTCATTATAAAGCATATCTGACCTACAAATTCAAATATAATCACTGAAACTGTAAGAACTTTTACTTTTCAACAAACTTTAGCCCAGTTTTAGCACAGAAGTCTGGATGTCTTTTCACCTGCAAATCTAATCAATGCTTTCCGGTATACAAACACAACAAGAGGATAAATATGGCTATTTTGAGTACAGGTGCTGCTTTCCCACCATCATAAACAGTTAAATCTCCACTTGATGATATATAATTGAAGTAAAGGTCCTCTCAAATGGAGACTGCTCATTTAAAAACCCTATCAAATGAATGTTTGTGTGATGTGAAAGAGTCCTGACTGTGAGGTGAGAAAAGCAGCATTTATGGGTGATTATAGAGAAATGGCTCAAGTTTGCCAGAAATGGAAGTTTTCTGTTCTATTTCTTTACGGAAGCTGAGAGTTGCCATGGTTGCTGATGATTTCATGTGGCATTTTAATCTCGAGCGATGATGATTTAAAATCTTGTCATCTTGAGATTATAACATCACAACTTCATTATCTCATTTCTTGAAATAAAACCTTTTCTCATTTTTGCGATGTTCTTTGATGCTTATTTCTTTCGAGGCTGAGAGGAAACAACTCCATGATGAAACTCATTCAGACCGTGATTATCCTGAGCTGATGAGACATTTAAGGCTTGATCGCAAGAAAACAGAGTTTGATATCTTGAGATTCTTTTAATTAAAGAATCCTCTTGTAAAAATGGAGTTTAAAACCGGGTTTCTGTAATTCTCCATGATCTTCCAGCACCAAACCTCCATTCAAAATGTATACATTTTTAGAATTTTCTGCAAGTTCTTTCCTCTCCCAAACTATGTTACAGCCAAAACATGAAGGAATGTGTAGAACAAGAGTAGAGTTACTCCAAAAAACAGGACAGAGGCATCGTTACAGTTTCAAGCTTTCGGTTGATGATGATTTTAAAGTAAAACCGAAAACTTGAAACTGCAACAATGCCTCTGTCCTCTTAAAATATTTCTGTTGATTCAGATTAAGATTTGCACACTTTAACTACAGCATGTATAGAGAATGACCTCTATTTTATGTCAGTTTTAATCACAATATGGTCAAAACTTCAGCAACACTTGTAGTATCAAGAACAACTCGACTGTGAGGCCAACACGTTTTGGCAAAAGCTGAAGCCGAAACCTGCTGGTCTCACGATAAAATTGTTTATTTATACTGCCAAGCATTTCCATACACCTTGGAAGTCGGTAAAGTTGTACCAGAAATCTCTACTTGCATACATGCGTAAACAAAATCTGAATATAATCCATCTTTTTATATATCTGCAAACTGGATCACATTGAATTCACACTCACTTAAAGCCACCAGCACTCGATATGTTAACTGATGCCTCAGAGTCAAACAGAGAGTTAATAATTGTTTAAAATCTGAACTGTTAATTGGTTTTTGGAAACAGTTTTCTTTAGCAGCAGAACTGCATTGTAAAACCACTTCTGTATATCTCCCCCAAACTGATTAAAGTGCCAGATTATATTTTGCAGTGCACTCTTCCTCCCATGCAGAGAGATAAAGAGACAACAGCATGAAGCAGCAGCATAAACAGACTCGCTCTGGGCATCTTGTGTGAGAATACAACTGTAACTGTACTCTTGTTTTGTGGACCTGGACCATTATGGTAAATGTTTACCTCTCGCTGTACTTTCCCCTGAGGCGTCTCAGATTTCTCCAGCCTGCTTTTGTGCGGCTCAGACCTCAGACTGGGCTGAGGCCCGTGTCCATCTGTCTGTCCGTCTGTCTGTGTTGTCTTAACATTTTGAGCCGAGATAATCATCAGCGCCCTGCCATTTCAGTCTAAAGGTTGCATATTTTCTGGCTTTTAAATTTCCAGAAATCCCAATGGCAACTGTTCATGATGCGCTGAGTGTAAATGTGGGACAGGAAGGAGCAATTTCGACAGCTATGGAGTTTTATTTCAGTTTGGAGATGCATTATGGAGACATATTGTCAACCCTTGCTAGTCAAGGCATTGTTATTAGTCAGAGCACCTTAACGCGGACTTTGTGCGCAGGATTTAAATATTTCGTGTGCACGTTTCACTATTTTGTTCACACATTTACTAAACTGTGCACACGATTTAGTATAATGAGGGCACAAACTAGAAAAAAAAATACGATGTGGCCACTCAGGGGCTCCGTAGAATTCTGATTGGGTTGATTGGTTATGTCAGGTGTTCAGGTACCACAGGTGAAGGTCTTTATAAAGACAGTGTCAGGTAAAGGATAGGGTTTATTTGTCCTTATTATGAAATTAAGTCATTTAATGCTGTTTTTAGATAGATTCCTGGTAGTTTTGTGGCAATATTTGCCTTCCATATATGTGCAAAATGCTACTTATCATTGCTGGCTGAGTAGTGATTAGCAAGCTAATGGCCGGGTTTCTTTGCATATGCCTGATATTTGATGGTAGAGATGGCCATGATAAGTTTTTATTAACAATTAGCAAAGGTTTCTGAGACTTGTGTTAGCCAGACACTGCTCGGAAGCTTTAGCTTTGGGAGGCAGTGTTGGTGTAGCTAAAGAAGGAGTATTTTACCATCTGATAACCCCAGAGATGTTCCTGCATGCACATACTCATCTTCTTAGTTAACAATAAGTGTAAGGAGATGATTCTCTTGTCAAATCTCTGCATGTGTGGAGGGATTTTGGAGTGTTTTGGGTTGTGTGTGTGTATTTTTTACATGTGAAGTCTCATAGTTGTGTGTCAGATGTTATGATTCAATCTGTAAAGTGTGCAGAGCCTCTTTGGGTGATGTGCGCTTTAAATAAACTGCAGTTAAATAAAGTTTTAGTAGCAGTGTGGAGTGGATTTAGACTAAACAGCGATGACGGCCGGACATCTGAGCAGGCCGTGGCATTCTGAATTTAGCTGAGCCTGAGAGGTTACAATGTGGATGTGAATGTGACCTGTTTTAATCAGCTGAGTGTCTGCTTGAACAAGGGTAGAAATGTTTAGAAGTTCAAAGGTGGGTTAACGTAAGGATTGACGGTGTCTTTTCTTGTCAGATGGTGCAGTAGATTCATGGTGGCACAGCCTGATGCTGATGCCAGATGACGAGTCAAGACCACGATGGCCATTGTAGTTTATCTCAGACTCAACTTGTGAAGCTCAGATCTGCATTGTCAGACTTGGCTCAACTTTCATCAGTTTAGGCTGGACTTGAGCCCCATCTATCCCTTTGTCATCTTCTGCTATACATTATCAGCCTCAGTATTGCTTAACTTGATGAAAGTTTATCCAAATATGACCATGTTGAGCTGAGTTTGACAAGCTGAGTGGAACATGTCCTGGGTTGGGCTTTCACGGGCAGCTCACACCCAAAATTAGGCACATATAACTAACTTTCTTATCGCACGCAGGTGATTTGTGTATTTTAAAGCTGCAAAGAAAAAACAAAAGACTACTAACTGTAGCATCCCTGCATGTCCTGGCTCTGTAAACATGGTGAACTCATGCATGTGTTAAGAACAAAACAGTGGCCAGTTATTTTTGTCATTAAAAGTGCATTCAAATTGAACCTGAAGGTTTTGAAATTCTGCATCAACTGTAAGGTAAACTGGCTTATTCAAGGCTTATTGATTGAATCAGATTTCAAGTATTATTAAATGAGTAGAGACAATCGGGATTGTCCTACTACGACATGTTTCCTGTGTTTAGCCTGTAACTGCGAAAAAGACAGGGCTTCCTGACAAACGTTGAACCACTCAAACTAAATCAAACTTCACCAACATCTTCATTGAGCATTTGTGATCGTATATGCATCAGTGAAATCTGAAATCCCGTAACGTGATTCCTTTTAAAGTGATTTCATGGTTTAGCTTCAGGTCAGGGAGATTTTGAATATTTGCTTCTGGATTATTCTGGGACGCAGGATCTGTTTATTCACCTAACATTTTTCTCCGTGTTGCAGAGATGTATTGACCACTTTCAGAGTTTGACAGTACGCTTGACACAAAAGGCTTACAGGAACTCACGTCCTAGAGTGTGAAGGGAATTTATTCCTCATCTTTCACGAGGCTGATCTGCCGTTTGACCCGAGCGTCTGCAGGAATTATAATGACAGATTTACATAATCCCTGAAAAAAGACACACTTTCATGACATATTGATACCAAAGATGCGATCATGACTGGACTTTAATGCTTTCATTCTTTCTCTCCCCCTCCTTTATCTGTCTGTCATCCTAGGAGCTTGTACCTATGAGGGATCGCTGTATGCGGTAGGTACACCCACCTTTTCTTATCCTATTTTATCTCTCTCATATCACTGGTTAAAATTTGCTCCCCGGTCGCTCACAGAATTAGGATCTTGTGTCCGTTTGTAAAGCCTGATGGGTATTTGCTCATGTATTATTCACAGGGGACATTACCATGTTAGTATGACTGACGGCCGAAGTGTATGTGCAGAGGTAGGTGGTAAAAGGCGTATGTATTATCAGCAGATTCCTGCACATCCTCTGTTGCCTGAGATGCAGTTGAGAAGATGTACTTCATCTATAATGCATGCCTCATACCGACTTTGTGGATGATAATGGCGATGAGAGAGCATGATGCAGCTCGGCGGCAGGCCTGGCTGCTAAAAGAAGAGCAGCGAACTCCCGCTGCTCTGCCGATTGAAGGTTAGGCTCTTTTCAAAGTTAGCAAGAAGTTTGTGATGAGCTTCATTCCAGTGGTTCTGCTGGGTATTGGCAAACATTCAGGGTTTTGCTCTGAGATGTGTTTTTGTTTTATATTCTTTAAACCCGGCAGCAGGATCCTCGTATTCTGGCTTGCGACTTATTTTAATGTTTAAAGTTGTCGTGTTTGGCTTGAGGCGTCGACAGGCGAGAAGTCTCCTCGTTCCTCTGCGGAGGCAGCCGAGGCTTGCCCACCATAATACTTTCGAGCATTTGCACTTTGCACAGATATAAGTTTGAGCTGTAAAAAGTGGAGTTTGTGACAGAGATAACTGTCAATATCTGCCAATGTATATTTTTAGATACATGTTTAATCAGAACCTATGCAGAACATAAATAAATAAATAAATTAACATTTATCACAGTTTTTACACCCCTCACCTCGCGTCTACAGTTTGCCAATATAAGATGTTATTTGATATCGACTGTCAGCCGTTCATGTCATCTGCTGCCAATAAGATTGAAGCTCTTCTCTGACCGCCACTACATGAAAAAGCTGACTGAAAAGTCTCAAGTTAAACTACACTTCTCTTTGAACATTTTTATGTAGTTAGCTAGTTTTCAAGGTCCATTTTCATCATCCAGCATTCAAAAAATAATTCAAAATTTCCTGCCAAAGAAGAGGTGTGATGGTGGGTCACTTTGCCTTAAAGAGCTGCTAATCCTAAAAGAAATATGTAAGCCAGAATTAAGTGGAAGGTCTTTGTATGCAGTGATGGTCTGAATGCTGTTTCAGAGGATTTCCCAACCTAAGGAGGATAAAAGACAGAAGACTGAGCAGTTTAAGACATTCAGCACAAGCACAGGTTGTACTTTGAGGTGATTCAGCTCTAAGATATCTCTGTCTCCTTTTATTGGTCGAACCCAAGTGAAAAGGAATGAAATTTTCTGCCGTGCACTTTAGAAAAACACCACTTCTGTCTTGCAACAACTGGTAATCTCTCTTAAAAAGCCTTAAACATGGTTCTCAGCGGTAGGGTTGTGGTTCCCAGGCAGAATAATGACGAACCCCTGCTTGGTTCCTGCTGTGTTATCAGCATAATTACAGTAAAGCTTATAACAGTGAGCAGTAACATACCTGCAACTACCTCCAATCCTGTAAATGCAGGAGAACACATCCTTCCTCCCTGTGTTACTTTTCCCCCGGCTTTGAAGGGGGATAATTGTTGGAGTGAGGATGTAAAGACAGAAATGGTTCAGTCGGTGTTTTAGGAGGGAAGAGTGGGAGGAGGAATGGTGGTGGAGGAGAAGGGAAAGGAGGGGGTTTGTGGGAAAAAGGAGAGGGCAGGGAGACAGGTGGGGCGTCCCGGCATGTTTGAACACAGTCGGGAAAAGGCCCTTCTGGAGTTCAAAGTGAAGAACTTCCCCCCCAACACCTGGAGTGGTGGGCAGATGGGAACAAATGGAAAATAAAGAAACACAGATTAAAGTGCAGGTCTCAATAGAAGCCCTCGGGCCTCTCTGTGTGGTGAAAATAATCACAAGAGCAAAACAGCCTTCTCACACATGATCAGTTTCCTCTTTCTTCTTTTTCCAGACTTTTAATTTCTTTATTTAATTAGATTTGATCTTCTGCTTGATTTATGCCAATAATAACTCCACGAACAAAGATCATTCTCATCATTATTCATGGCTAAATTAAAAAAGACATAAATGCGCGATTATATATGCGAGATGACAGGCATTTAAAACCACAGGTCATACGCGTAATAGGGCAGTAAAACTGTGTTTTCCAATAGTTTTCTAAGAGTTCCACACCTGAAAATAACCAAATGATTATTTTATGCATCTCCACTCCTCTCTGTAGTGTGTAGGAACCCTGGATAAAGGTTTTCAGGGTTAAAGTAATAAATTGACATTCACCTCATGTAACCACTGTGCAGTTTTATTAGTTTTGTACGTTGCTTTAACTCGCCCTACACGTTTTATTCACCCTCTCTGCGCCGTCAGTGCGTTTACATGCACTTCATGAATCAGGTTACAGTTTCTCCAGTAAGCTGATTTCCTAAACGTCATGTAAACGAGAAACCTGGTTTATGTAATCGGGGTAGAGGATTAGAGAAACCTGATATCCCCAGATAGAGTTCTCCTGGAGAACACTGATTTCCTGGACATGTGTACGGGTAAACACGTACACATGTGCATGACAAAGACTTCAGATAGGGAAAGTAGCAGTAAATCAGTAAAATCAGTAAGCCATTCTCTCAAAATAAGGTCAGGTGTAGGGGAGAAAGCTGATTATTGACCTGCTGCATGTTAACGCAGATTTACAGTAACCAGGTCACTACAGAGCATGTGAACACATTCTCCGATTACCTGCGTAACCTGGTTTCTCTGAGTAACCTAGCTACTTAAATGTAAATGCAGTGATTGAAAAGAAAAGAAAATATGGACTCACAGATGGCTGGGAAGATGCGGACAATATGGTCTGTCTGTTTTGCAGCAAAGTTTTATTTACATCACAGCAAGTCTCAGTCAAAACTACAGTTACATCAACATTTTACTTGAATGATACTGAAAAAAAGTTTATAATGGATCTTTCGACAGCAGCCATATGGGATACTGGAACGAGGAACTTCTCAAACTCCAAGGCAGCCAATCAAAATTTCTGAAATGCCAAAAAACTATCTGATCTGCCAACAGCCAGGTCGTTAAATGTTCAGCCAATTAATCAGGCATTGCCACCCCTAAAAGAAAACGTCAAAATACAACCGATCTGGAGGGAATCCATAATATTTGTACAGTGTCTGCTCTGCGTACTGTATGGTGAAGGCACCACCCTGAGCATAACTACATGGAGATAAAAACTGAATCAAGTGCCATTTTCTTTGTTTAGCTGCTAAGCACCCTTTATTCAGTGTGGGTTTTAGTTATGGTTTTTTTTGTCAATGAAGTTTTATCCTCTGCCAAAACTAACATTTTGTGGGTTATGCTCGTCAGTTTTTGGAATTTGTTAAAGCAAAACTGTTGGTTTGGTCTTCAAAAACCCGTACTGATCAAAGCAATGGTGATTTTGACCTGTGTTACAAAGTGTGAGATGGATTAACAGCAGTGAGATACAGACACTGAAGAGCAAGTCCTCACATTTTCCCACAGAGAAGAGTCTAGTTTCCACGGCCGAAGCGGTTTGGATTGATCAGACCTTCTCAGCGGCTCAGTTTCTACTGACAGGTTGCAGAGGCAGGGGAGACTGGTGTTTGGCTGATGTTCCACATCCGCACTAAGTCATTCACCAGTCAGCTGTCTCCCAGCTCCAGCCCTGTAACCTGAAGAATCAGCTCAAACCCACAGAAGGTTGGGCTCAGAGGAACCTGTATCATCTGGGTGTAAACAGAGGCTCTTAAGTGACGTCACCCTCAGGTCATCCTAAACATCCCATCCTCGTCAGCTCATGTCAGATTGGATGCTTACATCATGTACTAAACATGGTGGAGGAAGAAGCTCTCAAATTCTTTACTTAGAGAGAATATTATAGAAAACAGGAGTTGTCTCATCTTGGAATTTTGCAGATAGAGATGTTGAGTGAACTTTTTCTTTTTGAAGAGATTAAATTGCAGCCGTTTTTAACTGAGGGGCATCTAACTTATCTAATTCAGTCTCTGACTCATGTTTATATACTAAAAATAGGACTGCAACTAACAATTATTTTCATTATTAATTAATCTATTCATTATTTTTTTGATTAATAATATAGTCTATAAAATGTCAGGATTGAACTTGTTGGGAACTCAATATCCCAAACAGTAAAAAATACAGGAAACGGACAGCCACAGATGTTCAACTGCGATCCAGCGCTGGCCCAATGGTGGCTGGTGGTCGGCTCAGTGTGTACGGGTTGTAAAAGATAAGGTCTAAAATGCACTGTTGTCATCAAACTAAAATGTAGAAGAAGAAAAGTTGGCCACATTCTATGATATCTCATGTTTTTGTCAAATTTTAATCTGTTATTTTATTAGAAATAGCCTCCAGATAAATGCAGTGGAGTAAGCAGTGCAAAACTTCAAGATGTAGTGATGGAAAAAGCACCAACACCTCAAAAATGTGCAGAAGTACTTCAGTAAATGTTGCTGCATCCTCCTCCTGCTATCAGGAACCCGCGCTGCCCATTACTTTTACCCAACGGCTGTACGTTATGAAGCTGAGATGGACTGTGGGTAACGTGTTCTACGTGCGTCCTGACAGATTTAAATAACTCCAGACTTATTGCAGCGGTGCAGTGTGCCACCAGGCCTGACATGCTGCTGAAATACAGCATATAGCCCGCAGTGAAGGACAGCAGGGCTCTGCAACATGCAGCACCATGTCCAAATATATCACCTGCCCCTCAAGGCTTGAATTCCTGGCATTGCAAGTCACCGTTTCTGTAGGAATCAAAATGTAGGGCACTTCGAGAATAGCACCATCAGGACGGAGGTCCGGGCAGCAACGCCAGGGTTTACAAAGAGGCAGCGCTGGGATTTAACAAAGCATTAACCTGAACAGAGCTGAAGCAGTGTTAGTTTAATGCGCTGGTGCCACTACAAAACCCCTCGAGCACACCGGCTCTCCAGAGTTCACTCATTACAATATGAGCTAATTTTTTGATGCCAAATGTGTCATGCAGGGTGATTAGATGTACAGCAACTGCTACATGTGTCGTAGAGGCTTAAAGTTTCTTCCTGTCCTGACTGGCCCCAATTAAGTTCGCCTTGTCTCATCCCAATCCTGCCACTTCTACTCTTGAGTCATTTTTGAGAAGCTCTAACCAAAAGAACTTCTGATAACCAGTTCTGAGTTTGTAACTTTCTCTTGTTTGCTTTCAGCTCTCAAAGCCCCCCCATCAATTACGTTAAATAAATACGTAAGGAATAGTAATCTTTTGAGAAATGCTTTTTGATTCCACTCAATATGACTTCAGTGGTTAATATCTGACTAATTTTATGACCACATTTCCAATTATGCACGCATCAGTGCGCATGTATAGAGTTTACAATATGATGAAACATAAAAGGTAATGACTTTTTCTGCTGTGCACAAAGGAAAAAAAAACTTCTTTTGTCTTTTCGTAATCCCTCTGAAGTGCCTTATACACAGTTTTCAAGGTTGTAGTTGTGGTTAGTTTTAGGCTTATATGTATGACATATTTTTCTGGATTTATGTTGAGCAAATAATCATACATCATTTCCATTTTTCTGAAATGGCTGCAGCATATTAAACAATTGTGCATGATAATAAAACATGTAAATTCCTTCCAATTCCTGTGCACGAGTAATATCACTCCCATCCCACACGATGATGTCACCCTTTAGCTTTGGACGTGTAATTGATACTAGAGGTGTCCTGATCATAAAGGTAATGGACAAGGGGAGTTCTGGTGTCTAGGGATTTAAGATGCTGTCCATGTACTCACAACACCGCTGGTTCGAGTCCACCAAAGGGCATTTGTTGCATCTCTCTCTGTCTCTGTCCTTATTGGCTTTCAGCTCTCGATGGCCTCCTATCAGTTAAGGCTAAAAAAGGCCAAGAATACTTCCCATGATGGCTTTTCACTCCGCCGTCGAGTGTGTGGCCACTCGGAACAACTACAAACACTTTTAATTGCTGACATGGTCGGACAACATGTTGTACAAACTAGTTCTGTTCGAGCATAACCCGACCCTTAAACCATGACCACTTACCCCTCATTTTTTAAAATGTGTTTGTAGTCAGTTTAACACATGATTAGTTTAGTTTCATTAGTGAGAGTTAACTGTTAACGTAGCGTGAAACCTCAGCACTGCTGACATTAGGATACCCTGAGCGCTGGCGGTTAAATCAGATAATCAAATTTAACACACCCACCACCAGCCAATCAGAAAGAAGTATTTACCATATGGCTGCATGATGACAACACCTTCGACAGTGAAATCAAAGTTGTAAATGAAATTCAACAGAGCAGTTAATGACTTTTTAAATCATCATCAACATTAATGTAGCCCTGATCACTTTTCATCACAGGGCCTCCATTCTGAAGTAAATCTCCATATGTAACATTGCAGCACCTGAAGTACAGCTTCAGTATGATTGCAGTGCACCGAGGTGATCTCTCAGGAAAACACTTTTGCTGAGCATTTCTCGTCACTGTCAGAAAAACAATCTCAGCAGCATGTCTGATTGCTGCTGCTGCCCGACATGCTTCGCAACTTGAGTTTCATGACGCGTACTGGAAAAAAACAGAAGAAAATTCAGCTCCAACTCAAATTAAAATGAGAATACAGTGAAGGCAAATACAGTGAGCTTTTTTAAAAAGAGCCTATCTTTGACTTCCTCTGTGCCGTGGTGTAATATCCTCGGCAGTAGGGTATTCATATCCATCGCCATTCTGCCCGTTGGGGTTCGGCGGTGAAGTATGACATTAAAAGCACTAATAGGATCTGACTGCTGTTCGACAGAATATGTATATTAGCGGAAACTGCCTTTTTCAAGGCCCCTTGGTGGATTAACGCTCAAGCTGTAGTCATAATTCCTCTGTGACGACCGGGTCGCTGCTGACTGGTGTTCACGCTGCCGTTTCCCCCGCGGGGCTCTAAACGACCCATGTGATCAGAGGAAAAGCCAAATCGGACCTCATGTCCCCCCCTGAGGGATGAGACATGCACCGCAGGCACACTTCAAGCCTGCAGGAGGGAGCCGAGAGGAGGAAAACTGACAAATACTGAAACTGGAAGAAAGTATTGAAGGGGAAAAGAGGCAAAACGGGAAGAGGGGTGTGTGAGGGATGACAGTCTGGGACAAAAGAGAGGCAGGAGGGAGGATGTCTGACAGCAGGGACCCAACTTCACCTCAGTCCTATGAGACAGAAAGTCTGTGTTAGCATTTTCCTCTTTCAGCCTGATAAGAAATTCTGGCCAGGTAGGGTCACCTGACAGCAGAGGAGGGAGGGAACGCAGACCGCAAACTGGATTAACAGTGCTGTACTTCTGAGTCAGTGCCTCAGATCAAGTAGTTTTGAACTTTTAAAAAAATTAGTTTCTGCAGAGTTGACACATCACTTTCTCTGTGCCATGGGATTAAATAAGAGTTTAGAAGACGAAGGCAGGACTGGGCAATATTTCAACATAATCTTTTATTGAATTTCAGTGGATTATATGAGCATACTGTGATGTTTTACAATACTGCGTCCTCAAAATTAATAATTCTGAGCAAATTTTAAGTATAAAACAACAGAACTAGATATTGAAGTTCTCTTTTATACATCTGTGAAGTATTTTTTCTGATGTCATGGATAGATGAAGCATTCAACCGTGCACATCGATGTTTTATATGTGATTTTGTGAAAGAAAGCTCCTGCACTCTGTCAGCACAAACTTTATGATGCCCGATGACGGCCCACAGCTGAAAAACATTGCATTTTTGTTGCAACGTTTCACAAAAGTTCGTGCTGACAGTGTTAGAGAGCATTTAATATGTGATTTTACAAACATTTGCCACATTGTAATATCAGTATTGTGATATTATTAGTCAGTGAACAGCGAGACTTTTATTTGGTACAAAATGTCACAGGTTTCAGTTTTGGAGATCAATTTTTCGCATTTAATCAAAGTTCAGTGAATCATTAGTGGCCAGATTGAGAGCTGATGATCTAGACTCTGAATCTGTCAGAGCTTCAGATTCTGTGGCCTCAGTTTTTATGCCATTTAAACTTTTGACTCAGTTGGAGGTTGTTTGTGTTTGATGCTCAGCATCAACATGACATCAAAAAACAACTTCAAGCACACGATGAAGTTCAGTCTAGGACGTGCTGTGCCGCATCTTCACCCGCTGCCACTGTTCAAGTCAGGTCAAGGATAAAGGCTTGTTTTTGAGTAGCAGACTTTTTTTTATTTTACCTACCCAGGCTTATTGAGTAGTTTTTATTTGTTAGATTCTGAATCCTGATTTCTCCAAATTAACCCTCGCTCCAAACCCAGCACATCCTGTTCCTCACCATTTATCCCTTTGAGAGGCTTCCCTGCGACTGTGATGTGTGAAGCTCTCCGACATAATGAAGTGAGCGCCGGCCGCACTGATGTCAGGAGAATACAGGCTTTTCAGAAGCGCTGTGGCCCAGGACACACAGAAATAGATCATTTGAGGACTTGCCATTCGTGGCTCTACCACATCTGAATTATTAAGTGGCCCGAGGCTGTGAAGTGCCTACACTGGCTGCTCTTTTCAAGATGCTTTTAAAGCTAAACTGCTTCTTGCATCTTGAATCCCTTCGTACTTTTGAGCCAGAGCAGCAGTTTCCCATTTGTTTTGCTCGAGGGAGGAACTCATATAGTGCAGTATAGAAACAGTGTTGTTTTATTTTCATGTCCATCACTGAGCTTGGTTTGGATTGCATAGAGGCATTAAAGTTTCAAGACACCTTGGGACTTATTCAGTAAGGCACTATAGGTTTTTCTCTTCGTTTTGGTTTTCCATGCACTCTAAAACATTCGCTCCCTTCAAAAATGATGCTCTCTTAAAAGTGTGGATACATTTGTAAAGTGTGGATGGGAAAACTGTCGAAGAAGTATGCCTTCACAGAACTGATGATGATCCGGTACTGTAGCAGAAACATTTTTCATTGTAGATGTTGTAATTTCAAGTTTTCAGTGTTGATGAAGGCCCACAGAGCTACCTCTATTAAATGTCAAAATGGAAGGACCACTCCACAATGTGGAAGGCTTAATGCTGTTGATGTTTATGGTTGTCACAGATGAAGTGATGTAAGAAGGGGAAGGTTGTCAGGCCGAGCAAGAAAGTGTTGTTTCATCTGAGCTGAGAAGCTGGAACCTGGAGAAGGTTGGAGAGATGTGTGCACACGAGGGAAATGAGAGGACGAATGGATGTATAGGAGGTTGTGTAACCCCATGTACAGACGGAAAACAGTACTGCGTTTTTAAAAAATGCAACTGGCTTTGTTGGTGCGGACATGTTGCAACAGGTACAAGTGAGAACATGAAGTATGAGTCCAGTCTGAGTAATACATCCGTGAGTTTGAAGGCTTAGATGGCAAAACAATGCACAGCGGTTTATAATAGTATGGGGCAGGATTTTACACCTCATTTACCAGTATGTAAAGTTGTGATAGAGTTACTGTAATTCAACACACGCCCTTCATGCTGCAGAATAATCTACCGTAAATGTGTGCAGGTATTTGATTGGCCAGTGCACATGTGTTGCTGGATTATACTGGATTTCGTTGCAGCAAAAGTTAAGCCGGGTTCAATTTTGTTAGCTGGACAACCCTGTGATTTTTTTTGCCAGAGCCCTCAGTGTTGGGACCCCTGCTGTGCCAAGAGAGTAGTCACACTGAAATGAATGAGGAGGCTATTTTACCGGGACAGTGCTAATGTTGGTCATTGCCTTTGGGGCTGGATAAAGAGGGAGAGCTGAGACAAAGGAAAAAGGAAAATGGATGGGTTTATGAGGTACATGTAGACTTTATTTGATTAAAAGCATTAATCAGAGTTTTGGAAATAATTTTTTCCATCTTTCATGTAACGGCCCCTCAGAGGGCCCTCTGTTTGACACTGTCCCACGCTTCAGCAGTGCTGCCGGGGCTAAATGAGAGCTCGCCATGCTCCCTCGACTGGAACTAAGCCTTTTTTTCCCCCACCAGCTCTCTGTAGACATGCAGAGCAATGGAGGACTGGAGTGAAGTGTTGCAACCTTTGGCAAACACCCAGTTGCTGGGTTAATGGGCAAACAAACAAGCTAGCTGCTCCCCTTTCTCATCAACCCCCCCCCCNCCCCCCACCTCTGACCCCCCTGACCCTCCGGGCCATCCGGTGGTGGCTTTGACAGTTTCATCGCCGAAGGTCTGGGAGGTCGTCAGCCTTTTGTCTCTCACTTCATGCAGAGTGTTTGATTCCCGGCTCGCCATTCAAGCCAGTTTGCCTCTTATCTGTAAATACCAGCATGCAGCCCCCGAGCCCTGGTTTGTCTTTCTTGCTCTACTTTTTCTTCTGTCTGTGCCTGCAGGCTCTCGAAGCTACAAGTGTTTAGACAGAGAAGCATTAACTGAGCCAAGTCTTTGTCCCCGACGGCTCAGACGGCCGTGTTCACACACGCTGCAGATCACAAACCTGCTATCCACAGGCCTCATTTGTCCCTGAGTTTCCCTCCTGTTTTCCGTCCTGAATACGGGAGGAGGAAGGAGAACATCTTCAGGGACAACTGCTTAAAAATTCATTCTTTTGTCTGTAAGAAAGGACTGAAGGATTTCAAATAGCTGTGAAGAATGGGAGCACATCAGGGAGTTTTTCATAATTTGGAGATATTTACTGATTCTCTTGAGATACAAAATGATTTCATTATAAAAACTCCACCATTCTGCGAGGCCATGAAATCAGTCTCGTGTGTATCACCATGAGTATTAAAAGTTGTCCAATATTTGAATCTCATTCCTTTTTTATGCCATGAATCCACAAAGTTTTTTTTACCAGTTGTCCTTGTCATCTGGAAGACAGGAATATGTTCTAATCAGTCCTTTAGCTCATCTGCAAAACAAGAGGAAAAGACAACTAAAAGCTCCATTAATATCACGCCAACATGCGAATTAAGCTTTGTGCATGTGTGCATAAAAGCTGACAGTAACCCTCAACATTCATACCAGAAGGGCTTTGAAGCTCTCGCAGTGTACTTAAAGTCTTTGTACTTATATCTGGCCTACTGGCTTCACATTCTGGGTTTTTAAACATTTTCAGTAGAGGTGAAGGTATTTATTTTGAAGTTCTTATTTTTACATTTTTGGGGATTTTTTTTTGACAGAAAAGTTTAATTGGATTAAGAAAGCCTGAAATTGAGGCTGAAAATACACAAGAAAGAATAATTTTTAGCTATTCAAGATAAATGTAAAGGATACAGTTGCACACTTTGTCCCTTTTTATAAAGATTTGTAAAGTGCAGGTGGTGGAAGTAAAGTGTGGTTTTTGCTTCTTCAACAGCAATTGCTTCAGTGCCATTAAGCAAGGCAGCCAATACACAGCTAGCAGCTCTAAAAGAGCAAGAATATTCAGTTGACTTTCTCTCAGTAATAAAGGTCAAAAATCATTCATACTGTATGTCGGCAGCCTCTTTTCCAAATTCCACAATCATCTACCAACCCCTCCCTCCCCCAAAATCAACTCCTTCTGCCCCTCTGGGAGGCCTGAGCCCAGCGCAGGTGAGAACCAGCGCTGATTCAGAAGTGCTCTGATTTTTCCACGGCACTTCAAACGCCACCCATGGTCCAATCAGCTGTCCAGACCGCTAACAGCGCTGGGAGGATCCACACCGATAAGACGTGGAAGGACAGTGATGCGGGTCTACCCTCCTCCTCGCGTTTGCCCTATCCTTCCTCTGCCCTCTGCTTTCAGGCAGGAACCATGATCTGCCGTCAACTGCAGAGACTCATGCTCAGTCCGGCTCTCCTCCTCTTCCTCCTCCTCCTCCCCTTGCTAGAGTTTTCTTATTCCTAACAGGAAGTCAGTCTCTGGTCAACCACATTTTCCTTTGTGTCTGTCTGGATTATTGATGAAGCAGGTGAGGCGAAACCAAAGAGACTGCAGGCAGAGTGAAGAGTTAAAGAGGTTCAGGGAGTAGACAGAATAACAGAGACTCTTCACGTGGAAGCACTTTGAAGTGAGGAAGTCACAGCTTCAAAAGTCAGTCTTATTATAGGTTCAGAGCTGCAACTACTGATTATTTTCACAATCAATTTATCTATCAATTTACGTTTTCTTAATCGATTAATCGTTTAATCTATAGAATGTCAGAAATGACAAGTAAATAATGCCAATCACAATTTCATAGAACCCAAGTTGACTTCTTCATATTGTTGTTTACCTGCCCAGCAGTGGAGAACCCAAACAGGTTCACTTCACAGTGACTTCACCCGACTCTGTGGAAAGGGAGACTTTAAAGATTGCTGGCATTAAACGTAAAACAACAAAAAAATATTGCCATTAAACTTCCAATATTGATGTTCTTTTATGGCGATAGGGTTTGTTTTTCTGGTGAGGACATTCCTCCAAAAGTTTATTTTCTGTTGAGTAACTAATAGTTTAATTGACTAATCATTTCAAAACTAATCAGGTTGCATGGATGTTGGAACGCTGCTCTTCTGTTGCTCCAACTGTTCCTCTTGACACATAAAATCATAATTTCTTGATAAAAACTCTTATTTAACACTTATTTATATGGAGATTTCACCTCCTCTTCCTGACATGAATAGATAATCAGATGTCTACCTCGATTCTCATCTCGTACTCTTCTGCGTATGATTGGCATTAATCTCCAAATCCACCACAGGGAAAGCCTCAGTGTAAAATTCCCCGAGATTTAAAGCTAAGCTGTATAATTGTGCCTCAGTCTGTCACAGAGAGTTTTATGAGTGCAGTATGATTATCTTTGAGTCTCTGCTCATTACCCTGCACTGTTAACCTTTTACTAAAAGGAGCCCGGTGGAATCGCAGCCCGTAAGATAAAGCAGATGATGACAGTTGGAGATGGATGTTTGCCTCAGGGTAACATGTTGGAAGCCAGACCCGGCCTGTCGATGACTTCATTTCCCTTCCTTACCTGAGCGCCGCTGCCTCTCTCAGCAGAAAACAAAGCCCGTTCCCACTCTGTTCGACCCCACAGGATGCTGGGATTACTCCAGCATACAAATCTTGGCTCCCTGCCTGACTGATAAGAAGGGAAGAAAATATAAAGACTGCTGGACTGTCGTGGAGGGGATTGGTCTCTTTCACTTCCTGGCTCTTATTTGAAGCTGTAGATGAGATTTGTGTTTATTCATGATTGGCAAGTAAATTTGACTTTGTCTCTCCTGGCCTTCCGCTGACTTTTTGCTTACATCCTCTGGTGGTTCGAGAGTATCAAGTGTAGCAGGTCACAGTGGCTGGGCTGGCATTTCACACTCAAAGTTGTTCAACAGTTGAGATTTTGAAACAAAAACCTTTATTTATTCAAGAGATATGGACTTGGCATGTAGGCTTGTTTTCATCTACCGAGCCTAATGCTATCAGAAATCACTCCTCCTTCACTGTTCCCTACATAATAAACTAATAGTTTACCCTATACTGAGCAGAAACAGGAGTGTGTCCAACATATAGACGTGACATTTTCGTTTCATTGAGGGAATTTTTGAGGGCAGTAAATTGGGGCTAAATTTTACACTGAGAGTTCAGACACTCAAATAAAATGTCACCAAGTAATAATAGTGCTGTAGGAATAAAATAAGGAGTGATTTCAGACACAGCATAAAAGTCTAAAGCCTCAAGAGGGGAACTGGGCGCTACAATTTATTACAACCCAAGATTTTTAAGTGTTTTCAAGGGAAACAATAATGGTAAGATGATTTTGCTAATCTTCGAGCCTCACCAGAAGTAAAGATAGCAATGTAAACTTTGTCCTGAGCGTGATCCTTTTGGAAAGCTCATGGAGTGTCAAAAAGCGGCAAGGAATGGGAAGCATGAGTGTTCTTAGTGGATTTCATTAATGGCCTCAGGATTTTGACATTTTCTGTCTCATAAATGGAAATTTGGTTCTTCCTCTGGAGACCTTGAATACCCATATTAACTTTAATAGAAATCTGTTGATATATCTAACTCTTGAATAAAGCTTTGGGCCAACTGCCTAACCAACCCAGTTAGCATGGTTTAGGCCAAAAGACGTCAAGACATCTAGGTCAAATCTGGGCAGATTTTAAAGACTATATTTTGTTAGGACCTACTTCACCATGAAATACAGTCAATTCAATACTGTTAAACAACAGTTATATGTATCCCAAACGCCTTAAATATGTTCATTTTTCAACCAAATTTAGCCCAGTTTTAACCTAGACATTGTTTTTGACCTGCAAACCACCAAATTAATCCATTCGAGCCTCTCCATCCTCAGTCCCTCACGCTGTTATGAGAGCTCCTACTTCATGTGTTGGTGATCTGCAGGCGTGTTATCATTCACTTTTCTGAGACAGATTTTCAAACCAGCAACCTTCAGTTTTCTTGCACGGATGTTGCTACTGTTCTTAAATCAGCTCCGCTTGAGGTTGCTTAAACACCACAGAAGCACTGCAAAGATGTCAGTTTGCCCTTTCAGAATACCCTTTTCATGACTTTTCCTAACTGGACCTGCTCTTTTCAAACCAGCACCGTTACTGGTATTTTCAAAATGACAGGGGGAAACACTACTGATGTGCAATAACAGCCTCTAATCCATTGACCTTTTCTTATGTTCATAAAAAGACACTTGATGTTGAAATCTGACTGTGCACTCTCTGGTCTGTTTGAATGATCTTTGCCCTGTAGTTAGAGAAGGAACATGCCTCGGCTTGTTTTATTACAGGCCAGTCTGAGGCAAAGACTAAAAGCCTCTCTCCCTTTGTTTTGCCTGTGAAAGAAACTTAGTTGACAGAATTTAACATAATGTGAGGCCTCGAGTCTTTTTAAGAGCTGATAGCCTTGTAGTTCTGCCCTAAGGGGGTAAAAGATGTTTAAGGATGAATTTAAAGTTCAGTGACAACTTTTTTCTTTCACAACAGGAAATATGAGGTGCATATGACTCCTGCAAACAATTAGAATCTGATCTCTAATCCAGAGTTGATTTTCTGAGAGAACAAGAGCTGACACTGTGTTTGACCCCGGCCACCCGGTTTATTGTTAGAGAACGAACGATGTGTGACTGAATGAGGACGTTAAACGTTTATTTTAACAGTCGTCCCTTTGTCCGGACGACGTGGCTCTTTTGTCTTGGTCATTATTTCGGGCTGTAAAGAGCGTGAGATTCGTGCGACAAAAAAAGGACATTTTTTAAATTCCTGTGAGAGGAACTTAGCAGCAAACGGAGAAGCTGTCTGCACGCCGTTGTGTAAACATCTAGTTCATCCCTTTCGCTTGAGCACAGGGTGTAAAACAATAGCAATGTCTGTCTCACAGGTGTACGCCTAAATATGATAACCAGTTTACTCTCTGTAGCAGGAGGAAAAGCATGAACATTTGTCTCGGAGACAGAACGTGGGATGAATTTTTGATGAGCTGCTGTGCACGAGGGGGACACTGTAATTTGTTTGCTCTGATTCGCGGACGGAACATCAAATAATTTCATTGCAATTAGACCGTGGTGCGAAGCTGCGCTGCTCTTATCACAGCATTTATGTAATAGGGGAAAATTACATTTACATGTCCCATTTTTCCTGCTTTGTTGCCTCGGCTGAGTCAGCTGTCCTGCTTAGTGACACCCTCTGGGCGTTTGACAGCTCTGTCTCTTGTGGGCTGTCAGGGTTTTATTGAGGGTTTCTACCCCCACGACACTGCTGCTCGGTGGGGTGTCCGTCGTTTTAGTGCCAGAGAGACGTGCAAACAAAGCCCTGACTGGAGGAGGGGGTGAGGAATTAGGCTTCAGAGTTGAGTAAGGGGATTATAGTTTGGTGACCTGGTGCATCAAGGCTTTAATTTCATGAAACCCCAGGAAGATACTTGAAGAATTGTAACTGACATATTTGTCATGCCACAGAGGCCCATTTGAGAAGCTTTTGTAGGTCTTGTTCCTTATATGGAGAGATCAGAAAAGTCAGTCATTCATAGAGGCTCTTAGTAAGTCTACTTCTGGTGAATTTTGGCTGAACAGATCTGCAACATTAAATAATAACAGTAACCAAGAAAAGACACATTTTTTCCATCATTCACGCAGCCCTGTGGATGGATTTATTGGCTGCTCTATCGCAGTGTCGCCATTTTGTTTCATCTCCAATCATATTGTGAATTGGTCTTTCCAAAATACTAGTTTTTATTAAAAGAAAAAAAGATCAGTTTAAACTGTTTTTGACTCCAGTTTTATGTCCCCATATACTCAAAAGTTGTCGTATCTTCTGCTGCAAGAAGATGCTCATCAACAGTACACTATCTAGGTCCTCATGTGACAAGCAAAAATCTTCAGGTTATGGAAAGTGAAGATAAAAATGTGGAAAGCTGCTGATTGTGCTCAGCTCTGCTTTATGAGCACTTTTTTTTAATCCCCTGAGACGTCCTTAAAGTGCTCTGAAAAAATGGATGAAGATCATATGATGATCGAAAAGCTCCAGAACATTTACTAAATGGACCTTATGGTGAGATTGTTTCCTCCTGCTTCCAAGGTTTAGACTGAACTTTGGACATCAATAAATAGTTAAACTGCAGAGTGATTGTGTTGCAACATTTATGAATTATTGATTTATTTTTGGTCCAATTTTCATCTGCAGTAAACGGATAATCACATGGATTTTTTCCAAATAAAATAATAAAATACTGGAGGCCTAAATAATAGAGAAATTAAACTCTTCTTCTGGCTTCTTCTGGAGACATTTTAGAAGTGCCTCAAGGAGTCCTGAGGGTCCATGATGCTCAGTTTGGGAACCACTTTGTTGCTACTTCATGCAGAAATGAATGCGATGGAGCACAAATAGCCGAAACGACTGCATGGTTGCACGATGGGTTATGTTTTTTTTCTTGTTGAAGGAATATGGACTGGAATATTTCCCACAGTGACGATAAAGTGCTGCAGTTTACAGGAGCGTGGTTATCATGGGAACATCTGCAGCTACACAGAAAGTATGAAGTCTCACAAGGAGGAAACGTGCTGGGACTGAAAATGCTGCAACAACCTCTACAACAGTGAATGATGGCTACACATGTAGTCAGGTCATGATCACAACCTCCCCAAATGACAGGTTAACAGTTAAATCTTCCACACTTGTATCACCTGCACTGTAAAAATATTTCCCTTGTCAATAGGCATCTTGTAAATTTTACTGCCTCTCCCTCCGTCGCGTCATAAAGTAAAGAAACCATTTAACAACAGTTTTGCTTTCCACTGAACCGTCAGTTAATTCTCCACTCTGTCAGCTTTACATGAGCGCTGGTGCAGATTATATGGTACATTATATGCATGGAAAAGCTGTGGCGAACTGGAAAGTTGGATGCTAAAGTCTGAGCAGAAAATAGAGGGAGGCACTATTCTTGTCTCCACAGGGTTAAAATGCCACCAATAAGCCTGGAGGGACAATAATAGCAAGCAATTACTGCTACCCAGAACCCTGTGCCTCCCACGTCCGAGCGCAGCGACATGGGCATCCTTTATCTTGTCCACTGGAAATAGCACAGCGCTCGCCGTGCCTCCTGCTCACTGTTCGGCCTCAGCAGACCCTCGAGCCTCAGCTGGCGATAGGTGTGGAAAGGTAAACACAGACTCGCGGCTCCCCATCGCCTCCTCGCCGCCTCCTACCTTCCCTCCCAGGCACAGAGGCCCAGCAACCATTAATCTAGAGTATAAACAGTGCCACAGCATCAACAAGCAAGTTCGGTTCAGGAGCTGCAATATCTCACCTTCTCCTTCTTGTCCTCCTCCTCATCGTCCTCCTCCTGCTCTCCTGCTCTCCTGCTTCTCTTCTGGACTTTTGATAAATGACTTAAATCAAATTGTTGATCTGTCTCTTGAGTAAACTATTAATCGACTTCTCCTTTCAGCTCCAGAATAAAGTGATTTCAAGGATTTCATAATTAACATGAAATTTAAAAGTATTTCTTCCATCTTTTTGTGGGTCTTGGGGGTCTGATAAAGTACTCCCTTTTCTCCAGCTAATTTCATTATGTACCAGCATTACTGATATCAAATGTGCCTCTGTGGAAATGCTTAAAGCACATGTATATCCTGTAAAAACACAATCCTCTGGGCCCTAAACAGCGTGGGACACAAACTAGGAGGAGCTTAAGTTGTACCTACAGACATTTCACAGCGGGAGAACTGCTCTGCAAACAGCCATTTTAACTCTCAATGCTGCAATTAGAGCTCAGAGTGCTGCAGTGGAGCGGCAGTGATATAATGTCAGGCGCCGTTGATGCTGCCACGCAACATCTGGACCTGTGCGCCGCTGAAGTCGACTCCACTGTAATTTGTGAGGGAACAGCAGTAAAAACAAGGTGAGGTGCACGGCCTGGAAAAAGACAAGAGGCTGGGCTTCTCCTTATCTATCATTAGCCGGCAGAGCCATTCATCTCTCTGGCATGTGTGGGTGAAAAATACAGGTCGGCAGTATCCCGGAGAGCCCAGGAGATGTCTGTAACACTGGTGGGAAAGATCTGCGTATGTTTAGAGGAGGTGGGAGTGCATTTGGAGCTGCAACAAGAAAAGAGTGGTAGTCCAAGGGCAAGGAGGCCACAGAGACTTGAGACGCTGGGTTTCTGCTATATGTTCTCAGATGTATCGTTGGAAGAGCTGCGATCAATGCTGGAGAGGTATTGATCCTGCTGATAATAGTGTGTATGAGAGGCCTTTTACAGGCTGCTTCAGGTCTTAATGAAGAGCATGCACAGTGGCAGCTTGTCCTCACTTTGACTTTGGTGACTGCCTATGAATAGGAGAAATAAGAGCTTCTCATGGAGATCATTATTTCTGAGGCAGTGGATGGAGAAAGTCACTTACATGGTCAGCAGGGACCTATTCTGGGCCTTCACAAATATATCTGTCTTCAAGCACAGACCCAGCACAGATTTTACAGGTCTGATGAAGATCCTGTTGGTTCTAAGGTGATGCACGGGTCCAAATGTTTGGATGCATTTTTTAAAAAAATGTGTCATCCAAAAAACATGTTATGCACAGAAATTTTGTACACTCCTCCATGAAAATTTGCACTATAAAATAAAATGCAGCCCTCGGGCAGCGATGAGCGTGTCACTCCTGATGAGACAAGAGCAGAGTGAATTTCACCGAGCTGATACTGGAGCTGCAGAGTCACTTCAAGATCTACCCAGGAACCCAGCGTGACTTTGATCCAGTTGATTTCAAACAGCAGCTGAAGGACAAACACACACATGCAGCAACACTTCACTTCACTTCAGGTGGACAAAAACTCACGCATGTTTCTAAAACAGTTAAAGAAGTTCATCTCTTTAAAAGAAAAGGCACAGTAAGTCCACAGAACAGACGCTGGTGGCATCTTGAAACTGTCCTGATTCCCACCACTGACTTGTCAACTTTGAAACAAGCCGGTCTCATAGAAATTAGGCTTATCTACGTGTAATTTGTTTTGCCAGTTACATTTTGATATCTGGATTATGTTGATTGGCAGCATGTCTCGTACCTCAAGTCACTGTTGACTTTTTCAGTATTTCACCAAGGACCACAATCCATCCCTAACCTCCTTAACCAAGTGCTGTGAGTGCTAATGGTGTGCACATCCAACCCCGGCAGCAAAACGCAACAACAAAGGTAAAGGAGAGGTTGTCTGCACACTGAAACCCTAACCTTATAAGGTTTTATTAATGCAGCGTTTCAAACTACAAGGTCTTTGTCAGGCAACATTTGCTTTTGAGCGCCTAAACATAACCATAAAAACATTTCATCGTGCTTTAGTTGCAATGAGCGGATATTATATTGTCTGTTTGTTGTCTGACTTGGCAGATACGTTTATTAATAATATTTCCTCATTATGTTGATAGAAAACGTAACAGGCGGTATAAGGTAAATTAGTAATATATAAACGTAAAACAGGGTTGTCAGAAAAACAATGTTATTACATTCAGTCCTCGGATTTCCACATCCTGTCTGTATGACACGGTGGGCTTTGAATAACTCTGTACAGAACGTAGCACAGTATTAAATAAGACCCCCTGTGGTCCTCTGCTTCTCATTTACTTCTTCTTTAAGTGTGAAGAAGTTTTGTTCGGTATCAGAGCAAGATTTTGCCCGTTTTCTCAAAGTACTGAAATTTTGTTCCTGAGAAACAAACCGTTGGATTGTCTCTCTCTGGTGTATCACGCCTCTTGCTTTGCTCTTTCATTTCTTTCCTAATATGCACTCATTCTTTTTATAAGTCTCAAATGGATCGTTAAGGAGAAACATCTCAGAAATCTATCAGCAGCCTGCGAGTGTATCCATTTACAGGAGAGATATCAGTGGCATTCAGCACTTTGATCGCCACAAATGGAGTTATATAATCTTGCGTTCACGTCTTTATTTCTCCTGAGGGAGTTGGGGAGAGGAAGTCAGATGTAATGATCCTAAATTAAAGAAAAGAGATAAGGAAAAGGTGATCAGATCCTTCAGTACCATCTTTTAAATCACCTTGAAACTCATCTTTATAGACATATTTTAACATGTTTTACTCTGAGTGCTGAATTGTGAGTTTTCTCCTTAACATCCTTGTAAGATAAGCTATAAAAAATCAATTTCTGACTTTCATTTTATTGCTTATCTTTTGAGTTTTCACTCATTTTTGTTTTACTGTCTGTAAACCACTTTGTAGCTCTGCTCTGGAAAGTTCACCACTAATGAGGTTTATCCGTATTAGTATTATTGTGCTTGCACAGGGCATTAACAAACACAGATGTTCTGATTTGGGATTAGTCTTAAAGTGTAGAGTAAGCATAAAAAACGCAGGAGGCAAATATCATTAATAGAATTCATACATTTGCTTAATTTAGATGCTTGTCTCGCCAGATTTTCTCACGGAAAGCCTGACGGAGTCGAACTTCACTCGAGGTTCTCGCGGCACGTTTCAGCTGTGCACCAAAGCTCTCAGCTCTGGGCTTTAAAACGTCCACCTCGCATTAAGAAACTGCCCTCTGTGACCTCCGGAAAGGCCAGCGTTGACACAGTTCGCCTCAGACAAAAGACCAGTTGAATGGAACAGGTGAAAATGGGGCAGCTTTGGGTTTTATTGAGTGCAGCCATCTACACGGAGAGAGGCAGGAGGAGGAGGAGGAGGAGGAGGAGGAGTGGGAGGGGAAGGGGGGGTTGGCACTTGTTGTTTTCTCTTCACGGGACCGGGGTCTTGTTAGA
>NTHP01000432.1:343876-366264 GCA_003416845.1 Oplegnathus fasciatus | reverse complement strand
TAGTGAGGCAGCAGGGGGGTTTAAGGTCAGAGAGAAACTGTCCTGGAGCTGGAGAGGATTCATCCCTTACAACAGACTCTGTAGTCACATTTATAAACGCTGCCTACAGGATAAGTCTGATAATGTTCTATATTTTTCTTATTTTAGACAGTAGTATTATCAAAGCCTGGTATATCTTATTCNNTCTGTGCCATAGAGCTGCATTATTGTCCAAAAACTATATTAAAAACTGTCCTGCTGCCCCAAATACTCACTAGTGCGTCAAATGTGGATTAATCCGCTGCTGAAAATAGTCCCCAACAAATGCACTATTTCCTCCTGTTTGTTTGATTAAAACTACAGTGAGCGGTGAAGTCTTTTAAAATGATTATTTATCTTACTTTTTTAATTTGATGACGCCACCTGGGGTCAAAAACATAAGCGATTAATTGAGCAAATACAGGATCTGCCTATTCTGTGATGAAAATAATTGTAAGCTGCAGTCCGACTTAAGTGCAATTTGATGCAGTGGCGTTTGGAAGCAACTAGAGCATTAATTGATTATTTAATCAACAGAAGAGTAATTGCCAACCTTACCTCTTAATTGGTTAACCGTCATTTATCAAGCAGGAATGGCAAACAATCTTTGGTTCTTCTTTCTCTCAAATGTGAGAAATCTGCTGCTGTTTTCTAGTTTATATAATTGTAAATTCAGTTTTTTGGGTTTTGGACTGTTGGTCTGACAGAACAAGGAATCTGAAGATGTCACAGCGGCCTCTGATAACTTGTGATGAGTTTTTTTGTAGACTAAACAGTTCATCAGTTGAGAGTAAATGTTCATTCTTGGCCTTTATAGTCTGGTCGACTTACGAGCAGGACTTTACACCTGGAAAATGACAAGACCACCCCTTGCTGTTAGAGTTTCTTGTATTTGCCTGCCCAAGTTGTCCCCGAATCTGTTCTCTCTGCAGCTGTCTGTGTTTGTTAACTCCCACCAGCAGTGCGCCTGATTCAGCTTAATAAGGTATTGATCAGGTATTGATGGAGCATGCCAGGAGGACATATCAAAGCTGTCATAAAGAATCACTGTTATTCCACCAAATATTGATTGTTGAGCTCCTCCGGTAGCGGCTGGAGATATCGTTATTATTATGATGTATTGAAGTGGATAAACCTGTTTCGTTTGCATTATTCAGTGTGTAAATGGATCGTGTATTTTTCACAAGACCATGCTCTAGATGAGAATATTTCTGTTTGAAGTTTAATTCAAACTTGATCAGTACTGTTTAAAAGGATATGAAGACTTTACACAGAAACTGTGGAACTTCTGTTCAAGGCTGGATTTGCATCATGAAGGTCTGCAGTGCCTTTATAAAGCTTTGCAAAGCAGATGAACTGGTTTTCAGGTGGCACGAACATGGTGGTCATTAGACGTGAGTGTGTAAGACCTGTGTTTACGTCCCATTTGAAGAGGGAAGGGTCGTCTTTTATGACTTAGTTATAGGAGGCGACGATGGATTGTTTCTGCAGGAACAAAGGTTTGTCGCTGCGTCAGCGAGTTAGTTTGTATGATGGGAAAGGACTGAAGCCTGGTGGTAGTGGACTGTAATGGATGCTTTTGGTCAGATTCTTTATCTTGAACTTGATTTCACAGTTTTTTAGGGCAAAAGTTCTGTTTGTGTTAAGACAACATCAAACACTGATGCATGTGAGGAGCGCTTCCATTTGATGTGTCATCTTAAGTCAACTTTAAAAGGAGATGGGCGATTGTAGAAAAAAATATGTTTATGCTCAGCTGAAGCTCTCTTTGCTCCCTCACTTCAAGTCACCCTGAACACGAGTATCCATCAGCTGAATGCCTCAAGTGCCAATGTGAAAGATTTAACAAGAAAAGGCGTCGTCTTTGTAGCTCTGCAGTATATGGAAATGCAGGACTGTGATTATGAATTATTCATGTTTCGTTCCAAACTGAGAAGTTTAAAACACTGACAAAGTGTAGGGTTTTTTTTTTCTCTTTAGTCGTATTATATCGCTTTGATTCAGATTCGACCAGTCTTTCATTTCAGCTGCACAAAGCTTTAAAACCTTCAGTTTCTTTATAGTATTCTCGTGAAGATCAATTGATCCTCTCAATCGGTCCGGTAAATTAGTTTTCACGTGTTTGACCGGGATGAAGTCGGCACCGTGTACTTTATGACGACTGATCCTCATGGGGTATTTTCTCTTCAACTCTTTAATTACACAGTACCCGTTCCAAGTCCTGTGCTCCGATGGGAATCGAAGCTCTGGAGGGCAGGAAGTTTTTAAGCAGAAAGTATAGACCAGGCTGTGATGAGTCAGTCATGACCCTGAGGCTGCCGCTTCTCTTGTAAATTAGCCTTAAGAGGCCTGAGCAGCCGGAGCCTCCCTACCCCACAGCGCCTGACGACGATTGGGACATTAATGAGCACCGAGGTGCCTGAGGGCTCAGCCTCATACAAAAGACTCCACAGTAGCAAGGACAAAAAAGTCTTGATTTTTGTAGGCTCTTTATTTCTGTAGCACTGAACTGAAAGCTAAAAGAAGCACTGCATTGGTTTGGTTCTCTCTTACACCAGCAGAGCTGTGAGGTTCGTCTGATTTTTGCTGTAGTAAAAGTAAACAAATGTCAGCAGCAAAATGTAATCAAGTATCAAAATTAAAAGAGTTTAGTTTCTCCAGTTTTTGTGATTTTCACGCTTTAATATTATTTGAAAAAACAAAGAGGTGAAGATGAAAGGAAAGACAGAGAAAACTAAAAGTTAATAATTGCAGTAAAATGTACAAATATGAAGCAAAAGTACTCACAGTGAAGGAGATTGTTGAGTGAAGGAAAGAAAGAAGGAACAAAGAAAGAAAGAAAGAAAGCCATGAACCTCTAAAAGTAACATCTCAGCAGCTTTCCTCTCTCTTCTCTCAGTCAGTCAGTGGTGGGAAAAATACTCAAATCCTCCCGGTAAAGGTGTCAATACAACAATGAAAAATAGTAATCAAAATAAACAAGTATTTGCAGTTAAATGCACTCATATTAAAAGTACAAGTACTCATAGTGAAGAAGAATCTTACAGTGCAATTTTGCTATCGTGTGAAAACTTTGTGTTTTCATTTTCAGTATCTGTTGAACAAACAAAGAAGGAAGGACAGAAAAGACAGAAAAAAGAAAGAGAAAGAAATAAAGTTGTGAGCCTGCCATAAGTCGTAGTAGTTTTGATTTTCGTGCTTTCAGATCAGCTGAAGAAACAAAGAAGGATGGAAGGAAAGAAATAAGGAAAGAAGGAAGTATGGAAGCAAAGAAAGAAGGAAAGCAAGCCAGCCATGAACTTGAACCATGTCTAAAGCTAAAGGTAGCACTTCATTGGCTTTCCTCTCTCCCCTATCCAAAGCCCCTGCAGGGGGGGAAGGATTAGGGAAGTCAACCAGGCCTGAGCACCAACAGGAGACCTGGATAGGAGCGTTGGGAGGAGGAAAGGGGGGAGTTGTTGCAGCTCGGGCCTTCAGCTGTACTTTATGTGTGTCTAAAGTCAAGTGAATGAGGCAGGAGGAGCTTTTTTTCCTCTCGTTGTGCTCTCTGTGCTCTGTGACGACAGGAGCTGAGAGGGAAGATGCTGCCAAGTGAAAGACCCCACACATCCTTTTTGTCCTTATCAGACAAAACTCTGCTTCTCTTCCATCTGTTACCTGAGATTGCTTTTTTTGTAATGGTGCTCTTTTTCCTGTCGATGTGAGGTTGTTGCCCCCCCAAAAAAAGACACAAAGACAGAGTTGGAGTGTAGTTTGTGTTGTGATGGTGGTGGAAGATGGACTCAGATCCTTTAAGTACAAGTCAAAGTCCTGTTAATGTTGTAACGTTAAAAAGAGACCAAGTTTTTCCCAAAAACACTGAAAAAGAGAAGAGGTTTATTTTGCTTTTACATCTGTTAAAGAATAAAAAGAGGAATGAAGGAAGAGAAAGAGGGAAAGGAGAAAAGAAAGAAGGAAAGAAAGAATCCATAGGAAGGAAAAAAGAGGAGGGAAAGAAAGAACGAACGAAAGAAGAAAAGTAGACGAAGGGAGGAAGAAAGAAAAAGAAGGTAAGAAGAATGAACAGAAGAAAATAAGGAAGAAAGAAGGGAAGAAAGATATAAGGGAAAAAGGAAAGTGGGATGGGAAGAAGCAGAGACAGAAGAAAAGAAGAGGAAGGAAGAAGGGAAGAGAATAAATAAATAAGGAGAGAAGGGAAGTATAAAGGAAGAAGAAATGAAATAAGGAAAGAAAAGAGGTGAGAAATGGGGAAAGGAGGAAATGAGAGGAAGGAAGAGATGGAAGGAAAGAAAAAAATAAATAAGGAAAGACAAAGAAGGAAAGAATAAAGGGAAGAAGGGAAAAAGAAAATTAGGAAGAGGAAACGACAGAAGTAAAGGAGAGAAATTACAGGAAGAAAGAAAGATGGAAGGAAAGGAGAGAAGGATGGAAGGAAATTAGGAAGAAAGAAAGGAGAGAATGAAGGAAAGAAGAAAGGAAATAAGGGAAAACAGTAAGTAGAATGGAAAGAAGGAAGCACAGAGGAAAGTATGAACTAATCTCAATGTTTTGAATATAAAGTCTTAGTAACGACTGTAGTAAGTGTGTGTACTGACGTGTGGTAGAGGACGTACATGAGGTCTCGCCTCTGTAGTTAGACTGTAGTACTCTGCAGCTGTACAGCTTCAAAGACCGTAAACATGAACACATTCTGTTCAGACTACAACCCTGTGGAGCTTTTCGTCTCTCCAATGCCGCCGTCTCTCTGCAGGCCGCTCATTGTCTGACAAGGACTCGCAGCTAAAACTGTCAGAGCTCTTGAATAAGTCGACGGCGACCTTCACAAACCACATCAGGCTGAAACAATGGAGCTCCATTAGCGCTGTACATCAACAGAGTGTCGGAGAGGAACGGGAGGCGGAGGAGGATTGTGGAGCGCTGACAGTGAAAGTCACTGGATAGAAATATACATTTTGTCTGCTTCTGTTTCGAGGTCCAGATGGATTCACTGCAACGCCAAGGATGCAGCTTTCAGGACAGAAGTCAGAAACAGCCTGCAGAAATACGGTCCAAAATAACTCCGAATGACAACTTTAAATGAAGTTCATCCAAAGTTAAAGGAGGCAGATCGTGAACTAAATATATGAGGAGTCAAAGTCATCGTTCACTGAAGCCTTAAATCTCAATCTGTGGTGTTGACACTTCACAGAGTCCGACTTTATGTCCAACAAGAGATAAGATCCTAAAATACAGCAAATACATTTTCTTTCTTTAGTCAGTACTTTCTTCTTTCCCATTCTTTCCTCCCTTTCTTCAAAATGTCTTTCTTTCTTTCTTTCTTTCTGTTCTCCCTTTCCTTGTCATTCTTTTTTCCCTTTACTGTCCTACATTCTTTCCTTCAAAGTTTCCTTGTCTTTCCTTCTTGTTGCCTTCTGTTCTTTCTTCTTTTCTTCCCTTTTATTTCCTTCTTTGCTCTCCTTTTCTTTTGTTCTGCATTCGTTCCTTCCATTTTTCTTTATTCTTTGCTTTTCGTCATTCCTCCTTTTCCCACCTTCTGTCCTTCCTTGTTTCCTTTACTCTTTCCTTTCCTACTCATCCTTTCATTTTCTGTCTTTATTTATTAAAAATTCTTAAAATATTTTCTTCTTTCTCCTCTTACTTTCTGTTCGTTTCAGTCAAACTTTCCTTCCCTCCTTTCCTTCTCTTCTTCCCTTCAATTTTCCTTCTTTTCTTTTTGTTTTCTTCTTCTTTCTGTGATTATTGTGTCTTTCCTTTCTTTTCCTCTGTCTTTCCTTTCCTTTCCTTTCCCTCTGTTCCTCATTTCTTCCTTAAAGTTTGGACACTTAAGTACACTTTATTGCTAATATACTTCAGTAAAAATTAAATTAACTTTGAATGGAATATTTTTAGACTGTAGTATTAATAGTTTTACTTCCTCCACCACTGTGTTGCAGTATATAAAGATGCCTGGCTGACAGTCGCTCTCATCAGGGAAATAAACGGCTCTGTCCAAGGAGCCTCGTGTGTCGTTAACACTCATCTTCCTCTGGATGACAGTAACGCGGGTTCGGCTCTGATCCAAGCACCGGCCGCTCTTCTGTCTGAAGAATTAGCAACATCAGGGAAGACACGATCGAAGAAAACGCTCTTTCATTTCACCTTATATTCATCGCACACTTGGGAGGACAAAGGGATGCTCGCGGATGAGCTCGGACCAAAAAACCTGGCTGTCGTAGAGCAGAGGCCATGAATGAGGTCTTTGTGCTCTGGGAATCCTCCCGGCGCTTCCAAAGCGACCAAACAGCTTCCAAAAACATGCTTTTGTCCACCCTCATTTGTTCCCCTTTTGGCTTTAGAGTGACTCTGCTGTCCCTGGAAGAGGTTTACAGTGTCGGCCTGCTCCTGGAAGTCAGAGCCAACCTGCAGCTCCTTTAGGGGGGATGCAGTACCTACATCAACCCCAACAACACCTCCACACACCTTCCCTCCCCGCCTGCACACACACACACACACACACAGCGGTATAATGAAATTCAAGGGTGGCTGATCCGAGAGGTTCCGGCTTTGTGAGGCGGCTTTGAACTCACACTGATCGACAGAAGGAATTCACTTTGTTGTTTACACCCACAACACAGCCTCGTCTTCGGAGTCCATTCACCCCCACCACCACCACCATCCTTCTCTCCTTCCAGCGTGAGAGGGGAGGATTGAAGGAGGGAGAAAGCAGAGGGGGGGATTTGTGCAAACATGGTCCTGCCTGAGCTCATATCAGTGACCCAGCTTTGATTTCGGTTCTTTACATAAAACTAGAGATGTGGTCCTGCTGACGCTCAGCGCTGCAGAGCTCGTCAGAGATTCAATATGTCAGAGGAAGCAGAAGGCCTAATTGGAAGTTGAAATCAGGCAGTAATTACACACTGAGTTGTTACATAATTATTGGCAGGATTGCAGTCTTGTACTCAGTTAATTAAGTTTTGTTCCGGTGGCGTTTGTGTTTAAAATAAGAAAGGTTTTAATCTGAAATACTTAATGTGCATTTTGGAAAGGTGCTGCTGCACTATTTCACTAATCAATATTAGTATGATTAATTGAGTCATTGTTTTGTTTAAAAATTGAAACATTCTCAACTTGCTCGTTTTCTTTGACCAACGGTCAAAACCCCGAAGATATTAATATATAAAAACAGAATAGCAGCAAATTTTAGAAGCTGGTACCAGAGGATATTTGTCATAATAGCTTGCAAATTAGTTAAATGATCATTTGACTAATCGACTCATCAACCTTTGACTAATCAAGCTTTTTAGCCTCTTTTAGCTCATAGTTTGGGTTTTACTGCCCATTTACCATTACTAAATGGCGGACAAACACAGTTAGGGACCAGCTGGTGAAGAAAGTGGAACATTTAGCAGCTCAAGAGCCAGATGTTTTCCTCAGGAGTTGGTGGAGACCAAACCAGAGCTAAAAGAAGAGTGAATATTGGACAAACACAACTTCAATGAGATGATAATGCCGCTCCGTGTCTGTTGGAGTTTTGCTGCCCCCAAGTGGCCTGGAAATTAGATTAGTTCATCTTTAACATTAAATAGAGAGCTGTGGGATGTGTTTTTTTTTTGTGTGTCAAATTATTGTATCAAGATCAAGCTCAGTAGTTTCTACTGGAAAGCAGTTTTAAATACTGTGAACAAAGCATGCTTTTTTGGGTTTGACTTGCCGACCTTCAGCATATCACCGTCGCTGTCACCAAACAGGTCTTTAGATGACTCATATAACTTTAAGAATAACTCTGAATTTGCCAGCCAACATAGTTTTTCTTTTTATCTAAAGTGGATCTTATTTGGAACACGGGGTCTTGAAGGATCAATGATTCTGAGCCAACACTTCCTGCAATGATTGCACATTTCATTTCTTTATTCAAATATATTTCAACAAGAGCAACAGCTAGTGAGCTTGATTCAACTCTAGCTTTTCTTTTTGCCTTTTTTATTCAACTTTTTTCTTCTTGATACTAATGCAGACCATCAGAATCAGTCTGGCGGTGGTCCAAACAGCCATCTGTAGCACATCCTGGTTGTTTTCGTATTTCACTGTGGGCCAATGTGTTTGGCCTTTACAAAATCACGAGCATGTAAGCCTCTCACTTAGTCGAATATGTTCTTTAAGTTTTCACCTTCTGCGTAGCTGTTGGGCTTCTCCTCAGCTTTAATTGCTTCCCAGAAGTCCTAAAAATGCTGCTGTTTTGCCCTTCGCTGATGTGGATGAGATGAGGGCTGCAGCAGCAGGAAGCTCGGTGCTTGGCAGGGATGCCCTAAGTTTGTCCTAAGCGTTGCCAGATGGAGGAGATTTTTAACCTTTGTTTCACAGATTTGCAGAGCACATAAGCTCCTGCTTCACACTGACACTTAAAAGTCATTTACAGACAGTCATACCTGGCAGCCAGAAGCCGGCTGGCCATCTGGAGCAGTGGGAGGTTTTTCCTCGAGGGACAGCAGTGAGTGCAGCAATGTGGATAAGAAAAGATAAAAGTCTGAAGCGGTTTGGCCTGTTAGTTAGTCCTGTAGACCTTTGTGCTTCAGGGCTGGGGAGTCATAAGTGCCTTTTATGCCATTGGCGTTGAATATTCTTGTTTCTGATTGGCTGTCAGACGTCAAAATTAAAATTGTACCTGTTTAACAGTTAGGCCACCGTTCTAAATCTGTGCTCAAGATATATAATTTGTCCGCAGCCATAGCAAAGAGACGAATGCTGCCTTATCAGGTAACAACTGTCTCATGACAAAGTAGGAAAACCTTGTCGTGGGATGATATGGATTTGAGGATATGGAAACAAGATCCCACATTTGCAAAATGTTTATGTAAGCTGAATCTATATCAACCTATGATTAGGTGCCTTTCTTGAGGGGGTTTTGGGTGGTAGTTTTTGTTTTGTGACTCAGATTCTCTCAGGTGGCACTTGAACTAGAACCCCTCCAGTCTGTCACATTTATGCTACCTGCTGCACCTTCTCGCTGCCCGTTTATCCCTCCCAGCGGCCCCCGAGGCCTGAGAAATGTGCTGCAGTCACCTGTCAGGTAGCCTCTGGCGTGGAGATGATTTGTGCCGACACGCTCGGCTGCTTCCACCCACTCTTGCTCTCCATCTGTCCTGCTCTTTCCTCCCACCGAGAGGTCACAGTCGCTGCTATTTCAGCCACCTCTCCTGTCGGCACAGAAAATGTAAGACGTGGCGAAGCCGCTGCGAGAAACAACAGGTGGATGTCCGCCACATCATCTCTATCCAACAGCGAGAAATGATGTGAATGGTTGACTTCCACATTCCAGTCTGCCTCTGGGATGATTTTTTTTATCTCTCATGTGTCATCCTGATACTGGATTTAGGTGGCAGAGCAGCAGCACGAATGAATATATTCGTATATATATTTATATAAAATGACAATGTGAATGTTGTGTTTACAGCTTTGTTGCATTGTTGCAAGTGGCAGAAAATAATGGTGGTTCAGTAAAAGGAGCGATACCACATAAAAGAAAACCCAGAATTCAAAATTCAACTAAAAGTAAAGAATAATTAGCAGGAAAAAATAAAAGTAGTGCTCATAGTGAAGAAGAGTAGAGGTTAGTTTGACTGTCCGGTTCTGTGCTTTCAGCTGAAATAGGAAAAGGAAGGGAAAGGACAGAAAGAATAAAGGGAGGAAGAATTGAAGGAACCAAAGAAATTAGGAAACAAGAGGGTTTAGAAGGAAGGGAAAAAGAGGGGAAAGGAAAGGAAATATGTCGTAAAGGAAGGAAAGAAATAAGAAAAGTAGTTTCCAGGGTAAAGAAAGGAGAAAGAAAAAGAATAAAAGAGAAGCAGAAGATAATATATAAAAATAAGAACACTAAAGACATTTTAAAGATGAACACAGATTTAATGATAAGCACGGCTTCTCTGAGACTTTGTGGGAATTGAAAGGAAAGGTTAGCGATGTAAAGAAAGATGAACGAGAGGGAGAAGTAGGGCGTCTGTGGTTCAGGACGGTGAGCAAGTTGTCCATTAACTGCAGGGCTGACGGTTCGATCCCCGGTTCCTCCACATGCTGAAGTGTACTTGGGCAAGACACTGAGTCCTGAGTTAGTATGAGTGTGTGTGTGTGTGTGCAAGGGTGAATGAGAGGCACATTGTTAAGTACTTCGGGTACAAGTGGTATATAAATGCAGCCCATTTAGTGATATTTTTAAACTTGTGTCTTTTGTAATTGTAAAATCTGAAACCAGTAAAGCGCAAATGATACTTCCCACGTCTGCTTGTAAATGTCATCATCCGATATCTGCATGCGGCTTGAAATGGGAACACGTCTGTGTATTCACACACCCAATGTAGTGCAAACAGAGCTGCATGTATGTCCACTACCGGTGCGTTTTGGAGTCTATGCAGCTCTTAAATCCAGCTGTCAAATTAAAAGTTTAATTAAAAGTCTCCCAAAATGCAAACCAGATGGATTGACATTTATGAAACTGTATATAGTATATCTATTTATAACCACAGGTGTGATGCGAGGGTGTAAAGCTCGATAGAAGTGACTGATCAACCTGTGTGTGAACGTCACTCCTCACATCTCCATGAAGGATAGGCTATAAGCAGGTATGTGTGGACTGGGATCATCGCTCATTCACTTTTCATGCTTTCCTTTAGCTTCCCTCCCTCCATCTCCCCTCCCTCCTCCTCCTCTCCCTCACCCCCTCCTCTCTCTAGACAAACCCGAGGGGAAGGCTGAGGAGGAGGAACACTGGGGTCAGGAGTTCCCCTCAGCTGAGGCTGAAACACTGAGCAGCAGTGCTACATTGAGCGTACTGACATTAATAAATAATAACCTTGTTAGATTTGGGATGTTAGTGTAATTACAGTAAACAGATGAGACATAACTGAGCAGACTGTCAGCCTCGAGAGGCCTCCACTCTAAATCTAATCTTATAAAACACTGGGTTCAATTCGGAGGGTATCGCTTTGTAGCACTATGTAGGAAGAGAGCACCGTTGTGCCTCAGCAAAGGGAGCTCTGGTCGCAATTTCCAGTTCATGTTTGTCCTCTTCAGGGAATAAAAGAAGGGGCAGTGATGAGGTTAATGGGAAATGTGGTTTTCACTTTAAGGGGTTTAATGATACAGTCAGGTACAATTAGCCTTACAGGGTTCATGGTGCAGTATTTTTAATAGAAAATATGCCTTTCTTGGCCAGGATACCCTTGGAAACTAGCTTTTAATATCAGTGATGCTTTCATGGTTAAATAAAAGTTAAATTTAAATAAATTTAAAATATAAGGTAGCCTCAAAACAAACTATGACAGTCAAGAAATTCTTTATTTTTTATCTCCGTTGGCATAAAATGTGTGAAAACAGTGTTTCAGCATTTTAAGTTTCTACATTGAAAATCATACAATAAATGTACTCAGCCCAGGTCGACGGGGTCGGGAATGGTGTCGCACTCCTAACCTGGTGCATGGGAATCCCCCTGAAACCCCAACCCTGTTGGAGACTCCACAATCAGGAGTGTCAGAGCAAAATCTGCTGTCATACACTGCGTGCCCGGGGCTCCATTTTGGGACCAATTCTATTTTAATTATATTTGCTCCCTCTAGGTGATATCATTCATAGGCACGGCATTGCCCACCATCTTTATGCTGATGAAACACAGCTATAAGTCCTGGTAAAGCCTGAAAACCTCACTAGTTTGTCCACCAGAAAAGACTGTTTAATAGACATTAAAAACCGGATCTCTGCTAACTTTCTTCGATTAAATTCCAATAAAACTGAGACCTTATCATTGCCCCAGACAATCTGAGTGCAGATTTAAAATCAATCCTCTGTGATTCCAACCTTAATATTGAATTCATGTTAGCGAGGTCGTCCAATCCTGCTTTCATCATCAAAGGAATATTGCTAAAATCCATTCACATCTGAGCTTCAGAGACACCGAATCCATCATACACGCTTTCATTTCCTCACGTTTCGATTACTATCACGGTCCCCTAACTGGCATAAATCAGAAAACAATTCATAAACTCCAAATTGTACAGACTGCAGCAGCCAGACTACTAACAAAAACCTTGAAATAAAGCACTTTGGTGTCTCTGGTTTTGTGCTGCATAGATAAACTCTTCTCCTGTATATATACGCCTTTTATTTTAGTAAACACAAGCAACCTAATCATCTCCACCGTGCTCTCATTTGTTTACTAGAGTCATGTAAAGACTTCATCATCAATTTGATGCTCAAATCTTTGGTGACTCCACCTTTAACAGCATCAGAGGGAGTCAGCTGGTGTTTCGGAGAAGCACATTCCTACTAAAGAACATGAGAGAGGCCCTGAACTTCACCACATCCTGGCAGATGAGAACATTTCCACTCGCCTCTTTGATTTTTTTTTTTTCATCTTTTCGAATTCAAGGCCGTTCTGCTCATCTAAAAGCCCAATTTATTCCTCAGCAGAAGTTGAAAGGAGACTTTCCCCCCTCAGAGCTCTTTCTCCCAATGTGAGAGTGGTTTTTCTGAGGAGGAGGAGGAGGTTTTCATGAAAGAAAGACAAATCTCAGCTCGTCAGCTTGATTATAGCGACACCCGCCTGGGGTCGAGAGCTGGGATTTCTCCAAGAGCTGGATCTCCTTCACCTACGCATGTTGATGTGCAGAGCTGTGAGGCTGAAAAAAACATGATGTACATCATGGAGAAAGTGGCTCAGAAGAGGTATAAGATGATGAATCTGGCTTTGTCAGAGGTGTTTAAGGAATGTTTATGGTGTTATGTGTCTGGTAGAATAAATGTGAACGTCGTGGCAGAGGTGTAGTTCTGTTTTAAAGTAGGTACAGCCCACTCTGTTGGCAGCTCGCTCTTTCTTCCAGAAGGCACAAAACAAATTGTCATGTGCTCCAGGTCCCAAGAAAAATGAGTGGTCATCAGGAGCTGCTGGCATGTGGCACAGGGTTGAGTGATGATTTTTCCAAAACTCAGGAGCTGGATTCTAAAGATCAATTTCCTTTTGAGCCACCAGGTCAGCCGGGAACAGAAACCCCCCCGTCAGGGAGTCAGAGAGCCGTGACTGGAAAATATTCAGGTCTGAGGACAGGAATGCATGAAGGATTGAAAAGAAATATTTTGGGTCTTTTTGGGGGGAGTTTTGGATACAGATTTTGTATCAGCTCTCATGCATGAAAAAGGTTGGGTTGTAGCTTATCTCTGACTGTGCAGTTTGAACCGATCACTGCAGCTCCTCTGAAACTGGACTGGTAATGTATCGATGAGCATGACTGCACGCTGTGAAACATCTTAACGCGCTGAGAATGAACCTGCAGTCAGTTCATGAAAGCTTTTACTTTTGCTCTTAAACACTCCAGGTGATGCATTTTTCATTTCCTAATTTTACTATAATTTGTTAGAGAAAGCAGTTGGTAATTAGTCTGAGCAGCACAATGGACGAACTGAATTAAAGTGTCCACAACAACAGAAACTGCATCACCAGAAAATACAGCAAGAAAAAAAAATTCAAACAAAAAATATTCCTGCTCAATATACTGGAAAACGCTATCGGACAGTGTTGGCAAAATGTCATGACATTGCCATTTTTATGCACCTATACTATGATCCACAGCTGTGAATGTTAAAATTATGTTTTTATTCAAACCAGAAAAGTAAAGGTATCCCTACTTTTAAAATAAAAGCATGTATCATCTATATAAAAGTATATATACACCACACTGGAAAAATTACAACACATCCCTCAATACTACAAAAAAGATCATTTGTCATTGCCTCATATGAAGGTTTTGTGATCTGCCACCTCTATGGTGAAGGTTTGTGGAGGTGTAGGGACAAAAACGTCTCGGTTAAGATTGTGGTCAAGGTTAAAGGGAATCAAAATTGACTGTTGGTAGGACATAATTACATCAGTGACCTGCTGTGTCAAAGGGATCCCTCTCCCGGGACGGACAGACATGCAATAGATGTTGAGGGCACAGAATAGATCAACATCAAAATAATCGCAGTATATACAATTATGATGACAAAATGATGAGAATTATCCCGAATCTGCAGTTCCCTGATGAGGAAAGTGAGAATATGATCATGTGTTTGAAGTATCAAGAGGGAAAAACGGCTCCTATAACCAAATAGTATAAAACCAAAACAAATGTTATTCAAGATCCAGCAAAGATAAGATTGAAGTGTGGGCAGCGCTTAAAAAAATCAGAAATGTCACATTTCAATAGATTATGTGATTAATGGTTCTTCTGAAACTGATCAGCTCCAGATCTCCACGAACAAAAGAAGAAGCTGGTTATATATATAACGCATTTTTGTTGAAATAAGATAAATGTATCCAGTCAGCTGAGTGTAAAGTTTTTGTGCCACTTCACTGAACTTTTGACCCTCTCATCGCTTTTCTCCTCTGTTAGCCATAGTTTTTAGTACGTAGGCTTTTTAATTTATTAAACTCTGTGTGGGAGTTTTTCAATATTTTGCAACAAACAAACTTTCTCCATACAAAGCTGTTTGAAATGAGTTCAGGATATTAATGTTGTCTTTGCGGTGGAGATGATGATCTCATATTGATTTTTCTCAGAGTCTGAAGGGGAGTTTTTGCCCCCGGTTGTAGGCTGCAGGAGCAGAGACCAACATGACTCTGCTAACTCCTCCTGCCAATTGTTTACATATTTCACATAACTTCTGCTGTTGAGCCTCCAGGCACCTGCTGTGCCTCGCAAAACGCCTCGCCGGGGGCAAAATATCCAATAGCTGCTCTGTCAGTCTGCGTCTGCTTGATACACAAGAAATTACAGCTTTCTGCCTGTCTGCCTTCCTGAGTGAGATTTCTCTATTTTGACAGGCTGTGGATGGAGCTGTGCTGCTGCACTGTATTTACTGTGTTTGCATGGCAGGAAGAACTTGTCTCACCTTGTTCTGAACCTCCTCTCCACCTTTGAACCTTCGTTGATTTGCTGACAAATGTGCAGTTGACATTTAGCACTTTGAAAGGACCATACATCAGTGACACAGCACGCTTTAGGCTGGTGAATGAATGAATGAATGAATGAATGAATGAATGAAAAGGAAACTCAAAATCCTGAGAATAAAGTTGTAGTTTTACAAGAAAACTCATAATATGAGAATACAGTTATAATTTTACAAGAAAAAAAATCATACTGTTTCAAAAATAATATTACAAAAATGATATTATGATATTTCAAGACAAAAGTCATAATTTTTGAGAATAGTGTTGTAATTTTGGGGGGAAAAGTCATGATAGAATGAGGATAGTATTTGGAGAAAACCTTTATACTGTGAGAACAACAAATGTTGTATATTATGATTAGATTGGGCAGATAATAAAATGATTTTCAGATGTTACTGCTTTTGTTCTTTGACATTGCGATTTTAATGTCATTACATAGACATTTTTCATAAAACATCACAAATTTAATCTCGATTTTATTCTTCCCAGCTGTGGAACTTGAGCTTATAAAAAGCGACTTTCATTTTCATTTTCCAAATTGGAAAGCCTAATCTGTTCATCAGTTTCCAGTAAAGTTGGGACTTTTTATTCCTGTTCAGCTCATTCCAGTTCAGATCTTTACTGTCCTAAAAAAGAACTTTCTTTTTGCAGCAAGGCAGCAAAAAAACAATATAAACACAACAAAGCAATAAGACAATAGAAGACTGTAGAAGTATATGAAGTATATAGAAGTGTATGTATAATACACACCATAAAATACTCTGCAACAAATAAAAATAAGGACAAGATAAAGTGCTTTTGGCTTGTTTTGAGTTTTGACTTACTCTACATATTTTTTCTTTGACAACTGAAAACAGAAACTTTAATCAAACCAATCAGAAATCCTCATATGTGCTTCACATTACCACCGACCACTTTATAGTGGTTTTCGATTGATTTCCTTCCCTCCAGGCAGCCACTTGTGTCAGCTGAGTTCAGTGTACTCGGAGACGTGACACTTCGTCTCAGTGAACATCATTTGCTGCCTTTACAGTTTCTCAAGGTTGTTGTCGTGTTGTAACTCAGTTGCAAGTCAGAGTTATAAAAACTCTCTCTGTTGGTGTATTCAAGGACACTCTTGTAGGACTTGAGAGTCAGCTGCTGAACAGCAAGATCTGCAGTGCAGGAATATGACTTCACATTGTCCTTTTCATCAGAACATTCGCTTGTTTATTCTTTGTCCTCCGAGTTCGATTTTCTGTCCAAGTTCCAATATGTTTATTGGCAGCAGACTCTTAAAACACGTTATGTGTCTTGAGTGTCCAAAATGGTGTCTCTCTGTAAATGTGTGACAAATCATGCTGAAATAACCTGAAAGATGACAGAAAAAAACAGGAGTCACCAACAGACAGCCTGTATGAGATGTATTCGATGGCACATGGATGACCTCTCACTGGTGGACGTGTCCCTTGTTGTTGGTTCCTGAAGTGCGGACTGATGTCAGTTTTCATCACGGTGTCCGTTCTGTCCCTGCTGTCCTCGCTGTGGCATCTGGAGCATGTGTGTCACATGACTCTGCAGTGAGCTCCACCAATCAAGAGTAACGCCACGGAGTCGAGTCTGGTCCAAGTCAATTACTGAACGGGGACAATGAAATATAAAACCTCCAGTGGCATCATATGTAGATGCAATAGCCACATTATAACATTACAGCAAATAAGGAAGTCGGATTTCAACAGTTATTTTCGTTTTTGATTAAACTCTCAACTATTTTTCAATTAACCGTTTAATCTTTGAAATGTTAGGCAATAATGGAAAATACCCGTCACAAGTTCACAGAGACCAAAGTGACTGGTTTTGTTTGACCAACAGTTCAAAACCCCCAAAATATTCAATTTACAACGATATCAAACTGAGAAAAGCTGAAAATCCTCAAAACTGAGAAGCTGAAACCACCAAAAAATTAATCAGAATTGCTTCAGCCATTCAGCCATTCAAGGAAAATGAAAGTAATGATTGTTTAAAAGATCAGATATCACTCTGGTTGTGTCCTCCACTTCTGATGGGATTGAGGTTCCTCCCTGTCCGTAGCTACAGAAAGTTATGTATTTATATATTGTTATTTTTAAGATGACAAACGTGGAAAGTGAGGGGATTTAGATATAATATCATCCTCACTGATGACTCAGGAGAGGGAGAGTGGAAATTTGACATTTTTGCCACTTTCAAAATTGTGAAATTTGAGTGTTTATATGACGGAAGTTTGATCAGTATTGTTAAAAAAAATCTGTGATATTAATAATCAGAGTCTCTAAGGATGTGAACTAATACCTACTATAATGCTGGTTACTTTTATGTACTGGGCCGCTTAGTCCCAATGAAGGGCAATCTTAATGCTACAGCATACAGTCATATCACAGATCTTTTGTTCTTTCAACTTTGTGGCAACAGTTATGTCCTGTTTCAACATCTCAATGCCGCGGGCACAAAGCCAGGTCGATAAGGGTTTTCCCAGTTTGGTGTGTAAGAACTTGACTGGCCTGCACAGAACCCCCTTTCAACACCTTGAACTGGAACACTGACTGTGAGCCGGACCTCACTGACACTCTTGTGGCTGAATGGGAGCAAATCCCTGCAGCAGGTTATAAAATCTTGTGGAAAGTCTGAAACTAGAGGAGTGGATTCTGTTGTAGCAGCAGATTAATGCCCATGTACAGTAAAATATGGGTGTAGTGCTTGCGTGTCCACATACTTTTTGGCCATGTAGTGTAGCAGACAACGGAAATATTGTTTTCCAGAAAGGAAAGGCGTTAATGCCAAATGTAAGAGCTTAAAATGTGTGTAAAATGCTTTTTTGTGGCAGTGATGTAAAATTAGTTGACAAGGTGAGAAAGTCATCTTTGATCTCCTCTTGTCTTTGTGTTGTTTCTCACTCGAGTGCCTCAGGACTCCTTGTGGGCCACTTTTGGTTTTATGCTTCACAGATGTTGCCTTCGCAGCTTACATGTTTTATGATGTTGCCACTTTTTACTGCTTTTTAAATTCATGCTGCTCCATCTCCAAAAGAGACTGCAAAGACAAATCATGCTGTGCTTTCTTTTCATCTGTCAAAAACTGCAGTGAACGCTCTACTAATGAGACAGTTGAAGGACACTGTGGTGGTTTTTTTTTTTTGCAACATTAAAATATAACAATTTACTAGCAGTGCTAATGCTGCATACACACAGGAGGCGAGAGACTGGATGAATATGAAAAGTGGATTTAAATTCCCTTGATCTAAAGAAAGGGAAAAAGATAAAACGAGACCTTGTGGAACCAAACCTAAAAGTATTAATGATGCTCAAATGATCTTTAATATGCTTCTATCCACCTTGCACTGGTTCATCAGATATTTTTCACCATGAGAACCTTTATTCATCAAATGTAAAGTGACTCTTTGCTCTGTTCAAAGCTACACTCCAGTTAATGCCACCGTGGTTACAGCACCCACCTGCAGCATATGACAACTGACTGGCATGGATGAAAACTATCATCCAGAGGTAATAGAAACATGATGAAAGCGTGACAGCTTTGAATTCTCTTTCTGCAAAAGGTAAAATTCCTCAAAAGACTGATTGTGTTCAAACGAGCTCTGCAGGAGTGATGGAAGAAGTATCCAGATCCTTTACTTAAGTAAGCTTTGCATCATATTTTACGAACTGATGACATGGTTTTTATGTAGCCTGAAAAGCGAAACAAGTAATAACAGATGTCAGATAAATGCAGTGCAGAAAATGGCTGCATTTACGTCGTGCTTTTATCCAAAGTGCTTTACAATTTGCCTCCCATTCACCCACACACTGTTAGCAGCGAACTACCATGCTGGACTGACCATCAGGAGTAATTTGGGGTTTAGCGTCTCGCCCAAGGACACTTCAACATGTGTGCAGGAGGACCTTGGGACCGAACCAGTGGCCCTGTGATTCGTGGATGACCCTCTCCACCCTCTCTACTCCTAATGAGTCCAATATTTCCAGTGCGTTTTTAATTTGAGCTTCTAAACCACCTCTTACTGGCTCATCAGATACTTCTTCACTGCAAGGACGTTTCTCTAAAAGGTATATTTCAGTTGCAAAAAAATCACATCTATAGTACTCAGCCATATACAACAGCTGACTGACAGATAAAAACTGTCTCAACTGTCATCCAGCTGTAACAGAAGAACGGCTCTGACTTCTCCTGCACAAGGTGGAAATCATGAACACTGAATGTCTTCAAAATGGACTCTGCAGCAGTGATGGAAGAAGCACTCAGATCTTGAGTAAGAAAGCAACACTGCAATGTAAAAAAATACTCATTTATACTCATATTACAAATAAACATCAGTAAAAATGTACCTAAATATTAAAAGTCAGTGAAGCTTTATTTATTCAAATATCAAAGTTTATCAAAGTTTCTTTTTTGCAAGAGAGTTAAAAATATTAAAAAGCAGAACTTTAAAGTCCCTCAGAGGAACGAGAGTCTCTAACTAAAGTTTTTGTTTCAGGTTATTCCAGTGGTAAGGTGTGTGTAGTACAGGAAACATAGTTCAGAGTTGGTTTGAGGAACAGTTAAAGCTGGTTTTTGGTTGGTTGTAGATAGTATAGTGGGTTGTAAAAGTTAAAGCTTTTTGTTACCGTTACTGTAGTTAAATCAGTAACAATGCATCATATGTTTTGTGAAACATTAATCTGCAAAGTAACTAGTAACTGTCAAATAAATGCAGTGCAATAGAAAATGCAACATTTCCCTCCGAGATGTGGTGGAGTAAAAGTTGAGTAAATATACTTTCCACTTCTGCTCTGCTGCGCTCCACAAGCCAAATATTCAGTCTTGAGTGAGAATGGATTTTAAACCATCTTCCTCCCTCCTCCCTCCTCCCTTCATGGCTTCTTTCCCTGTGGCAGAAAAACATTCGAGCCAAGATGGATAAATACAGTAGGGCACATTGGCACTTTCCTTTATGAGGCCACAAATAGTTGGCTTGCAGTATCATGTTTGCTGCTGCGATGCAGGCCAACGCCATGAGCGGCTATCATCTGATTCATAATGGCTGCCTGATGCCGCCGCCGTCTGCTAATCGGCGTCAGGAATGCTTTGCTCCACTGACGGCTGTTATTAATCCAGTTTTTGTGTGAACTTGTACATTTCGACACTTACAAGACATATTGGCTTTTACAGTTGAATCTATCTGCCCAAATAACTCAATGCTTGGTGACTGTATCCCTTCCCTGATATTCGGTTACAAAGTGAAAGTTAAAATAGCTGCCGCGTTTTCCTCATGGCGCCCGGCTGCAGCTGTTTTTTCGCCGGTGCCTGGAAAGTCTTTGCCACCAAAATAATCTGGGTTGGAGGCAGAGGGACAGTATGTGGAGTCATCACAGAGCTTTACTAAATATGGACGGGGCTGTCATAGATAGATTCACACCTGCTCATGCCAGCAGCAGCAGCAGCCCCCGCAGCGGGATGAGGAGTTCAGCTAACCATATTAGCCGGTTACACATGAAGGCAAAGTGTAGAAAGAGAAAATAAGCACATGAAGAGATAAGATGAAATAAAGTGTGTCTGGACTGGACAACAGAATACAGTCGGGGGGGAAAAGACCACAATCAAGAGAGTCTGTAGGCCAGAAAGAGACAGCAAAAGGAGCAGGATAACATAAAACTGCATGAAAGAAAAAGCAGCCGAAGAGTCGTTTCAGGACAGCAGGGCAACTTCCTGTCTCTGCCTGCAACCCAGAATCTCATCTCTTGAACAATTACTTCACGTCGCCCTCTCCCACCTGAGTCACAAAGCCTTCTCCCATGTCTTCCTCCTCCGCTGGCTCTAATATGCTCTAATTTGTTCCTGTCTTGAAGTGAAAATATCCCTTCCACCTTTTCTCCTCAGCTCCTTATGTCCTTAGCCAGCACTTTTCTGCTGTACACGGTTTTCTTGAAGGTTACAGGAGGATTGTGTTTCGCCTGTTGTGAGGACACAATGGTGGTGACTCCCGACTCACGCCCTCCTCGCTATCGATTGGATGTGAAGTGAGTGGTACAGAAATTTCTTAGTGTACCATTTCATTTTAGTACACTGGATATTCATTAAAAATGAAGCTTCAGTTTCTTTTAGTTGCTTAAAGCTGAATTAACAGGTTTTTCTAGGGGGCAGAAGAACTTCACAAGAAGCTGAAAAACACATATTATTGCCTTTTAAAGTTGTTATGGCCAAAGAGTTAGTGCCTATTTACACATCCAGCAGACGCAGAACAACATAATGATTCATTTGGGTTCGTGTTGGTGGTACCTGATTAGTGTTAATCCAATATTCACTCATATCTGGCTTTGATGTTCCACTCTCTTTATTAGCTAGTCTCTAACTTTGTCGGCCTGCTGTTTGGTGCTGAGCAGGCAGCGTTCGGTGGGTTTATCAGAGCTTGCTTGCTGAAAATAGCTGCCGGCTTCTGCTGGAAACGAGGTTGACGAGAGCGCTGACACTGAACTATACAATAAAAGTGCTGTAAAACCAAAACTAGGATGTAAAAGAGGCTAAAAAGCTCCGTAGAGCTGCAGAGTTGGTGATCGCTCTGAGTGGCACTTTTCATGTTACCCTCTCCCTGGCTAAAAGATCACGTTAGGGACAGGAATGCAGGAAGAATTTGGAAAAAAGATAAACTTAAAGACTTTATTTGCCCTCAGAAGTCTGATGAAAACCTTTAAATCTATTGTAAAACAAGCAGGGAAAACATATTTTTCCCACCTGATTGCCTCTCCAAGCCACAATCCCAGGGTTTTATTTTCAGACCACTGACTCAATAATCTGCCCTCCAGTCCCCTGAAGTCAGTCATTTGTTCCATCGTTAACATAAATAATATTTATAAGTAGAGCTTTTAAAGAGAAAGACTGATGTATCTTGACAGTCAAACAATTTGTCCTTGATATAACGGGATATTAGAAATACAGTGGTGGCTGCTCAGTGGCGAGCACGGCTTGTAGCAAAGTTTAGAAAAGATTAACTCCCCAAACTAGTCAGATGGCGATCATTGCATCGTGGTTATAACCACAAAGGGATCCATTACTCTCTCAGACAAGGACTGTGAAAACTTTTTTTTTCTAGTCAGGTCCTAAAGTTTCTAAAGAATTGAATTTTGTACTTGAATCTCTCACTCAAAATAAGTGTGATGTACAGATGTGATGTTGTCATACAATTAATGGGAAATTTAAGGGGAACATCCGAGTTGGAACCCAGGATGTGAATTTTTATATTGCTGCACCGTTACAGTACATCAAGTGGAAAGTTTTGGATGATTTGTGCATCGTTTTGGTTTTTAGATACTTTTGCATGTACAGCTTTAAAGACAGGGGACAAATTAAAGGAAACACCTGAATAAAAGACTGGAGAAACATATCAAATGCAGATGCTTCCATATAGGTGTTAGAC
>NTHP01000432.1:309932-343863 GCA_003416845.1 Oplegnathus fasciatus | reverse complement strand
GAGACTTGGAGAATCAATGCCAAGGAGCACTGAAGCTGTTTAAAATAAAGTTGTAAGAGTTTGAACAAAGGTTAACATGCCTCTGATTGGATGGACCTACCTGTAGATCTGCAAGATGGAGGTCAATCTTGACACTGAAACTGTGTCTACAGTGGGAAGTTGTTGATTTAAAATACTTCAGATCGATTTTCATCTTGTCTCTGCATTCAATGCCAATTTCTTACTTTCAAACTATTTTAAAAAACGTGTGGATGTTACAGCATTATTTAGAATTTAAGCTGCAGTGCAGCCTATAATGAGTAAACACTTTATATTGCTAATTCGAGCTTTCCCTTGGTGGTCAAGTTAGTCTCTTGTATGTTGGAGTGATATAAGGAGGAATAAAATGTCACTGCTGCTAAAAATATCCAGAATTCATTGACATTTACAGGTAGATTTAAAGATTCATGGGGCTTGTGCAACTCCTCTGTTCTCTGATTTAGGATTCTCTTTATTGCTCAGGAATAGCGTGTTTAGGTTGAACATACAGTGTGAGTATTGCGTTGACTTGCTCTTTCACCTGAGTGAAGCTGAAAGAGGGAATCCAACTGCGTAACAGTTGTACCACTGACAAAGGCCACAAGCTTATCGTGGTTTTCTTCATCTAGTTTTAGATTTAAAGGGCGACAATAACTATTTTAGTTTTATAGAGTCTGATATCATTTTGCTTTATATTAACGAGAGAACACATCCCCTTAATTTTATATTTTAAAAGCCCTTTCAATGCTTCATATTAAGATTAGAAGTTGTTTAAGGTATGAAAGAACTGGATTGGATTTTTACAATATATGGATTCTTAGGAGTTTTATAACTTCTATTAGGTTTCTGCTCAAGCAGCCTGTCCACTAAACTTGCAAATTAATGGAAACTTGAAGCATTAAATTCAAAGGATTAGGGAAGCCTGAGTTTATATTACTGTAGAGTTATACGACATGGTTTATTTATGTACTTTATGTGATGGCTAAGGCATGTTTAAGGTTTTTAAGGGATTCCTGTCTGCCAGTAATGAAGTGTTTTTGTCTGTCTGACAATTTTTTATGTACAACTAAAATATTTTTCCAAAATATGGAGAAATAACAGCCATGTTTGTCATGAAGAACTTGGGGAACAAGTCTGGTGATATTATATATATTTCTTTTTGTCAACAAATACCATGAAATCAATCAATTGACCCTACTAACAAGTATTATGTGTGTAAGTCTGATATATCTTCTTCCTCTGTGCCACAGAGCTCCATTGTCGGCCAAAAACTATTGAAAGCACATCAGTGAGCCACACTGTTGCACTGGGTGACATGTTCCTTCATCACCATGAACACACACACTGTAGTTTATTTTCTCAGTCCCCCACACACCGTCCTGCTGCCAGAAATATTCACAAGAGAGCCAAAAGTGGATTAATCCGCCGCTAAAATTAGACAAATTCTGTATTCACTCCTGTTTGAGTAGCATGCGATAAAAACTACAGTGAGCAGCTGTTTTAGGAAACTACTGAGCCTTTTCATAAATGAAGCTCTATATTTGTGAGTCGTTTTTAAAGATTCACGTCTTCAGTAGGAACCAATACACTTGGAGCTGAGAGCCACAGAAAGTATTGACAGACGCACTAACACATTGTTGGTTTTGTTTTTTTTCATGGGATTTGTTGACAATAAAAAAAGATATTGAATAGCACCAGTCTCGTCCTTTAAATCCTCTCAAAGCTCAGAAGGCTGCAGTAACTTTCTGTCTTGTTTGAGGTAAGTTTGTGGCAGGTTTTGTCCTCCACAAACATTAAGGAAGTCCTAGAAATTGGAGAATTAACTGAAAGCTGTGACCTCAGAGGGCTGGAGTTCCTCACAATGGAAAATATGTGTCACATTTGTGGAAGTACCTCCATCAACCCTGAACTAGTTATTTAAAGAGTCTTTGCTGGTTCTCTTGGGGTCTGAAGCCTGAAGGAGCCCTAAAGGTTTCTCGAAGCTCGTGTACTTTCTCGACGAGTATCTTAAAGTAATATCATGTCTTCTTCGCCGGCTGATTCGCCCTGCGGGCTAGATGCTGTGTTCACTTGACAGGTGACGACTGCAAATTGCTCTCTGAGGGGTATTGATTGGAGGCAATGACCTTTAGAGTTAACCCCTTAAAGGTGATTGGACTGACGCAGACACTTGATTTCCTCTACGAGACTTTTGGGGCTGGCACACAGGAAGTCCACATGTCAGTCATTTCTAACCCTTGTGTAAAGATTTATCTGCTTCAGCCAGAAGTGCTTAGGGTTGTACACACTCCTACTCACACACACTGACACTCCCAGAGGTAAATACACATGTGCATGTATTTAGGTCAGGTTTCTGCAGAGCAGTGAAATGTCTGAAAAAGTTTAAGAACCATTTTTCTACAGTAAAAGTGGTTTAAAAGGATTAAACTTCAGTCTTATTCCAAATATGTTTTTGCCATGGCTCAAGGGATGGCAGTTTCGGTTGGTCTGTCTGTTGGCTGGTCGGTCCACCACTTTCGTCCAGACTGTATGTCTGTAATGTCAGCGCAATCCATCCAATAGTTGTTGAGATATTTCAGACATTTATGGTGCCCAGAGGATGAACCCTAATTACTTTGGTGACCACCTGACTTTTCCTCTAGAGCTACCATGATATTTGTGGTTTTGAGTGAAATGTCTCGACAACTATTGCATGGATTGCAATAAAATTTAGTTCTGACATTCATGATCCTCTCAAGATGAATTATAATAACTTTGGTGATCCCTTAACTTTTCATCTAGCGTGTGTGTGAATCACTTCTCGAGGCATTGCGGGATAGCTGGTCGCGTGGGATTAACACTCGAAGCAAGAAGTGGTGGGCATCTCCGACAACCAGAGGGTCCTCACCCTTCAACCTACCAACATCGCCGTCCTTAGACCCAGCGCAGGAGAAAAAAACTAAGCAACCACAGCATCGCCATTTCCCGCTTGTTGATGTGGGACGTGGGCATTTGTATTTGCGGTCTTGGAGGCAAGGGTCGTTCAAAAAAGGAATCCCAGCAACTTCAATAACAATATTCTCCTCCACAGACATTTTCTCACAAACTAATAAAGGTGGCGATGTTGTTTGGTCAGCTCGTTCAAAAAATTGGTCGATAGAAAGATTTATTTCCTAACACAGTCACAGAAACACACAGCTATAGTCTGTAGTCCACTCTGTTTTTAAAGATACTCCATTTCTTCTAATTTATAATGTCTCCAGTTTGCATTCTTTCAATACCAGACCTCCCTTGAGAATCATATTTCAACTTTTCTTCATCAGCCCCCCCTCTGGGGATCACAGATCAGGACCAATCAACTGGACTCAAACTCGCCCTCATCCTGATTCCCTCCCAGTCCAACCAAATCCACAGTGGCAAGACGGCCTGTGATGGTACAGAACTTATGGGGCCGGCACAGCAGTCATGCCTCGTCCTCGTCATAATTGCAGCTGTCAGATCTGTTTCACTATGTCTTCTGCCAAATAATTACCCCGGCACTGTGCTCACTGGGGGGAGAGAAAGTACATGGCAGACTACTTCTTGGCTCTGGCGTCTCAGCTAAGTCATTCAACACAGCACAGTTTGTTGGCCGGCTTCCCTACATAAAGACTTTTGGAGCCAGTTCTTGTGACTTAAAAGGCTGGCAGGAAGACGGCCGAGCGCAGCGTCTGGGATGGAACCTGCAGAAGTCCTACTTTTCACTGTGTTCACAGAGCAACAGCTGCACCTTTTCTCAGCCTGCGGGGGGAATAAAACAAGTACTCCCTGCCTTTAATGTCATCACACACTAATAAATCCGTACATCTTTCATGTCTTTATTCTGACAGCTAGATATCAGTGTATATGGCAGTATATTAAATTTACTGCAAAAACAAGGGAGTGGATGTAGAAACACTGAAACACAAGACTATGTATCCAGTGCTGATACACATGTTTTATCGCCTGTGTGCTAATGCTTTTACTTGTACTCCCTAAGAGAAATTATTTAGAAAAATCAAGCCTGACAGACATGAAAAGACGAGTCATAAAAGGGAATTTCTAGCATACAAAAATCTATAGGTTTAGGTCTTCAGTTTAATGTATTTACACATGCAAATGATGCCAACTGAGAAAAGAAATGAGAAATACAACTTGTTCCACTGATTCAAAGAAGCCACAGGAGTCTTACAGGAAAAAGGACTTTACAAAAGAAGATGAGAAAAATAAAAACATCAAACAGACACAGGAGAACTGTGCTGAGAAACCAAGTCACATACAGACTCAATATGGATAAAAAGATTCACCAAGAAAATGACAAGAAGAAGAAAGAAAAAAGTTTGTAAAATGAAAAACTGAAAAAAAAAAGGCTGATGCAGGAAAAGTTTGAGTGAACAATAGAAGGATGAAGAGAGGTTGGGTGTTTTGCAGCTTTCAAGAGAAGTTGAGATGCTGAAATAGTTGAATCAATGTCGGGATTTTGTATTCTAAGGCGCAGCTTTTCAATAAAGAGTAAGATCTAAACAGAAAAACTCTCTAGATTGCAACGGTCTGAGTTTTCACTTAGGAAACATCCTGATAGTGCCTCTAAAAACCTCTTACGTATTTCTTACTTCAAACCTGAATAATGTTGTTTTCTGGCGAGCGTCAGATGAATCTGTGGCTTTTGCTCTTTTTTGCAGATGAAATGAGACGAGACAAGATAAGACGAGAAGATGATATCAGATCAGATGAACTGTATTGATCCCTGAGGGTAAACTGGGTCATTACAGCAGCAAAGAACAGAGGTGTTGGGAGAGCAAAGTCAATAAAGAAAAGGCTGGAAATGAAAAAAATAAATTTAAAACAATAGTATCTGTCTACTCCAGGATATCTCCAGGATGTCTAGAAAAAGATTCTTGGGTGACTGTTTAGGTTTTGACACATTTACAGGTGTCATTTTGCAGGTGAAGAATATTTCCAATACAACATGTTACAAAAGTAGAATTTTATGTGCACTAAATCCACGCAGTTTATAGAGAATGCAAAATGAGTTGACAGTAATGATGTTGGATTAACATACATCAGTTGTGGTATACTGAAATGACAAAGCAAAACTTTGAATTACATTTTTTTTATAACTATTTAGCTTTGGTTCATCATCATCAACATTTTAGAACGATTTAGAAACTTTTGCAGATATACAGTAATTAATTAATTTTGGAAGCGTTTTTAAACTTTTAAGAATTTGAATCATAAATCTGAACCGTGTTCTGACATCCTGACACTCGGGATGCAAATTACTTTGCACTTTCCAGTTATATTTTTAGAAAGTACATTATGTTGCTCCATTTACTAGATTTTTCTCTTCTTGAATTATTCTGCCGTTTGGTCGGACAGGTGGTATCTGCGGTGAGCTGGTCTGCTGTTTTAGTCCGTGAAGCCGGGAACAGGCTGAGTCCTTGAACCTGAGTCCTGATGGAGTCAGTGGCTGTGACCGCAGCAACTGATGCAAATGTTCCTGCAGTGAAAGCATGAATTAATGATTTGATCACTGTCGTTGTGATCATTAAATCTGTATGAGGCAACTTGACACGATGGTGGCCGCCGCTGGCTGTGTGTGTTTTAAAGTCTCTGAAGTGGAGGCGGTGAAGAGGTTCAATCATTGTTTAGGAGACACTTTTACATTTTTTTATACACTTTTTAGAAAAACTTTTAATTAGAAAGACTTTCAATTAAACCATTTACTGGCTTTCAGTTAGCTTAGATGGATGTTCTCACCTGTTGCAGCCTCATGGCTCCGGGGACTCATTAACTCAGCGTAGTGCTGAAACAATCAGTTGGTTAATCAATTTGTCGATCAACAGTAACTTGATGACAAAACAATCTCAACTCAAGGTCCACTTACTTCTCCTCGACCTTTCGACCACATCACACACTCTTTGTCAGTGGATGAGCTCGGCTCTAAAGCCAGAAGTCACAGAGGTGCTCAGAGTCATGGAAAGTGTGAACATCTACATTTCAGTCTGATGATGAAGACCATGTGGTAAAAAATCCCAAACATATGCAGGTTCCAGCTTCTCCGACGTGAGGATTTGCAGCTTTTCTCTGCATCATATCACTAACAGCTAAAACTCTTTGGGGTTTTTAACAGTTTTTCAGATATAATAAGCACCTGGAACATGTCACCTCGTTCTGTTTTTGGCATATTGTAGACTAAATGATTCATTGGTTTGTCAAATAATAATGATCGAAGGATTAACCAGTAGTTATAGCTGATATATTATATTCAATGCCAATGGATTGACTCCAAAAAAATGTGCGTGTACTTGTGCTGCATTAACAAGGTCATGGGAACAAAATCTGTTCACACAGTCGCACAGTTGGGACTCTTGGCTGAGGACGAAAAGCTGGTCCCCACAAGGTTAATCATTGAATTTTAGGGTTTAACACTCTGTAACACTTTTAGGGTTAAGGTTAGAATTAGGTTTAGGATAAAGTTAGAGGTACTGCACTGTTGCGGTTAGGCGGCACGCAGTAGTTAAAGGGGAAGTCTCCAAAGCTTGAATCTAATAAGTCAATGCAATGTCCTCTTAAGTGACAAAAGCAAGAGTGTTTGTGTGTTTTAGGGTTTGGATTTACCTGCCGGCAAAATACTGGAAATGTTCAGTTGTGATAACATACTTGGATTATCAGTCACCCGGGGGGGAGGGCATCTCACACACACACCTACACCTACACACACATACACACACGAAGCAGTGCCCACCAGCACTTCTGTTAACACCAGTACACAGCTTGGTGCTTGTAACATCATGTCTTGTACAAACTGCAGAAGTATCTTGTCGACGATGGCAGGGGGTGTTTGGAGAGCCTGTGTGTGTATAGGTGTGAGTGTGTGTGTGTGTGTGTGTGTGTGTGTGTGTGTCTGTGAGCAACGCAGGCAGGGGGTGTGTATGGGATTCTGCAATGTGCTCTGACTNAAAAAAAAAAAGTAGACAAAACCTCCCCTAAAGGAAGATCCTGCCTGGGTCTGAGCTTCTGAGCACAAAACCCAATTATAGAGCAGGGAGAAGGGAGATTGGATTATACACAAACACACACACAATTCACACACACACACACACACACACACACACACACACACACACACACACACACATCAATATATGCATTTAGCTTCTTTAACAGTAGCCGTGTTCCACTTATCCTAATCAAGACTCTAATAGCACACAGACAGGGGGAACATCAGGGTGTGTGAGAGTTTGTGGGGTTTTTTTGGGGTGAAACTGACTTCTATGAACAGTTAAGCCCTCACAGTCAGCAGCCACACACACACCCTCAGTGCAGGTTGTTTTGTGGTTTGAAAAGTGAAATGTATGGTAATGTGGTAATACCGAGCATATGTTGTTAATCCTCTTAGTGGTTTCCTGTGAAGACTCTTGCCCGCTCTCTCTCTGTTTGTGTGTCTCTCTTTCTCACCCCCGTAACTGCTCTGGCTGCCCATCAGTCATTGTAGTTAGCGAACTGGATTTAAATGAAAGTACGTCCGCGCACAGTTGTCCACATTAAAGGAACTCTCTTCCACCCTCATTATGTGTGTAGGTGCACAGCTACTGTATGTAGCCAGCTAAACACACTTCCAATAAAGGTTGAAGACAGGAGCTGCCTTCAGATCAGAACAAGCATAAACAAGATTCAGACCAAAGGTATTATAAAAATTAATTAGTACAGTAAAGGCCCAGTCAGACCAGCATTTGGAACGGGGAAATTTCACGCCAATTTCAATGGAATTCAGGGGATTATCTTTATTTCACATAAATCTTTCATGTCAAGTTCACATTTGGTGAACCCAAATTCACACTGTTGACTGATGGCAAACCGTCTTGACAGTGCTGATCCCGAGGGGATGGACAGCCAGAGAGTCTAATATTGAGGAAGCTGTCGTAGCTTGCTGCACTATTCACTTTTATTCAACCTCCTCTGTCAGAGTATAAACGGCTCCATGGAGAGGAATGATTTTTAGAGATGGAAGTCAACGGTACGAATACAACACATGCAAGAACTTCACTATGTGGCTTTTTGGTGTCAAATGAGTCAGAAAGGTCAAATACAAAGATCAACATTAAGTTCCATTATGAATAACAAGATTGTAATTAATCAAGTAAACATATACAGTACACAGATATGCTAATGGTTGGCTTGGTGAGCTTTTCAGTGATTGCAGATGAGATGATAGAAATTTGTATTTCCAGTAAATAAGTATTATCATTATCAGTTTCTCAGTTGAATTTACAAATAATTTACAGTATAATATCCCAACATAAAATCACTTACATCGAATTTTTTATCGATCCTACTCCAGCACACATAACTACTGTCTATAATGCAGTCAAATCCAACATCTTCATCACATCAAAAACAGAATAATACAAGCTTTGGAAAGAATATTGCCTGGAAACAGAGCAGAGAAGCTGAAACATTTAAAGGTTTTCTCTCAACGATATCCCCCATGTTTCTCAACACAGAAGTATCCTGGATAACTGGACACTGCACCATAATTATTCACATGATCCAAAAGTTGATGCTGAAAACCAAACAGACCATGTTTACAAATTGCTTCGTTTACATGACAGAACTAGAAAGCCACAAGAGGCACTGTCACAAACTTTGAAGCTGATTGATTGGATGAAGCTGACGTTACATCGTCAGTGTGAGAAACATACAGACAGACTTTTACATCCTGATAATAGACTGCGTTACATTTACGCTGTACAGATATTCCTGATATCGTGCCCATGCAGGTGGATAGATGGAGACAGTGACAGCCAAGAGAGCAAGATGTACAGTAAAGGAAAAAAAATCAAAGGATGAGAGTGAGCGAGGGTGTACTTTTTGTTTGAGTGCTGTGTACTTTCATCTCTGTGGGAGCTTACTGACCCACAAGGAGTGTTGGTGAGTGTGTGTGTGTGTGTGTGTGTGTGTGTTTATGTTTCCTGCGACTCCACAGCTAGTGCGTTTGCAGTGTGTGTTTGCAGTTTGCCACTCTCAGCTTAACTCTGCTCTGATTGCCTTCTCCTGCTCTGCACACACTCACACACTCACACCAAATGGCATATGTTATTTTTGTTGTGTAGCTCAGAGGGTAGAGCCTGGTTCTAAACTAGATGATGGCACACACACACACACACACACAGTCACTCACACAGCTGCTGCTCTTCTCATTCAGACAGCAGTGCGCCTTGTTTCCTGTGTCAGGTTCCCTTTGGACGCTAAAGCTGTCATGGAGCTGCCCCTCTGGTAATCCATACATCCTCATCTGTGCGTGTGTGATGGGTGTGTGATGGGTGTGTGATGGGTGGCTGGTCCGTTAAGTCGTTTTACACCCATAAAAAGCGATGTGCAAACTTCCCGCGCTTGTTTTACGAGCTTTAGATTTAGTTTTTATCATCTGCTACTTCTTGAACTGGCTGCATCATATTTCTGGGAGCAGATGTGTGAAGCTGCTGTGGAAGTTTTTTTATTGCACGCTGCTCGCTACAACTACTGCTGCACTTTTACGCCCTGAAAAGAAAGTTTTGCGATGTTGACAACCTGCCAGGAGGTACAAGGAGCAGGCTGGTGTCTGCTTAGCTGAGAGACAGGATTTTGTCCAAACAGAGCACTTAAAAGCACAATTACACACCGTGTTTTAGCCTGTTCAGTCCACTACGCTCAATGCTTGTGGCGAGTAAAGCAGGGAGGATGGGACATGTGCATCATTCATTTTTCATTTGATGTCAAAGTACATCTAGAAGGCTCTCTGACATCATAAATTGGGGTGAGTAGAAACCAGACACTAGATGGTGGCACAGTGAGGCCCTGTTTTTGTTCGGTTTTTGGAGCCATATGAAAGCGTTGTAGTGTTTCAGATGTCACAGGAGAATATGTTTTATATCTAAAAGGCTTCCAGATAAACTAATAGCTCTACAAAATATGCTCTTATAATAATAAATAATACTAAGCACCATTTTCATGCAAAAAAAGACCACTACCAGCCTTCACAAAAACTCCAGCACACAGGACGTGATGTGTTGAGTCCAGCTCTCTGTGGTGACACCAAGCGGCAACCATAACAGTGAAATGTTTAAGCCAATGTGGAAGTACCACGAGATGCTGTTCCTCTAATGGCTGCCTGATGCTGGCTTCAAGAAAGCTCTGACTTTACTGAAATCAATATGAAAACCACCAGATCCTGTCTAGAAGTACAAAGTCAGTCGTTTCTTTCCACGACTTAATAGCGGTTTTGACTTCCAACATTTTTCTGTAAAATTCAGTGTGGCAATCTGTCTACTGAGAGCGTTTCCATATCATTTTGTGCTTCTGCTGGCCCCACGCACTTACGATCTGGCAACTGGTTGCTACGTTTTTATAGAGTCCTGCCTTCACACCCTGCGCGCTGTTCTTGGCTGGAGGCTACACACCGCTGCCCAGAAATGTCCCGAACAGAGACACCGCCACACACTTCTAGTGGGTCATAAGTGATGATTGAGAGAGATTATTTTTGTATGAGTCTATACATTGTAGTTTTTAGGAAAATCCTTCTCGTTATACCTTTAATCATACGTAAATGTGTGTGGTGCCATGTCTTGCTTGCTCATCTCAAATATGATGCGTGCACTGTGGCTTAATTTGTATTGGGCCTTTCACGTTTGAACAGAATCAACGTTGAATTTTTTCATATAGGAGACGTTTGTGCGAAAGACAAAAAGTTTAGACTTAAAAGGTTTTATATGCCACAGTTATGTTTGATGCTGAGAAATGATGCAAGAAACTCAACGTTGACCTTTAGCACAGAATTTACATGATGTTCTCTCCCCCTTACAAAGACAGAAAAGGACAATGGCAGCGCAGTTAAAGATACTGGCTTAACAGTTAATTGTAAAAAGCAGCTAATTTAACGTAGTGCAGCCTGTGTTTAAAGTTAAGCCTTGGCTGGGAATGTGCAACATGACTCTGGTTGGTAGCCAGTATGCATGTGAGCTTAAGTGCCAGCCAGTAATCCTGCCAACAGGACATCCTCTGACCTTTCCCCTTTTCTTCTGTCTGATGGGTCTGAAGTTACAGGAGCAGTTTCGTGAAACATTATCCAGCTGGTAATGTAATGCAAAACAAAAAAAGCCTCCTGCAGACAGGTGTTGTAAATTAGCGTTTCGCTACAAACACTGAACACAGTGCATCTGGACCCTGTGCATAAATGTATGTTACAATTCTAATGCAACTGTGGTGTCCATATCAAATAAAAGAAACAAACATAAACATATATCTCCGAACAGGATTGCAGTTGTGTTGCAGTGCGGGGCTCCAGCTCTGCTCACAGCTGCCCCAAATTAAAATTTGGTTACAGATTCATAAGCTCCCAGCAAGAAATCAGAAGCATCAAAATGGGTCAGAAATCACTCGTCGTTAATTTTTAACTCAAGTTGCATTCTCTACGTTCCTCCGGGGTGGAAAACAGTGATTTAGAAACTTGCTAAGCCTCAAATCTCTGGTTATACTGTAGCTGGGAGATGGAGGGCTCCTATCTGCATCACCTAACATGACTTTAACCACGCCTGAGTGGGGAGCTGATGCATTATTGAAAAGCGAGCTCATGTGCACATGGATGTGAGGGCAGAGTCAGACCTGAATCCCTGCGGTGACCTGGGGTGAATCCCTGCAGTGCGAGCTGCTTTTAATGCATCTTTTTCCTCGTGTTCAGGGATATACGGCGGATAAAAGAATAAAAGAGTGACTTCAAAGGCTTGCTCACAAAGCTATCTACATATATGAATTATTTACCTTTTGTTTTGTTAGCCTAAAAGCTGTTGTTCTTTTCGGGAGACTGTTGCTTACTGTTGCGTGTTGGAGGTCAAACACGTGATTTGGAGGGACGATGATGCGTCTGCAGCGTGAGGGCTGGCTGAACAGTGTGGGCTGGCTGGAGCAACAAAACAAGAACAAATTAGATGGATTTGTCAAACAGATTTCGAATTACGCAACGTGGCTTCAACATGAAATCTTTTTGATTGAATGCAAATGAGTCTTGTCAGATGAGAAGAACCTGTAAACTGGATAATGAATGAGTCAGCTCCTCCAAAAGTCGCACAATGAAAAGAAACAAGCTCCTCAGATTGAATGCCAGCAGCATGCATTATGTATCACCGTAGGACTGTGAGATGAAATAAAGCATGTGATTTACTTTCTGTACTTTCTGTTCACCTGCATCTCTGTCACTGTAATTTCTTTTTTTCTCTTTTCTTTTTGGGCTCTTCACTGAATCCCCGAGAGATTTCTTTGACTCACAGAAAATAGCTTCTTGCATTTTTATCCTTCAAATGTTGAAATTTCTTAAACCAAACTAAATCTGGAGTGCAGCACAAACTGTCGGAGCAGCGTTAAAACTTTTGGCTGGACTTGTGGCATGGATTTTTCATTAGAACTAATGGGCGTTGGGACAGAGGAGGTGAATTATTGAGAGAAATTCTTGTGTTTGTGCGCTCATCGTCGCAGAGCTGCACAGGAAAAAAGCCTCGCCATTATATCACACCTGTCCTTGTCATAAACCCTCCTCTGTCAGCCGTTACTCTGTCTCTCTGACTTTATTTATGATTTATGTAAAATTACATCCCTCTGTGGTTGGTTTCTATACGTGTTTTTTCTGCTTGGTCTCTTGAAAGTTCAAAAATATTAACCGGCGAACCATGAGTGTGCATTTCTATTCTTGACCCTCCTAAATGGGTCAGCGACTGTTACTGCAGTCTGGAATAATCCAAGCAGAACAGCCCAGAGTTATTTTAGTTTGGTTCCTTCTGCAGCACGCCATCATACAAAACTGGTTTAATATGACTCAATTCTCTGCCATCAAGCAGGTGTTTCTATTGCATCTATGCATCATCTCTTCAAATGTATGAAGCAACTCTGTCTCACAAAGCAATATTTTCTTTCTCCTATCATCACCCTCACTGTGTCTTCAGTGCTAATTTCTCTCTTTGTGGTGGACCCTGACTCTTCTGGGCCATCTGTTTGATGATCCATAACCCATTACATGCTTGATGCTGATATTCGGCCTCGGGAGTGATAGCAGCTATGGCAGGGCGAGAGCAGACAGCTGGATTTATGGGCGCTGGGAGGCCAACGATCAGCCAGTCATTTGTCATGTCTTAGCAGGTCCTCTAATTGGACTGGAGGCATGGGAGGAAAGTTGAATCAATGAGCTAAGTCACAACTTTTAAACTCAGCCTTTCCCCAGAGGAATATGTGTGGCTATTAGCATAAGAATGCTAACCCTGTGGCAGAGCACACAGACTCCTGCTTTACATGCAGATTCCTCAGCTGCTAAATGGCTTGTATTGGTGGTCAGATGATGGATAACACACAGGACAGCCATGGAAATGCATGATTAGACCATTGAGGAGCCAGAGTCATCTCTGTGCTCTCCGTGGCTGCTTTGAATATTTGCCAAAGCTTCGATTAAATCAGGCTTTTTGGCAGAGACTGTGACAGTTTTAGGTGTCCTTCAGCTGGGCAGCACTATAACTTTGCTTGTTTTCACAGCTTGCCTCGCAAGAAATTAGCATATAATCTCTCGGCCGGCATTGAAAGAAGTTGTGGAGTAAAGCAATTAAACGGCAGCAAATGAATACATTTGAATTCATTTCGGCAGGGAGTTATTCAGCAAAACAGGAGCGACACAGCTGTTGCCCTCTAAAAACGGAAATGTTAACACTCCTCATGCTTGTACTGAAGATCCAGAATGATGAGGAGGCAGCTCGAGAGCAGGCGGCGATAATGAGAAAGACTGGACGGGCTATTTGAAGTCACATCTTGTTATTGGCTCAGTATTTTAATATACCTAAAAACATAAAATCGGAAGTTGTGCAGCACTTTCTCTCTGTATGCTGCTCAGATGAGTTGAGCTGTTCAAGTTCATTTTTTGTTATCAAGAAAACATCAAACACCTTACTTTCCTCGGGCATCCTTTGAACTGGGTGGTCTGACAACTTTTTTCATGTTTAATAACCTATTTTGCTCTTTTGGTACAACTTAAGCAGAAAAGTTTCTAAAGTTTTGTTTTCAAATGCCCAACTCCTGCAGCTTCAAACCAACATCAGGCTAAAAAAACCAACATTCATGTAGCCGTCTTTGATTTACAGTTTACAGCAAATATACACTATTGTTAATATTTTGCTGTCAAAGTAAATTTGTCAGCTTGTAATGATATTGATTTGGGGTCAACTCACTCTGTTCTGCTACAAGCATGTATTGCATTATTGAAACCTGACCCAATTGTACGTTGTAGCACACACAGATGTGTAGTATGGGGCCTCAGTGTGGCCAGGTTGATCAGCTGTAAATATAAAACTGTGTTGACAGAACCAGGTTTCCCTCAAGCAGAAGCTCAAGTGTTTTTTGCAGAGTCTCAGTCGACAGCAGAGCTGTTTGGCTGCTGTAAGCCATCACGTCCCCAGATTGAATTTGCCTCAGTAATAGCTTTAGTTTCTATCAGCTCCTGGGCCAATTTTAGCCCAATTACGTTTTGCTAGCCTGGCAGGCTGCCTTTCTTCACCCTTCCCCATGTCTTGAAAGGGAGAGTCCAACTAGTGTAACTGACAGCTCCACAAAACTGAGCACTGTTAATGTTTGACTCTGCCTTTTGTTCTTGATTGGATTTTAATTGAATCTGCTACTTAAACCCGTGTAGGAGCATCCGAGTCCGCCCCTCCCTCTTTATTTATCCGGGGAGAATTGACTCGAGGGTGCAGGTTGTTTTTCGGCTTCATCCTGCTTGATTTTCATTCAGGAAGACACACTGCTCACTGGGAGCCACCCAGTGTGACCCCAGTGTTGTGATGATGAATGCTCAACAGCGTAATGGAGGTTAAAGCTGCACTTTTTCCATCACTTAACTTCCCAGTTAGCTGATGAGAATATAATGAGAACACAGCCCCCCTGTGCTCCCTCTGCTTGATGTTAACAAGTCAGAATACTGTATGATGAGAGGAGGTCATAAACAAAGTAGTCAGTTGTTTTAGTGCTGATAAAATGATGAATCAATTGATCAATTAGTCGACAGACAGAAAATTAATTGGCAACTACTTTGATATCGATTTTGCGTTTCATTCATATTTTAAGCAAAAATGCGAACCTTTTGCTGGTTCCAGCTTTATAAATGTGAAAGTTTGATGCTTTTCTTTGTCATACATGATAGTAAACTGACTATCTTTGGACAGAATATTTGAAGACATCACCTTGGACTGGAAATGTAATAGGCAAATATAATTTTCACTATTTTATAGACTTTATTTCCTAGATTTAATGACACACATAGGAAATAATTGGCAGATTAATCGATGGTTTGCTTTTTAAAATAATGGCTGATACAACTTTATTTTAGAACTGTTGCTGTTTTCAAAATGAGTGTATTTCTAGCCTGAGAAATCATGTGCGTGATCGGACAAAGTTTGGCATTCAGTTGGTTAAACTCAGGAGAACACTGCTGCTGGGAAAATGAAGACATATGGTCAGCATGCTCTGAACTTGAAGCTGCGGTTGCACTGCTGAAATGAATAAATCAATCCTTTAAGCAATTTATTTAGCAAAAAACTACCAAATATTTGCAAGTTCAAGCTTCTTAAATGTGAGGATTGGCTGCTTTTCTCTGTATTATATCACTGTAAAGTGAAAATATTTGTGTTTGGGACTGTTAGTCGGACAAAATAAGCAATCTGAAGACATCGCCTTGGAATTTGGACACATTTTTTTTTTACATTTAACAGACTAAATGATTAATTGATAATGAAAATAATTATTAGTTGCAGTCCTATCACATTTTTAATACCACAATAGTCATTCATATAGACTCTTGTAAAATGATACATGACTTAACTTGAAGGCACCCTGTTTCAAGTGAGCATCTGCTTTGTAGTGATCTTTAGCTGTACAGTGTCGTACTGCTTCTCACTTTCATGTCATATGTGAATCGAGAAAGGAGCCAAGACCCTGCTAGAAAAAGTTTATTTTGTCTAATACTTTGTGTATATTTTAGATAAGTCCACATAAAACATTTACATATCATTAACTACGAGTAAAGATGATTGTTTTTAGGTTTGGTGCACAACCACTGGGTAGCTCAGCTTAGAAAGACGCTGTCTTTATTCTATTTATACTTTTTCTATCAACATAATTCAGTTTGTCTGGGATTCACCAGCCAAAGGCCCACAGTGCAAAAACTCAAACTTAGCTCTGCCCTATATAAACTCCTCTACTAGGATGTACTCTGTGTGAAAGTTATGGATCTATTTTTTTCTTTATGAAATTGGAGATGTGCAGCAGCGTTGGCTGAGCTGGTTCAGTCCTAAATCAAATCTGTGGCAGATATCTTTCTCCAAGGGGAATGAAATAAGCCCTCAACTCCTTAGACATTTAATCAACGAATCTCAGGTATGGGTCCCTGTAGGGGACAATCTCATTGGGAAGAGGGGAGGAATTGCCACCACTCTCGCTGCTGTCAGCGAGGAGCAGGAGGGGGGAGTTCAGGTAATAGCGGGTCCAGGTTTCGTGGGAAATCTTTGCTCCCCTGCCTCGGCCACTTTCAGAGGTCCGTGTTTACAGTGAACCTGGGGTCAATCCCATTCTGCTCGTGGTCTATTTGGGAGGCAAACAAGACGAGGATTTGGAATTGAGTGCAACCTCCTTGATCCCCCTGAGACCTCGGCTGAAATGGACTCACCCTCTGAGCCGCGGCGCTCAGTCCAGTCAGAGCCGAAGTCACCTATACTGTTAGCTGTGTGCTAATTTTACACAGCTCTATTAAGAAAGACTTCCTGACATGAAAGGCAGCCACAGAGCCATAACAGGAAACTTTCTGCGGGCATACCTGCATGCACACAGACTTATTATTAACCCCAGATGACCTCTTTACCCAATTTAAGCAATCTAAATCTTACACATGATGTTCTTGTTTTACAAACAGCAAATACACACATACAAGTTATTAATATCATCTGACACTCTCACCACCTAAACACAAACACACACATACATCCTGTATCCATTGCAACACACTCACATTGTACACATGCACAGATATCAAAGGTTTAACGCAAAACGGTTACATTTGGGGGGGAAATTAAATTTTGTTTCCTGTTTGAAATCTCTTTAAGACATCTTTTGATCACAAGAGAAATATATTTGTTGTCAATATGATAAGTTATAAAGTAAAAATTCGAGTGTGCTCAAGTGTGTTGGGGCGGCTGTGGCTCAGGAGGTAGAGCAGGTCGTCCACTAATTGGATCGGCGGTTTGATCCCCGGCTCCTCCAGTCCACATGTCGAACTGTCCTTTGGCAAGATACTGAACCCCAAATAGCTCCTGAAGGCTGTGCCATCGGTGTGTGAGTATGAATGAGTGTATGAATGTGTGTGTGAATAGGTGAATGGTATGTGGTGTAAGGCGCTTTGAATGGTCGGAAGACTAGAAAAGCACTATGTAAGTGCAAGTCCATTCACCAAGTAGCTTATAAGAGACTCAATAGGTCATCAGTGCATTTCATGTAAAAGCATAAGATATCATGTAAAGCCAATTCGCCCTCAACGCTCGATATACAAATGGACATTTATCTCCTGACCCTTGTATTTATCCAATACTTGTACTTTCCCCTGTAATATGATAGCTTTTTCGTTTTCTTTCTAAAATCAGCTTTCACTTGAATAGATTTTTGATAAAGTTTTATACTCAACCACTTTCCTAAAGAAAAGAATTACTGAGTAGCCTGGAGTTCAGCTGTTCTGGTCATATCAGAAAGATTTTCCATTTATAAGTTTGCTTTGAACCCCTTTTCCCTTGTAGGGCAATCAGTTAGAAAGCTATTCAGTAAAGGAGTGTCACCACTTTGGAGAGCATCGCTGACCGGATCCAAGCTGAAATGTTTGTGGTCAGGATGTCACGCTGGCCTATTCACAGTGACTGCAAGGAAGATACTTTTGTACTTCAGGTTCAGAAAAGGCCACGGGCAGGTATCTCTGGCCTTTTCTTCATGCAAACAGAGACTGAGAAGGATTGGTATACTCAGCATGACAAACTGATCTCACTGTATCCTGTGAATTGCTTTTTGCAGTCAGAACACATTACCTGAGAGACAGTTCCCCTTCCTGTAATAGTGCGAATGCACCGAAGGGTGCAACTCTTGAGTGCCTGTCACAGTGAATCTGGTTTTGTATATTAGCCAGGTTGCTTTTTCTTATATGGGAACATCCTATATGTACATTTTAATAACTGCAAAGACAGAAAAGCAGAGTGAAGAACTCTCATGTGTTAAATGTTTGCAGAAGACACATTAATATGAGTTCAGATATAATGCAAAGTACATTTTTGCTGCTCTGAGCTCTCAAATTTGTTTTAGTTTTTCTGCAATCTGTCTTTATCGGTCACACTCAGCCAATGGATGGAGGAGTTGCGTGTTTAAATATAGCACATGTTCTTCTCCATTACCATGAGCCAGACAGCAGTCACCATGGTCACCTGTACCTGAAGTCCCTCTGGGCCTCGGCTTTACTCAAGTTGAAACACTTTCAACTCAAGCTGAAGCGCATTCATCTTGTCTATCTTGAGTGAATTTCCATCTTTGACTTTGTTTGCACTCACCCTTAAATTTTATTTGATGTTGTACCTCAGTGTACGTTAAGAGAGGTGTAATCACCTTTTTTGGTGAATTTTTTCCCCATCAGCTAGTGTTCGGTTTGACCAAAGATCATTTTGTTTCCATATTCTGCAGTGATCTCCAAGTATAGGCTGTTTGGGGTTCATTAACATATTATAAGCATTATTTCTAAACTTCTACAGTGATTGATTGGCACTATTACAGGCCCTCCCCCTACGTTTACATACATATCTAACACTCAACTCAAACACAACCCTTGGGAACCCTCCTCTTATGACTGCAGTGGGGAATAACTGTTAAAGGCTCCTGAAAACCTGAAAATGTGACTTATTATGCTCCTGTCTTCATGAACCCATGTTGAAATATAAAAAAAATATACAGTGAGGAATTTCCATTTTTAATAGTGGCATAAAAAACACATGGCTTCATGATTTGAAATACATTTAATCCTGTGCAAACATAAAATACGTTCAGTAACGTGTTGGAACAAGCAACAAAAACAAAAGGGAAATTTTATGGGGAATGTCAAGAATTGAAGATGTTAATTTGCGCGACCTGTTTGTGCATTAATAAGTTTTGTTTTGTTTGACAGAGTTAGCTCTCGTCAGTATCGTACTTCTCAGATCGCGTGTCTGTGTTAAATGGTTTCTGTCACAGGGAACGAAAGCCTACTTGGGAAAACGGCAGCGCTCGGTTGACGCCCACATTCTCGTTGCTTCTGAAGGTCGCTCCTCCTCCTCCTCCTCCTTCTCCCTGAGCTGGAACATAAATGCTGTGTGCAGAGATTGTCCATGACATGTTTGCCCTTACATAAAACTCATTACACATCTGGCCACAGCTGTGCAGAGATGCACACCCACAAACTTGCAATTAAACACACGTACACATAAATAGCTCAAACCACACTATAGGAAACATATTAACTCACATGCTCTCTCTGGGAGTGCCATTCCCCTCAGCTGGCTACTTTGCCTAATTAAATTTTCATTCTGTGGTGTTTCTGTCTGTGTCTTTCAACATGACCTACAGCTACTCCCACATTTTACTGCATGACTTTCTTGTGTACCTTAACTCAATTATCAAGAGGAGCTGTTTCCCAAGTTTGGCTCTCATTTTTTACAGAAATTCAAACTAAATGGTTTAGTACTAGTTCGGAGATTGTAGCAGCATTAAAGGATAAATGCAGTTTGTAACAACTTGTTATTTTCAAAATCTTGCCATAATTCATGTAGGTTTGTTCTCAGGGAGTCCATAGCAGCGATGTGGGAAAAGAAGAAGGTTAACAGTAAAATGATTACCCAAAGTGTCTGTTGTTAACATTCATTAAAGTTCACAGACCCACTTCCTGCTTCTACTGTCTCACCTCCAAAAATAATGGTTCAGATAATTAACTTTCTGCTTGTTTCCAACCTCCCTGATCATCCGACTGCTGCGTTTCTTGACCTGTCAGATGTCGCCGCGTTCTCAGATCTCAGCAATTAACTTGATGAGTACACTGGTATCATAACCGACAGAAATGGTGTCAAGAGTATAAAAATAAGACCCAAGTTGTACTGAAATGGCCTTTTATGCAAGGATAAGTAGAGCTCTACTCTGACAAGTAATTGATTCAGTTTTGTGGCCTTTAACGCATTATTTTCTCCATGTGTGTTTTATTATTGAGTCCTAAAAATTTGTCATAGAATTCATAAAACAACTAAAAATGTATTATCCCATTGGCAGTGGACTTTAAGTCTTGACATGAGACTGATGTTTTAAACACACTGAAGTTTTGGTGTGATTACAGAATCTTTCATATTATTTTGATGGCTTAAGTTTCTGTTTGTAGACAAATGAGACAGTCCGGGTGAAAATGTGTACAGCCTATAGGCGCATCCATTCATCTCAGTGTCCCCGGGTCGGATTCTTGGCCGAGGTATCGAGTGTTCAATACTCTCTGTGTCAGTGGCATTTAGTCGTCTCTGATACTGTTTAAATCCTACACATAGCGGCTTTAAGGTGGATGGTTTTTGGCTGGGCGCTCTCTGCTGCCAAATTGCCATTTGTACCTATTAGTGCTGGGGCTTTCCTGATTAAATGATATTCAATTTTTCCTGTGTACATGCAATAATAGTAAGTTGAGCCCTTGGGTGCACACCTGAAGATAGATCCAGCCACAGTGTAATACCTACGACTGTGCACCCTCTTATATCCTCTTGTGTCAGCATATATGGGACTATTAGGGGTCTGGTTGTTACCTGAGGCTAAAGTTTCCTGTCCATTAAGATGTCCGCTTTAGTTACCGTCTCAAATGGAGCAAAGTCTCCACATTTTACAGTCACCCCCCGCCGCAAAGTGTCCACTCCATAAGCACAGTTGCCCGTGGATATTCCCGTCACGAGTGGGTTATTAATCATCCGGCTAAATCGGATTTATGGGCTGTAAGATGATATATCTTAGCATATGCAGGCACTGGAATATTGATTTAGTTTTGGCTTTAAGCTAGCCATAAGACATTGTCAGCTCGGTGTTATGAGCTATTGACAAATAGCAGGCATGCTAAAGGGTGCATCCGACTGGCAGAAGTGATTTCGAGCCTTTCTGCCTTTTTTGCCCTCTCTCATTGTGTAGTTGGCCATGGTGCTCAAGGCTTTTAATCAAGACTGAAGCAGTCTCGCTCCACCTGCAGCAGAAATCCTTCAGTGTTTTACAGCCTTAAGTATAGAGGATGATAAGAGTTCAAAGTGTGAAATGGTTTTCTTATGGAGGCGCTCACATTTTGTAAACTGGAGCAGTAAAACCTTCCTCAGCTATCATGGACTCCATACAGCCTGTAATACTTAAACTGCTGCGATATGTGGAAACAGTTCTGATTCCCTTGAATGACACTAATTTATATAAATCCACTGTTTCGTAAAGTTATAATCTCGAAGATTTTCATGTAAATATATGTCTGTTAAGTCACTATCTGTCGCCAAATGGGGCAAAACAATGGTGACTGAGCCTATGGCCCACTGATGAAGGCTCTTGCATTTGCAGTATTACAACCCGGGGGTTGGCGGCGACTTTCCTGGAAAAATCACAAGCGGCGCACAGTTCAGCTTTTTAATGCAACAGACTCGCTCTTCAACTCACCTGTGTGTGTTGTGAGTAAACGGTTATTATGGCCGAACAAAGAAAAGGTCGATGACTACAGACGAAACTGAAACTGAAGTGAGGTCCAAAAACACACCTGCAATCACCGATTATTGCCATAGGAGCCGTGAAAGACAACGAAATGAAAATCTTCAAGATTAAAACTTTAAATTCAGTTTTACCGTCATTTCATGTGTCTGTTCTACATCTGTAATTAATGATTACTTATTACTGTACAATAAAGTCTGGCATCTATTTTTTGTCAACAGTGGTCAGCAGAAAATTTAAAAGTTATAACACCAGAAGTAAATTACTGTTTTGTAAATCAAAAAGCAGAAGACTCAAGCAACTAGTTACTGCACACTACCTGCAAATCTCAAAGCAAGTGAGAAAAAAAATCTCTTTCTCAGGGAAAAAGTAAAACTGCTGCAGTCTTTCAGGCAGGTAAAATACAGCCCCTTTTCATCAGTCACATTAATATGCACAAAGGCGGCTATATGTTTACTGTCATTGGCCCCGGCTGTCAACATAAAGATGACATGTGGGTGTGCCAGGGTATTATAATGGAGCGTGAGAAGAGGGATTTTTGTTTTTTTTGCAGCGATGAATCAAGTCTGCCCTCAGTAGTGTTTCATGTCTGGCTTTTGCTTTGTCTTGGCAGAACAACACATCATGGAGACCGCAGTCGTGTCAGGAGTGTACCTGCTACAGCGACGTGGCCATCTGCAGGCCCACCCACTGCCCCAACCCACAGTGTGACTTCCAGAGGGTAAGACATTTTACATTTAATAGGAGAAGCTTGGGTGCTTTTTTTAAATCTTGGGATAGAAAACTACAGTACAGTCGACAATTCATACCAAGGACAACAGGAAATGTATTTTTTAAAAGGATAAGGCTGGTGTTATTCTATATTTCTCCTACTGTCAACAAATCCCTTGAAAAGACCAAAGCAAACATTGTGTTAGCTGAACTTCCTTACCCAGTCTGTGGCACTCAGCCCCAAGCTCCAAGAGACAACTATAAAATTATATTTGTGCCTCTTTTTTTCTTTAGTTTCATTTTTAAAAAAGGCTCAGTAATTTCCTAAAACAGCTGGGCAAATGTTACAGGTGTAAATAGTGCATTTGTTGGGGACTATTTTTAGTGGCAGATTAATACACTCTCAGTATGCTAATGAGTATTTCTGGCAGAAGGATGGTGTTTGTGGGATTGAGTCAAGACAAACTACTGTGTGTGTGTGTTCACGGTAATAAACAGTGCGGCTCATTGATGTGTTTTTGGACGACAATGGAGCTCAGTGGCGCTGTTTTAACTAGCTTGGTGCCAAATGTCAGTTAGGCTAACGTTTACTCATACCAGGTTGGTTAGTTGATTTTTTTTTTCTTTTTTCTGAGTAACTGCATCTACGGCAGCGTATTGCTGCCACGCCAGAAAAAGAAAAACGGATCAGTATCACGTTATAACGTGAAAAGTTTATTGTTATAACAAGATGTTTTTCACATTATACCAAAATATTTTCACATTATTACGACATACAAATTATCACGTTAGAACAAGAAACTTTTTCTTGTTATATAAGAAACAAGAAACTTTTCTTGTTATAACAATATACTATTTATCTTGTTATAATGTGATAACTTATATTGTTATAACGTGAAACATTTCACGTTATAACGAGATAAGTTGGTCTTGTAGTCTGGACGCTAGCTCCAGAGGGACTCATTCTTCCTTCTGTACAGCCCCAGGCATTTTAAAATCCTTCTTAGTGTATGCATACTTATCACAATATCATCCACCATGCTCAAATAACAGCAGAATCTCACCACGTCTCAACCGACACACGAAGTAGAATTCTTAATCAAATCACGTAAATGAGCCACATTCCTCAATTTATCGTTCTCCGCACTCGTTTCCTCCTTCAGATTTCACGTTATAACAAGTTATCACGTTATAACGTGAAATGATTCACGTTATAACATATAAGTTATCACGTTATAATGTGAAATGATTCATGTTACAAGATACAGATAACAAGATACAAGATAAACAAGAAAAGTTTCTTGTTATAACGTGATAAGTCTGTCTGTCGTAGCGTGAAAATATCTTGTTATAATGTGAAAGGTTTCACGTCATAACAAGATAAATAGTATATTGTTATAACAAGAAAAGTTTCTTGTTAAAACGTGATAAGTTTGTATGTCGTAACATGAAAATATCGTGTTATAACGTGAAAAACATCTTGTTATAACAATAGCCTAAACTTTTCATGTTATAACGTGATACTGATCCATTTTTCTTTGGCGGCAATACGCTTCCCTAAGTATCAGAAGCTTCATAAAATCAGTTTCCACCCTTCTAATCTCTTGCTTTATGTTGAAATACGAGTAGGCTCATTAATTAGCTTCATGTTATCAAGATAGCATATGTTTTAGCTTATGCTAAATGTCAGTCAGGCTAACGTTAACTTCTTTTTTCTTTAAGTTACCCTTAGTATCAGATCATTAAACTTCATAAGATCACCTTCAACCCTTCAACCTCCTGCTTTATGTTGAAATGTAAGTAGGCTACTTAATTAGATTAATGTTATCAAGACAGCAATAAATTAGACAGGTATAACGTTAGCTAGCTTAAACTTAGCCTGTGTTTTAGCCTATGCTAAATGTCACCTAAACTAACTCGCTAACATAGTTAACCTTGCTAACGTCATTTGAGAGGAATGTATTTATTCAGTTAGTAAAAGAACATTAGGTTTAGCTAATAGAAATACATTTTCTGGGCAGGTGTAGGTTTAGCAATGTAACCAGCCTATAACTACAAATATTGTTACTCAGTTCCTACTGCGGCAGATAGCTAACTGAACTGGAAACTTACTTAACTTACCTTGAATTAATAGTGCCGCCACACAAACAGCACAGAACGAAGAAACAGAAATACATCATCGTTTCAAGAAACATTGTTCACTCTGTGAAGCAACGAAAGGTTTAGAAATTCAAGAAGCTGGAACAAAAGCTTTCACTAAGTAACAAAAAAAGTCTGCCCTGTGTTCGCACTTCACATAACTTAAGATGCGGTATCCACAGAAGCACATGGAAAACAATATTTCTTCCGAAGCAGCTCTGCCTTTGAGAATTGATTGATATTTTTGGGAATTGCACCAAAAGGAGTGGGAGCATATAGGAAAAAGCTCACTAATACGCATGGCCGTGCTAATTTATGTGGTTAAAGATGCAGACCCTCTGTTGTGAAGGACAAAATGCAACAGTGAGAGAGGATAATAGTGTTTTGTCAAAAGACTAACATACATAAACCATGGGACACCAACCAGAATCATTTCATATCAGTAAGTGAATAAAATGTATGGCTTTCAATATGCAGGATTGTGATATCTTTCTCCCTCTCCTCATTTCACCTTGAAGTGCAGATCCTCTTTCAAGGGCCCGTTTAATCACTCATCTTTGCGAATTGCCCTTACAACAAGAATCAATGAAATGACAGACTATTGTGCAGCGATTGCACCATTTAATTTGCCACAGTGACAACTATTCGGAGACTGTTAGTTCCAGCCTACCATTTTTGGTTCATTTAAATTCACAGGGACACATTTTCAAAGCTCTTTTTCACTCCATCTATCCGGCTGTTCGTCCCTGTGCTTCTTCTTAAATGTGATTTAAACGTCAAGCCTGCGGTGACAGCATCAAATCCAATCCCAACCCTGAGCTAAGGCAACAATCAATGTCTAATGAATTCCACTCTGCTGGCTAGCAATCCAATGTTAATTAAAAATTAGTCATCATGCTCACCAAGCCGTGCGCTCCCTCCATTTAAAAAGCTCTTAAAATGTGACTCCATCTCACCTGCGCTGTGATAAAAAAGTATTAGGGTTTTTATCATCTGCCTGTGTCTGATTATAGGGCTTTTTTTTTAAAAAAATCCACTGCCTTATCTACAAGCTTAAATTTCCTTTTTTTCTCACTTTCCTACCTTATCGACTTTTCTGAAATCCATCTCTAAATTTCACACAAGTATCTCAATATTTCTGTAATGTTCTACACGCTGGGCTAATCATCAACTACATGTGTATGTCTGGATGGGACGGTTCATATCTTTGCATGTACAGCATATTCTAAGTAACACATACTGATAGAGGGTAAGATGATACTTAGTCCAGAAATCCAGGGATCTTAAGGTTCTTCTCCCAAAGATTTTAAATTTAGACTTGGGCTGCAGCTAATGCGGATCCACTTATTTTCTGTCTGGTAGTCTATGAAATATCAAAAAGCAGTGAATAATGCCCATCACAACTTCCCAGAGCCCAAAGTCAACTAAATGTTGATGGTTTTATTTAACCAACAGTCATCATCAAATCATATATGGCAAAAATAAGCGCTAAATCCTCATACTTGAGAAGCTAGACCCTAGCTAGATTTTGGCTTTAGAAATGAGTGAAACTATTAATCCATTATAAAAATAGATGATTATTGATTTTCTTTAGATCGAGTAATTGATTAATTGACTAACTGTTGCAGCTTTATATATATAGGCACCTATTTTTATTCACATTTTCTTGACATTTTTATGGATTAAATAACAGTGAAATTTTCTCATTTTCTACTAAATTACACATTTTCCCTTTTTTCACATACGTTGTTATTTAGGTTGGTATTTAAGCCATACATGTTCTTTCATTAAAAGCTTTTTTTATATCATAGAAGTGACCATGTTGGTGAAATTTTAGGCCTACTGCTTGTTCAAAACCAAAAATTCTAGCACTAGCAAGAATAAAATTTTATGTCATATAGTAAGCTATTGGAAAATTACATTATATGGAAAAACTTAATGGACAATTAAAAATTAAATGAAAAATATAATGAAAAAAACGTGTATGTATCATGTACAATAAATATATGAAGATATGTCATCTCTGTTCCACAAATAAAAGGAAAGTCTGACTGCGTTTACGGTCCACTACGTTGTTATGTTTGGGCTTAAATTACTTTATGATTAGGCAAATTCACTGGCCACACTTCACTGTTTCAGAGAAGCACTGGACCCCCTACGTAATTGTTTATTTTCCTGAAAAAGCAACAACAAGAATATAAAACCTTGAGTTTTACTACTGAAAGAATGCAGCACTCCAGTGATAAATGAACTCTGTTCTTCGGAGTCTGAACCATCTTTCTTTATTTGCAGCAATAAAATCTCAAATTGGATCAAATTCTTGTACTACAGCTATAATTTGGTGATTAAATTTGAGGCAGCAGACAGAAAAAAGCTGGAGGGGCTAAAAAGAAAAAGATGAAAAGTTCAGGAGAAGAGACACGAGAACAAGAGCCTAAATATATGAAAACATTTAGAGGTCTAGATCGTTAGTGTTTAATTTATTAGCGCAAAGTGGCTGTTGTGATAGATTAATTTTCCAGATGCTGTTGGTGGACTGTCTGGTGGACTTTTGTGTGCTAGTGGGTGATTAATGACGAGTTGAAATTTCAATACAAACCTTTGGTCTGTCTGTTTAATCATGGCCAACAACTACCTGCTGCACAGCTCGCTTTCCATCTATTTTATTTCCCATACTTGTTATTTATACATTTAGTTGCCATCCTTCTGCCTGTTCACATGTAATTTGTCTTCTGCTGCCACCTCTGTTCAGTTTTTTTCTCTTTTTCAATTGACACAAGATATTCTCTGAAGCTCCTTGGGGATTGTTTTCTCTCGCCTTACGCAAATTGTATTCCACCCCCTCCTTCTTTTCCCATCCCATATCATTTGTATTTGCAAGTAAACGACACCTAAACTATTCACCGGCTCTGCGCCTGGCCCTCGCTGCTTTCCCATTTGCTTCCTTCCACACATTCGGCCTCAATTAGGGCGCGTAGGCAGCGTGGCATCTGTATTGTAATATGCATTGTAATACCTCTACCTCTCTCACTCTGTATTCTACACGCTGTGCACGCCTGATAGAGTCGTCATATTGTCATTATTGCCGGTCCCATTGTGTTATTTCTGTCACATGTCGGTTAATTTCCATGGAAATGGACAGACTGTAATTGACAACAACAAGGGACACGCATCATTTTCTCTTTCTGTCTCTTGGTATTTGTGTGTATTTTGGTCGTGGTTGGTGTGTATTCATGCGTGTGTGTGTCTTTTCTAAAGGGCGAGCGTTTGAGGATCCCTGCCAACAAGTGCTGTCCAGAGTGCATCTCCTCGTCCCAGGGCTCCTGCCAGTACGAAGGAGTCGCTTATGCAGTGAGTGAACGTGACAGAGGAGAAAGAAAAGACTTTTCTTCTGTTTCTATGCTCTTTCTTTCCTCTTCACCTGATCATCCAACCACTCTACAAAACATGAATTTGCACTTGTAAAAATGCAGCTTCTGCAGGTTGATTTAAAAGTACACTGCATGGTCCTCAGTAGAAGAACATTTGTGTCCACATAATTTTGTGTATTTTTGGTCTGGGGCTGTTTTTCATGGTTTGGTCCAGGCCCCTCAGTTGCAATGCATTATGCATTCACATTGATATTTTAGACAATAGTGTGCTTCCAACTTTGTGTCAACAGTTTGTGTTTGTCCCTTTCGTGTTTCAACATAACAATGCCCCCGTGCACAAAGCCAGATCCATAAAGAAATGGTTTTCCCAGTTTGGTGTGGAACAACTTGACCGCCTTGCACTTAGTCCTGACCTCAACCCCACCTTTGATGAACTGGATGAACTGGAACGCAGACTGCGAGCCAGATCTTATCACCCAACATCAGTGTTGGACCTCACTAATGCTGGGAGCAAATCCCTGGTGTTTTTGTCTTGTGTCTGTTTGTAAAATGTTTAAAGTTACTCAGAAATGGATTTGGGTGAAATCATAAACGTTTCATCCGAGGTGATTAAACCCATAAATCACTTTTTAAAGGAGTTTGTTTGTTAAATTTAGTCACTTGTGAAAAACTGGTTTCAGAAACCCACCCCCTTCCTGCCTCCCTCTTACTAAAGAAACAATCACTGTCTTGTTCATCTTCCATCGAGTGGCCTCCGACTTAACGAGCTGGACTTTTTGGCAGCAATTTCGGACAGAACACGTCCTCAAACGAAACGAGGCCGCGATTGGAGAGTCCACTGGCGTCACTTTCCTGGTGAAGTGGTACTTTACACGGATCTGAACCACCAGGAGAGGAGGTTTGGAGAGGAGTCATGGCCTTTTGAGGACTTTACTGCTTCTTCAGAGAAGAGGAGTAGTGACAATTTGTAACTGCTGTCACAAACTGTCACTGCTGCTGCTCTTTTCCCAGGAGGAACTGTGTGGAACATTTAAGCTTTTCTCTTTTCGTAGACGTCCCAGATCACAAAGGACGATGTTTTTTTGTGACTTGTTTGGTGGTTTATAGCATGTTCAGCCAATGTTTTTTGGAAGACTTGCGAATATTTTGGGTTTTGAATACCATTAGCCAATATGCTGATATTTTGCATATCACAGTATTTGAAAGTATGAGTTTCTTTTTGTTTTATTGTTGTTGTTTTTTTACATGAAACTGCTACCCAGAACAGCTCCACATTCAGCACCCTGGACAGCGGTCGTGACCCGAAATCTTAATTTAGCATACGTTTGACAGACTGTAATTTTTCAATATTTAAAGGCAGGAAAAAGCATATTGGCTGTATGCCAAAACCATTAAAGACTTTTGCTTGTTGGTTGCCACAGAAATCTATTCTTCCCACGGTGAAAAGTCATTTAGATCAATTCTCCATTAAAACTCATACTAATGATATATTTCACGCAGGCTGAGGAAGGTTTTATTGCAGGTTTCACAGCCTGGCGCCTCGGAAAATTAGTGAAGTCAGATCCTCACCTCTATCATTCTGACTGCAGGCAACATCAACATGCTGATATCTAATTTAGAGTGAAAGAACAGCACTGAGCTCATATATCCACAAATGGATGTATAAGAGATGTATATCTAAGTCTAATTAATACCCCTGAGATGGTTGCGTAAGTATGGATTCCATCAATCCAGTTCTGTCAATCACAGAATAGAAAAGATCCTCATAGTTTTATACCAACACATGGCCTGAGGCTTTTTCTTAACACTAGTATATACACATATGAATAAAAGGACGACGAGAAATCTAGGAAGATCGCCAACAAGCTTACTGTTTGCCCTTAAGCTGGCATTGCAGCTGAGCCAACAGTCGAAACCCGTCTTTAACCGAGCAGACTGCTCTGCTGAAACGACTTATTACAAACTGAAATTACACATCTGCATTTCAGTTTTCAAACGTGAAGGTAATGTCCTCTCACAGTGTGCCCCCTTATCCACATTCACATACACCCTCTTATCTTTTTAATCAGTTTTTTTCCCTCCTCCTCTCTTCCCATGGTCTCTTTTTGACACATCTTTCCTCTACCTTCTCCCCCCTCTGTGACTCTGTTCTCTCGTCTGTCACTCAGGCTTAGGCTTACAAAGTTGTCTCGTCCACAGAGAGCAGAACAGCTTCCCTCATCCCAATGTCTCTCTGATTCTTCTTTCTTTTTTCCCCCTCTGGTTGTATTTCTGTGTGTAACTGTCTATCTCTCGGCTTCTCTGGTTCCCACAGCATGACAGCCAATGGAGTCCCTCGCCCTGTTCGGTATGTGTTTGCTCCAGAGGGAGTGTATCCTGCAACACTCGCCCCTGCCCCCCTCTCAGCTGCCCTGGGGACCAGAGCCCGTTCACCCCGGCTGGAGAGTGCTGCCCCAAGTGTGGCCGCAATGGAGGTGAGGGCGGTATCAGGCCCACTTGTGCATACAGATTTCAAATCCTCTATTTCTTATGGATTTCTTTTAAAAGACCAAGCATGGTTTGCAGGTTTTTGTCTATCAACTACAAATCCCTTTGTTTGTGCTGTTTACTGTACTATGTACTGTTTTTATTGGTTACCTACCTCCAGGCAGACCTTTTGTTTCAGTTTATGTCATAAGGATATGAAAATTAAACCCAAGATAGTGGATGTTTCATATTGTTGAATTATAATGCAGTTGAGAGTAGGGACTGTTTTAAAGGCTCTGTGTTATTGAAGCGTGCTTGTGGGAGTCTCAGACATGCAAGCTTTGAGAGTTGCATGCGTGTCATGCAGCAATCTTCAGAACAACAAAATACACACGATTCTTTTCACAGACGTGTTTGCTTATTTGTTGTCTTTCAACAGCATTTATTTGTCTGTCTGACAGCATGAAGTGTGTTTCCCTCCATCTGCTTTTATGGGCATTTTCAATTTGCGCATAAAAAACAATTTGAAAATGCAACAAAATGCAATGGAAACAGACCTAGCAAATAAATCACGATGTACATGAAGCATGTGATGTAAACGTCCACTTGAACTTTCCGTGCTTTAGCGCTATATTTGGATGGAAAAATGGCTATAGAGTGTGAACGCATTGCTTTTCACCTGCCGACTCTTAAACCTCAGGTGTCGATGCTCGTTTCAATGCACATATACAACATTTCACAACAGTTCTTGTTTGCAACAGAATTACCACCCTATGGTAGTATAACTATTACCAAAAGTAAAAGCCTAAATGTTCACTTTCATTGATTATTTTAGTTTCAAGTATCTGCCTGGAAGATAGGAAACCAGATTGATTCTGTTTGCCCAAATGCATTTTAGTGAGAATGGTCATTGCTGGGAAAATTCTCCACTCATAGGAAGTGGCACATAAAAAACCCATACTATTTGTCAATGATGATGATGATGATGATGTTCTCATTTGCTACTTGGTTACTGATGCTTACCGAAGAAAGGCAACCGAACAAAAAATCTCACAAATACACAATATAGTGCATAATGGATAAGCGCCTCTATGAAACAGTGACAACACAAATTACTGGCACACACAGGCATGCATGTACACTGAACCCCAAACACATAATCTATTTCAGGGCCGGAAAACACACACAAACAAATAAGACACACACGGCTTTCCCTGTGGACTGCACTTACACATTCACACAGGAAACTTGAGTCTAAGTATGTTTGTGTTGGAGCTGACAGTCCTACAGCGCAGCACAAGGCCTCAGGTTAGCTCACTTCCTCCTCTTTAAATAAACATGAGCTCTGCTCCTGCTCTCACTTCAGGTAGTTCTAACCTCAAATGGGTTTTGGTGATAGTCCGCCTTTTGATGAGGCCTTGAGCGTTTTTATTCAGCCACTCCAGACTGACAGACAGACGGAGGCTGTTGAAATTGGTGCAGTATGGGACTGAATGGCCTCTTTTCAAAACATTACCAAGACAATACATGTAATTTATCATTTGTCTTTCTACAATAGTTGCTTTATACACCTACGTTTATTTAATTGTGTCCAAGAAAATTGTATTCTTAAGTCCAAAGATGTGACTTGGTGCATCCATCCACTCAAAGCTGCAATAAAAATGTAAATGTCCCAAATGCAAATCTTAATAGAAGAGTTAAGTGATTTTCATATAGTGAAATGATTAATGCTGTCAGGGTTACTGTGGTGACTAATATAGTGCATTATTTCTCAGTGTATGTGTGTGAATGTTACTGCTCCTGGAAATTAGTTAAAGCCTCTGGTGGCTTCTCATCAAACTAAAAGTAAAATATCGTAGAAGAAGTGATTTTTCAAATTACAGCCATAAAAAACCCACTTCTTAGATAAATAAATTAGTCCTGTTCAATTCAATCATTTTTCCTTGAGACAACCCTCGTGATGCCTGTTTTTCTGCCTTGTATCTTGAATCTCTGATGACCTTTTATTTATTAATTTACTTCCCTGAAGCTCTGACATATAGCAGGGTCTTCAGTGGCCTATTTACCAATATTTGCCCTGGTAAGCGATCACTCAGATGCTTGGATCCCACAATCAAGAGTTTGTGGCATCTTGTCTGCCATCAGACAGGATGTTGTCGTGACAAACCCTGAGTTTTTAGAGTGCACAGAGCAGCTGGAGCTGAGCTGAAAGGTTAATCTCGACTCTTATAATGTCTTGGAGCTGCTATGATGCATCCCAACGGTTAGCAGCTAATTAGCGAATTGTTTTTTCCCCTCACTATAAATCAGCGAGCGTAAGGGCAAACGATGCTCGAACAGTCAGCTCATTACCTGACACCCATTTTCACTGTTTGCTCGTTCTGTGTTTATCTGTGTGTGTGCCAGAGTCCTGCTCCAGGCAGGGGACTGTGCACAGAGACGGTGAAGAGTGGAAGCCCAGCCTCTGTTCCAGATGTGTCTGCAGCAACGGGGAAGTCCGCTGTTCAGTCGCAGAGTGCCAGCAAGTGGCCTGCAAACCGGTGAGATTGTGGAAATCTAACACTTTTTTATTATATATGTTCCCACTGGCAGTTACAAAGACTCTGTGTCCTTCTCTCTTCACTTTGTTCAAATTCAATAAACCTATTATATTATAAATGTTGAACAGTCTGACACTTGAAATGTGTCTATCTCATATCTGTACACTTCTCCTTAGAATAGAAGCCATCTATAGAAATACTAGACAAAGGTGACCTTGTTTTTTATTCCACTACATCCCTTATGAGTGGCTTTATTGCTGGATTGCTCTGAGCAGTGTTTCATAAATACAGGCCCACTTCTTGATTTGTTTTCATTCCAAATCACACTGGGACTTTATATATTATCATAAAATGGAGTACATTATAATAAATCCTTGTAGGGTCAGCGTGGAGAGTGACTGAAGGGAGCATCACCACCCAAAAGGACGGCACACACTCATCTTTCACTACCCTATGTGGTTAGCCTAGCTTAGCACAAAGCCTGAAAGCAAGGGAAAACTGCTGGCCATGAAAGTATTCAACATACGCCTTCCAACAACTCCAAAGCTGTCTTGTTTACATACAGACAGGGGACAAATTAAAGGAAAAACCTGAATGAAAGAGTGGGGGAACATATCAGGAGCATTTTCCTGGCATGGTTTGGGTCCACTTGTCCCCTTAGAGGGAAGGGTCGATACAAATCAATAGAAAATTGTTCTGAGTGATCACCTTTATAGTTGAATGAAACATTTCCATCCTGATAGGAAAGGTCTCTTCCAGGGGGACCATGCTTGCATCCACAGGGCACGAGGGGTCACTGAATGGTTTGATGAGTATGAAAATGATGTGAATCATATGCTATGGCCTTCACAGTCACCACATCTCAACCCA
>NTHP01000432.1:299115-309923 GCA_003416845.1 Oplegnathus fasciatus | reverse complement strand
CAAATGAGGGAATATCTTTTGGAAGAATGGTGTTCATCCCTCCAGTAGAGTTCAGAGACTTGGAGAATCAATGCAAAGGTGCATTGAAGCTGTTCTGGCGCCACGTGGTGGCCCAACACCTTGCTGAGACACTTTATGTTGGTTTTTCCTTTAATTCGTCGCCCGTCTGTATATGTCGTGGTATCTTGATAGTCATAGAGCGAGCCACCTATGCATCCAAGAGTCAGCTGCATTTGTTAATGGTGGACTTGCGACCATAGTCTGAACTTTTGAGGCACTGCGCCCAGCTGATGTTGGTCCAGAAATATCTCCAGTGTATGCTGTTCTGCTCCTTAAAAACCACGATTTATAATTTTCCATTTTTTTTCTACTGCTTTGGCGATTTTTCTTCTCCACACAGGATAACTACACAGGATATAATGTGTAAGACAGCTTTGGAGCTGTTGGAAGGTGTATTTCACAGCAGTACACCATCGATTTCTCCAAGCGGTTTCCAGACTTTGTGCTAAGCTAGGTCAAACACCTATCTCTACACCTACAGAGATGAAACTGATATTGATCTTATCTAACTCTTAAGATTGTATTTGCCAAAATGTCAGGCTGTCTAACAGTGTTGTCTCTGCGTACATCTACAGTGCTGTATGTAATAGAATGATGTCATACCACGGAAGAAGAAAGTGGATTTGTACTCCCTGTCTTTTTTTGCCATCAATCTGTCTCTTTCTCTTTTTTTCTACATACACACCTTGTCTGACTGTTGTTGTTTTTTTCCGTCTCTTCCTTCAGCACGAGAACTTGGTGATCCAGCCAGGCCAGTGCTGTCCTCAGTGTGTGTCCAACCCCTGTCTGTCTGCTGGGAAACAGTACCAGGTAGGTAACCTGTGTGTGTGTATGCACCTGTTATTGTGTGAAAATCCTCTGTGTTACAAAGCCTCTTGAAGAGCCATTGTGTGTGTGTGTGTGTGTGTGTGCTACTATGTTCTCACAGAGTGTGTGCGTGTGTGTTGGTGATTTTTATATGTGTTGCAGGCAGCTGATGACAGCTCATAAATCTGTGGTTATGTGACCTGGTGCATTTTGTACTGTATTTTGTGTTTGTCTGCACAATCTATTAGAATATTTTTTTGTGATGACAGGCAGACTTTGACATATGCATGCGTGTGTGTATGTGAATATGTGTACTTTGATATTGAGATGAAAGCAGTCGAAGCTTTTTTCTCCCCTCTTCTCCTCTCCTCATCTGCAATCTCACTCTGCATCACCTCGTCTGCCTCTTGCTTTCTCCTGCTGTGTTTACAGTCTACACACTCACACACACTCCATCTCTCTCTCTCTCTCTCTCTCTCACACACACTGCCAGGTTTCTCCTTTGATCATAGAAGACACAAACACACATTAGACAGGATGGGACACTCTATGCAGACGCACACACGCACACACTCATTCATGTTTGCGTCGCGTTGTGACTTCAGATGTTTGTTTTCTTCTTCAGGGTGTCAGGAAGTGTCAGGGACATCTCTCTATTTGTTATTTATTAAAGAGAATGAATTATGTCGCCTTGCTTTTGGTCTCAAACACACAACCAAGTACCAATAAAAGCACACACATGCATACATGTACACACAATTTATACTGTGTGTGTGTGTGTAAATGGGTCTGTGTTATATGTTATATGGAACATGTCATATCACCTGCATTTTGTCTTAAGCAGTTTTTTAATACTCATATTGGGAAATTAAAATAAAAATGTCATTCTCAGATAATTTGTTTTCTCGTTGAAAGGACCAGATGAAGCAGTAAGTGCTGTTCCGATTGATTATGTCAATACGGCAGAAGAGATCAATATTCTCGTGTCTCTGTCAGGAAGCCCCTTTATCTGACATGATGTTTCTTTTGCACCAATATCTACGAGTGGAGAGTTGTATTCCTTTGTGTCACTGTAAAAGTGCTGGAAATACTTGAACAAAAGTCTCATTTACTGTAAGATAGCGAATATTTTAAATATTTTAGAATATAGAATTATTTAAGCACAAAATAAACTGTTGATATCGATTGTCTGTCTTGGTTTCAGTGATTATTTTCAGCTTTCTTAGAAAGGAAACAAAAAACCATCCATGGACATCAGGTAGGCAGGATTGTGGCAGTTTTAGTGCTTTAGACAGTTTCCACCCTGACGAGATTTGAGAATTTTACTGTTTAGCCTCAGAATATTAAAATTTTATGAAAATTGGAACAAAGTATTATCCTTCACCAGAGTCACTGCAGTAATGTTGGAATTCAGAATCCCACATTAATGAAACACTCGGCTGTAGTCTCTGTGATAATTGTCTTCTTTCGTGGGAAACAATGAACTAATTTACATCCTTCAGACTTGTTATTGACTTATTAGAATTGTTAACAGAGCGACCCAGTTAGAAAAGGCAAAAATGAAAATAATCACTTGGGTTCAAAGTTCACTTTTGTCTTTCTGTGTGTGTGTGTGTGTGCGAGAGAGAGAGAGAAACCACTCACTTTTCGTTTGACTCTAGTTGAAAACACTCTGATACTCAAAAACAACATAAAAATTGTTTTAAATGAGGCGTACACATTGGTCTGTGTTTGTGAGTGTGTGTAAAATCTGAAATCTATGATTCTCTGTATATTTCTGTATAAATGTTTAGGTTTTTGTTGGAAGGTGTTTTTTGTGTCTTTGTGTTTCCAAATGCCTCGTGAATATGTGTGAATACTTTCATTTACTGTTGTGTGTGTGTGTGTGTGTGTTTGTGTGTGTCGTGAATGTCTTCAAAGATGAAGACTGCATTCACATTAAAAACATTCAGAGCTGTTAATTCAGACCTCTTTAGATCAGATTTTTTCAAGTTCGAACAAAGCTGCTTGAACTCTGGTTGAACCAAATGTGAGTTCCAGTCCTCTACAAAGAGATCTGTGCTACAGTTCTTTATAAATCCCTCTCATTTTAATTCACATACAGTATATACTGACGCACCTTTCATACAAGTTACTGATGTTCAAAGAGCTCCACAAAGTGCTTTACAGGGTTTTAAACTCTTTGATAAATGCCTGTGATAAATGTTATATCAGCGAAAAATGTCCTATTTCTTGTGAAATAATTAAATAATTTGCGTCCTCCAGGCTTCAGTCAATATTTAATCGAGCAGTTTAGGCCTGAAGAGGAAGGAAGTTAGGATTTAATCTGGCAACTACAGGAAGTTGACCCCCAAATTGAGACAGATTATATATTTAGGGGCTGAAACACATCAGGCATGGAGCCGCTGTGGGGAAACTTCACTTCACTTTAGCGTCTTGACGAGAGAGTGCACAGACGAATATTTACTCTGCCAGGGACACAGAAGTTTATAAAGGAGCTACACTGTCCATGGATAGTTTTGAATCCCATCAACACCCACTTAGCGTTGGTTTGATGATTTGCGGATCACAAGATGTCCAGACATCTGGACACAATTTGTTTTAAACGTGAAAAGTTGTTAAGACCTCTAGACTACATATCACTGTTATTTCAACAGTAATTCAATGACTATTTGAACATGTAGTTAAGAACAGTTTTACACTGAAATATTGTCTTTTCTGGTTAAACAACAGTTTATATGTCTTGAAAACATACTTTTCAACCTGTTTTTAACCGATATGTCAAAACTGATAAAACACCAAAACCACTAAATTACCAAAAGAATGCTTAATGGACACAGAGGCTCCCCATCTGTAATTATTCAGTAATTCACCTACTAGTGCCTTTACTGTTTGAGACCTGGTTTTCTGCCAGCCTTTGTGTTGTAAAAATTGGGTCTGTTTATTGATTTGTCACAGTACTGGATAAACCTGAATCCAGCATGTTGGCCACTGTTCTAAAAAAAAAAGGCTTTCAAAATAGGCGAGAACAGATAAGGGCTGTAAAAAACTATTATTTTCCATAATGAATAAATCAATGGATATTTGTAAGAATTAAAAAAATACGCTGAAACATACAAAAACAAATGCCCAGTGCTCACATTTTAAACGATGTGAGCATGTGTGCGCAGGTTGTACATTCACTACAGCTTCTTTTACATTTTGTTGACATCTGATAGCTGGTATTTGCTCCCAACAGCAAAGTGTGTGTGTGTGCCCGTGTGTGTTTGTATGCCATTCGCACTGCCTTGGCATCCCATTCCCACTCTGTATCCCCACTCAGAAAAGAAGACACTCATTGGATTCAAATGAGCTTTGAGTTTCCTACAAACAGCCTGTGATTCACTGTGTGTATAGAGTGTGTGCTTGGAGATGATCTGAGTGTGTGTATCTGTGTGTATCTCGGCAGCATGGCGAGCAGTGGCAGAAGAACGCCTGCACCACATGTGTGTGTGACCGGGGCCAGTCTAGATGCCACACACACACCTGTCGGCCCGTCACCTGTGACAAGGTGGGTAGTCTTACACACACACACACACACACACACACACACACTCACTGACATTCAGTTTTATTCAGAATTCACCTCATACATTTGGCTCTGTGTTGAAACTCTAATGGATGCAGAGACGTTTAACTATTCAAGACCACACAGAAATGTCTTTTGCTCTCTGTCTGACAGACAGACAGGCAAACACACACACACACACACACACACACACACAAACACACACAGGCTGACATTTAATTGTTAATTGTATGCAAATTTCAGCTTGCAGCTTCCACTCTATGCTTCAGCTCTTGTTAGTGAAGTCAGAGAGGACCATAAAACACAATCCAGACACACAACACAACATTAAAGGGCCGCGCACAGACAAGTACACAATAATACTGATACAAGTGACAAGTAAAATAGAAGATAAAACATTGTTAGCTAGACAAAGGAATTCAAGTTGTAGTGCAGTTTCAGTGCAGTAATAAATAGAGATCTAAATTTTGGTTTTAAATTGGTAAATGTTGGGGCATATTTAAAGGGATATTTCAGATTTTTTGAAGTGGGGTTGTATGTTTGGAGAATCAGACCCGAGTACCGACACGGAAGCTAAGCCATGTACTGCTGTGCACGGCGACAGCAATAAAACATTTTAGCCACCTATAAAAGGCCCACCTAAAAAAACTTAAATCAGTTTAAGTGTACGCTACATTTTGAACATTTTCACCGCTTTACCTTGCCATCGGACAGCTCTTTCCTTTGGCACTACATTTTGCCAACCTGAGAACTACCGTACTCCTACGTATGCCGCGCATTATATTACGCCGCAGATCAGCTGTTTGGATCAGCGGTTTATGGAAGAGACGACACATACAAGAAAATAAAAATGCTGTTCACTGTGGAGACAAGAGTATACCTTTATGAACCAGAGTATACAAAGGTATACAAAATGTAGTGCCAAAGGAAAGGGCTGTCTGATGGCAAGATAAAGTGGTGAAAATGTTCAAAATATAGCGTACACTTAAACACTTAAAACACTGGGCTTTTTTTAAAGTTTTACTGCTGTCCCGTCCACAGCAGTACATTGCTTAGCTTCTGTGCCGTGTACTTTGGCTGGCTCTCCAAACTGGGAGCGTGCCGACCGCCATCTACTGTAGGTAATACACTGACTATGGAGAAGTACCTCATACAACCCCACTTCAAAAAATCAGAAAAATCCCTTTGAGATCATCTGAAAGTTCAGCAGAGCTTCATTGTGTTTGGATCTGACACGTGAACAAAGTAACTGTAACTGATCACCTGACTACAGATCTGAGGGCCCAGCTGAGTTTTTTTCTTTAAGCATATCAAAAATGTAGTTTAGCTTTAAGCCACTAAGTAATTTATAAACTAGCAGCAGCACTTTAACATCCATTCTATAACGAACAGGAAGCCAGTGTAAACCTTTAAGAATGGAAGTAATGTAGGAACATGTTGGTCTGACAATAAAGTTGTTATTTATACTGCAAGTGTTGCTGGAGTTTTGACCTATTCACACTTTTCCCCTCTTCATGTACCTTGGAAGTAGGTGAAGTTATGCCAGAAGTCTCCTCTTTGCTTCTTGTTAGAGCTGCAGCAGCATTCTCAATGTGCTGCAGTTGTTTAATGGTCTTTTTGGGCAGAAACATTTTTTAAAAAACGCTCACAAATGTATAGTTATTAAAAGGCTCAGTAATTTCCTAAAACAGATGGATGTGTTCATTGTTGTTTATTATCTTTTCATGGGATTTATTGAAAATAAAAAATATTGCCAGTCTTATCCTGTGAACTACATGTAGAATTGAGACCCGTTTCCCATTAATCTATATAGTTCAGTTCAGATCTTTGTTGTCCCACAAGAGGACATTATTTCTGCAGGAAGGCAGCATAAAAAACAATAGAAGTCATTAAAGTGATACAATACAATGTACAATAAAGAGTTCATGTGAGAGGCAGTTTATGGTATATGGTACATTTGAACGTGTTGCACCTAGTTTTGGGAAATCTACAGTATGTATGACCAGAGGGGAGAATGTGAAATAAAGGACATCGAGCTGAAATCGTTTTTAATCCTGAATTCAGTTTTGTATTGTAAAAAGCAGCCTGTTCACACTTTTTCTGTGAAATACAGAACACACACACTATTCAGAAGCATAGAGTTCAGACCTTATGTGCTCTTGTTAAACCTATAAAGAGGAAACACTTGCTTGGGGGAAGCGCTTATCTGTATTCCTGCTGTTACTGTGAAGCCAGTGGAAACCTTTTTGAAACACTTTGCTCTGTCACTCAAAGTTTCCATATTTTTTTTTTAACGTAAGCTTAAATATAAAGTAAAAATATTCCCAGCTGTCAGCACGGCTGAGGACGTTTTAACAACCTATTCCCTCCCTGATGATAGCAGAAAAAAACTGAATCCAGCACTGCAAGGAGAGGATCCCAGTGGACTGAAAGCCTCAGAACCACCGCTCTGAAATAAGCAGATACAAGGAGAAAAAAGCTGAGCTAATAATTACCTTACTGTTCTGTTAATAAACACTGACATGATTTGACTTTGAACACGCTGCCTCAAATACAGAGGAAAAAATATTTTTTGTCATGAATTGTCTTCATGTGGTGCAGAGGATCTCAGATTCTCAGCTGTGGAAGAGTTACATCTGCAGTGTCAGTGAATCTACACCTCTCAGCACTTTCAAATAAAGTCATAAGAAATGTCTGCTCCAAATTACTTGGTGTGTTACACATCCTCTCCTTCATCGCCTTATCTCTCTCTGCTGAAACACACAAACAAGAAACACCATTTTTATAAGCCCCTTGGATTTCCTTTGTCAAACCGCTCGGTTTGCATTCCTTCATTCCCGTCGTCTATATATGAAGACCAAACCTAAACTCACTGTGCTGCTTCCTTGCAGGGTCAGACCAAAGTGAAGCCTGCTGGTCAGTGCTGTGATGAATGTGCCGCCGCCAAGGGAAGCTGCCTGTACGAGGGCGCCGTGCGTTACCATGGAGACATGTGGAACGGCACGGGCTGTGAATTCTGTACCTGCAACCGGGGTCAGGTCCTCTGCCAAAGGGCCGAGTGCGGTCGTGTTGAATGCCCGCAGGTGAGCCTGAAAGAAGAAAGGTCTTCATAATAAACCAAGGATGAAATCTGGCCTCATCTTTGGAAACTTTAGTTGTCAGTTTTATTGTCACAAACATTTCCTGTGGGCATAACTGCCCTCAAAGGCTGGAAAAGACTCGGATTGGTCTGATCAGACTTTATTTAGCTGAGCCAGAGAGCTAAAAAGTTGAACCTGGCTACACTTTTGCCTCGATGCACCCGGCAACACAGTGTTGGCCAATCAAAAACGTGCAAGCACACATTCCTGGTAGAATCCCTTGTAACATGAATGGCACTGAAGACTTCCTGCATCAAATTTCATCTTCTCACCTGCACCTGTTGCTACATAACCCCATGAGAACAGCCCCATGCAGTTTTCTTTGGTCTTTAGATTAGTGAAAAAGTCAAGAGGTAAGATATTATTATAAAGCCTAATATAAAGACTAGCAGTCCAAATAGTGACAGAAAAAAGTACTAGCCTTGCTGACCAAGTTTAAAGTAGTCATACCAGCCCTTTGTCTGCTAGCCTGCATCACGATTGCAATGACCAATATAAATATAAATAAATATAAATAATATAAATAAAAAATTATATAAATTGCTAGAAAAAACACAGCAACATAATTCAGTGTAAATCACACCAAGGCCTATTATATAAGAACACATAGATAATGTGTGTAACCCCCTTTAACCCCCTTTCGGCTCTTACTTCTTCATAAAGTCTCCTCTAATGGTGATCTTTAAAAAATGATTCTGGAACAGCATCTGTGGATCCTGGATCCTTCACAATCATATGAGCTGGCTTTTCCTGCAGGCTCCACCTGCTCTAACCTTTTCTACACTAGTTGTCTTGCCCCCAAAATACAAGACGTCAGCACCCAGAATTCCCATTTCCTGGCCTTCAATCGGGCCACTAAAAAGTTAATGGAAGATGTCACAGTTACTTTGTTCACGGTTTCCTGCCGTCGATGTAATTGGCTGCAGTGAAATTTACCAGTTCACAAGGTCTGATGTAACTGTCTTCACTGGGATTTTAGGAGATTGAGTGGAATAAGAGAAAGGGTGATCATTTGAGGTTGGCTGCTCCCATCAGTGATAATTCAATCAGTTAAGATGAAGTAAATTGAAAGACAAGATGGAACCGTAATGATCTGTGTGGAAGCTGGGCACAGCAGTAAAAAGTAAAATAGAAATAAGACTAAAGTAAACTTGCACTACGATCCCAGCACCAGAACCAGGTGCTGGAAAAATATGACTTATGACCTGCAAAAAATATGACTTAAACTCAGCTACACTACACCTACATCCCCCTGACGTCACACTTCACACTGCATCAAATCTTCTAACTTAATGATACGATCCCAATGTCAAATCAGCCTCAAATGAACACAACACGTGAAGACATGCTTATCAGACAGCCTAGTTAGGAATGTAGGACGTTGGACGTGGGAGTTTTTCAGGACAAAACAAACAAAGGATTTGTTAAGGTTATTACCCGGTGTTCCCATAGTTACGTATTATCCCCTAAAATGACCCACTTTGGGCTCGAAGCCGCGTCGACTCAACACCTCTTCCAATGTTTTCTTACGTCAAGGAGATTTAATAATATTACTTTAATATCCCCTGCCACGACCAAATAAGCCCTCATTAATCATGCTGCACGGTGATAATTACAGCTGGTAAGTGCCATTAGCTGTAAGTAGCATAACTGGCATTTGTCCAGCTCTGACTTGAGCAAGGTCACTCTGCTAAGAAGATCAGAGTCATGCAGTTTTCACCCAGTGTGTGTCAGTGTGCAGGACAAATAAAAGAAGGTTATGGGTTTAATGGGGTGTGTGGGTCAATAGGCAGAGAAAGGCACTGGANAAGAGATTGCTGACATTGCTATTTAAACATAAAGCATGAACATGCAGCTGAATCACGATCATTGTGATCAATAAAGATTGTTTTGGATAATATATATAGCCCAATCACAAATCTGTCTCTCAGGGTGCTTTTCAATCTCTTCAACACATCCCCTATCCTACATCCTGTTGTGGTTTGTCATTTTAATACCTGTAAACAGTATTTTATCTTTTCATCTTAAACCTTGAGTGCTCGCTCTGTCATCTTCTACAATGTCCTTAAAAAAAAAAGCAGGCTTTTAATTGCTTTTCAACTAAAATCAATTGAACTTAAACTGAACTGGGCAGAATTGGACGGGCTAAGACGACTAAAATAACTGCAGATAACTGGAGAAGAGAAAAACAAAGTAAAGAGCGGCGGAGAGAAGTAGAAACTTTCTAAGAAAACCAGCATAAAATAGATGTTACAGAAACACTGCTTTTGCTGTTTTATTGCGCTTACGAACAAAAATGTTCCTCAGTTCCTGACTATAAAAACTATAGTTTTTGCAGTCTTGTGCTGTTTGTCATGTCTTATGGTGATTTTTCCCTGTAGTTTTTATTATTAATCGTCTCTAAAGATAGATAGATAGATAGATAGATATGTTTATTTAAGTGCCCTGCACCATATGGTGCCCAGCCCATAAGGGCTCACAAGACACTGAACACAACAACCAACAGGATGGCCACATNTGGCATTTGTCCAGCTCTGACTTGAGCAAGGTCACTCTGCTAAGAAGATCAGAGTCATGCAGTTTTCACCCAGTGTGTGTCAGTGTGCAGGACAAATAAAAGAAGGTTATGGGTTTAATGGGGTGTGTGGGTCAATAGGCAGAGAAAGGCACTGGACTACTGTTATAGTGTGAGGGGGTTATGATTCCTTATGGTGCCACCTGGGCTGAAAATGTGCGGCAACAGTACTGTTCTTAGGAGTTCTTAGCATCAGAAAATTGCATTAGTGGCATATGGCCATTGTAATGTGCAGAGCTTATAACGCCAATTTAGATATTTTTCATTTCATATTGTGAAAAGATTTTAAAACCCAACAAAATCAAAATACCTGGTGGACATTTGGAAATCAAGGCAAATTTGTTTTTTTCAATATTTACATCATGGAGGAGATGCAAGGCTTTTCATGCAAGAGATTGCTGACATTGCTATTTAAACATAAAGCATGAACATGCAGCTGAATCACGATCATTGTGATCAATAAAGATTGTTTTGGATAATATATATAGCCCAATCACAAATCTGTCTCTCAGGGTGCTTTTCAATCTCTTCAACACATCCCCTATCCTACATCCTGTTGTGGTTTGTCATTTTAATACCTGTAAACAGTATTTTATCTTTTCATCTTAAACCTTGAGTGCTCGCTCTGTCATCTTCTACAATGTCCTTAAAAAAAAAA
>NTHP01000432.1:276747-298374 GCA_003416845.1 Oplegnathus fasciatus | reverse complement strand
AGATTAAATTTTGTATAAAGGTTCTGTGTAGTAATCTTCTTTGATTGGAACGTAGTTTCTGAGCTTCGGCTTATTCCAAATCTCCTCCTTCCATTGTTCCTTATGGATCTTAAAAAGGTTTTGTTTGACTATATTTATATTACACTGCAAATTATTCCTGAAAATAAAATGTAAATCAGAAAGAGAGAATATTGCAGAAATCTCTCTTGACCAAGGACAGCTGTGCGCTCTATCCCAGCTAAAGATCTTTTTGGTCAGCCTTTCCTCTGGCAACTGGACCAGACGGTTCCACAGCCGAACTACTTCACATCTCTGCTTTACAAGACTCCCATCCCATGTTCCCTTCAATAGCTCACTTAGCAGTATATTTATGCACCCCGAGAAAGCACCTCATGGTTCGGCGATGGATAGCATTACTCTCAGATGCATCCTTACCACCCCATACTCCTACAGCATAAAATAAAAAAGTGAAATGTAACTTTGTGGATGCCAGAGAATCAAATTGAAATGTATATATTTCTGTTTTTAGGGACTGGAGCTCATTCACCTGCCGGGGAAGTGCTGTCCTGAGTGTTCCTCTGTGAAACCAGCCTGTTTGTACGAGGGGGAATCCTACAAGGTACTTTTATCATAGATTTTACTTTGAGTGTGTTTGTTCATGAACATGAGAGGGAAACTGCAAAATCAGGCAAGAAATTCAAACTGTGTGGGTGAGACAAAGACACCACAGGGGTTCTGTAAACTCTCTATTCTCAGAATAAAAAAGAAAACAAGTGGCATAAAGTCTCACTGCAGAGGAGGCTGCTACACAAACAACCAAATACATCAATATTAAGCTGGATATAAATATATAAATACAAACTCTAAACACTGTGAATTAAAGTTGCAGTGAGACAGACTAAATGTATGTTTTAGGACAGAGCTATCAGATTACTTTGGGCTGTTTAGCCTGCAACAAGAATCTCTTCCTTATTATTCTGGCTTCAACTTCATTATTCATAGGCTAGTCCTGGAAACCCAGAATGCAAAGGCTTAATTTTTTTTACATTTTCATCCAGAGGGGAATGCTCATGAAATGCTGTAGGACGACCAGCCAAGGCCGAGGCTCAGAGTATGTGTAGAGAGAGAGCTATGAATAGATTTGTCTTTGTCTCCCTGAGGAATTCATCTTACCAGTTGTAAACAGAGATGGATACTGCATACTTGTTACACACCTACACACATCAATACATGCATTTCTCCTTTACGGTGTTTTTGAAAGGTTAAAGCAGCAGGTTTGTGACTAGATGATTAAATTCCCAAGTTGTTTGTCAAGAAATAGGTCCAGCATGCAACTCCACCCTAAAACCACAAACTTCTGTTTGACATTTCTGTTTGTGTACACATTAAAGCAATAGTATAAAACTTATTAGAGAGTTTTAGAGGTGTTTGTTGGTGTGTCATTGAACTTAGTACAGAACCAGTCCAGCTGTTTCACCCTGCTTCCTGCTAAGCTAAGGCTAACACACAGACATGAGATTGATATTGATCTTCTCATCTGTCAGCGTATTTTCCAAAATGTTGAACTATTCCTTTAAATTCAAAGCAAATAAGAACGAATGTGACAATCAACTGCCGTGGTGACACACTGTAGTATGACAGCATGATAACATCATCTGGGAATATGGTAGATAATGAGGGAACAGTGTTTGGTCCTGTGAATTGACCCCATGTTCCTCAGCTGCTCTTATACAACCGTACAATTACGGTTACATTGGATGAGATAACAGACACTGAAGGCCGCAGATATTCTGTCCGCTGTCTCTCAGGGCTGCAGGTTTTGTACTCCTTAGATAAGATCCTTGGATACGAGTGGTTTGCGAATGGGAGTCCAGCTATAAAAACAAGCTCACGACGCTTGTTCGTCTTTGTCAGTCAGAAAAGTTTTGATTCAGTTTTGTGATCTTAAGTGTTCGTCCTTGTCTGTGAGCTTTGACCTGCTGCCAGATTGTTTGGAAAAAGTCTTTGTGATTTATAAAACCGTTTCACTTGTCGGAATTAAATCAGTTTTTTTTGTGACTGACATTCCTGCTGTTTGACTGCCTCTCTGTCCTCGGTGGGCCTCTGTCAGTTCACTTCTTCTGCTTTGAAAATGTATATAAAAGTCGTGACTGTCAGACTTCTTTTATAACTGATAGCTTTTTAGCATTCAGCTTAGGGCCTGGTCTGTGTGGCTTCCTTTTTAATTGTGATTCAGCTTCTTCAACGTTAAAATCCTCTGTTGTTTCAACATTCTGTCCATCCCCTGTAAATATACTTGCCACAGTCGCACTTTGTGCATAATAAGAACTACAACCTCTGCATTCACTAAGTCGACATGTAGGTCTGATAAACCGTTTCCCCTCTCTCTCCTCTACTTTCATTCCCCGTCTCTCTACCCTTCCTCTCTTTTTTCAGGACCTGGCTCGATGGACTGATAGTGATTGCCGGGAGTGTGAATGCCGTGATGCACAGGTGACTTGTTATCTCCTTTCTTGCCCCACCTGCCCGCCGGGCACCCTGGCCATCACCCAGGAGAGCCGATGCTGCCCCGAGTGTCGCCAAGGTACGTTGCTGCAAAGGATGCTGGACGCGACTGTGCGTGTTGTGTCTGGCCACTTCTGTAACATTCCTCCTCTCTGTCAAACCCTGACAGCCTCTTTGACAGCACACACATCATACAGGATTCACTGTGTTGGTGTCTGTAGGTCACTTTGGCAGGTTGAGGTCCCTCCTTTATTTTACATAGACCTGTTTTTATAGTCTAATCATTTTTGTTATTCATATAAACCACCTAGATGAAAATTCTGAGGCTGAAGGTCTCATGGATAAGGATTTAATATTCAGCTATCAGAGAGTCTCACACACTGTTAAATCTGTTATATTATATAAGAGTTATTTTGGGATAAAGTTACCTTTTAATTGTACTCACATTCCCATTTCCTACAGTTACCACAATGCCTTTCGACAATGCCCTGAAAATGTCCTGCTCAGTGAAAGAAGTGTTTACAGGCATAAAAATGCAACTAACTAGCAGAAAAGTATGTGAATATCACGCTGCATCTATGCTCGCTGCCAAATCACATCAATTTCTTGTAGCTGTAGAGTATTTTCCACTGTTGTGGGTGTAGAAATTGGTATCTCTGCCTTTTCTTTGATTGATTTCTCCCTGTGTGAATGTTGGTTGTCAGTACAAAACTAAGATTCAGGAATGAAGTCTGCTCCGAGACTCACTGTTTTGATGGAAATAACTGCATGCAGTATTGTCTATCCTTTAAATAAGAAATACACCACCAAACATGTTAAAAAAGTGCAAAGTATGCTTCACAAACAGCTGTGTTTTGTTTCAGTCAGGGTGTTTTGGAACAGATTTCCTTCAAAACTCATCTGCATCCCCTGAATGTCGGGAAAATTAGGGCGTTGCAAGTAAATCAGAATCATGCATCCTCCTCGTTTTCCTGAGCAAGGCACTTCACCCCAAATTTTTCTAGTGTTGAAGAAGACTGACTCCACTGCTCAGGTGTGAACGGGTGTGTCTTTATTTTATTTCTCTTGCTTTTGTCTTTTATAGTGAAGAACATCTGCCCTGGAAGGGTGCTACCGGTATATAAATAAACTTTGGTTACTTGCTAAAAATACTGCATCTGTAAATGAGAAGCTGGTTGGCTAATTAAAGAAGAGAGGGGGAGAGAGGCTCATAAACAGAGAGACAGTTTATAGATGTGCAGGGCAGTCAGAGGACAAAATCCAAATTGTCCTTGGGGAGGAGGGCAGTGCTGGCCGAGCTGCTCTGTATGTTTCAGCATGCCATCGCCTGAGGACAGAGACTGGAACAGTCACACAGAGTCAATATAAACCATCCTCAGTCTATCACAGCTTTTAACTTTGGCTTTAATTAATCCTTTACATATATATGATGTAATGCCCTTCTTCATATTTACACTCAGTTCTACACATTAATATCAACATCTAATTCAACCTCTGCTTAAAAAGCAGATGTGCTTTGAATTTCTGGGTGCGTTTCGTTGTTTGATGGGATGTTTTTTCTTTGTATTTTTCAAAAACGAAGGCATCATCTGAAGTTGAGATATTTCCTGTGCAGTTTTAAAAGAGCAGAATGGCAGAATAGTTTAAAAAATGTGAAAACTTCGTGAACACAGAGCTGCTCCTCGCCTCCCTGGGGCCTGAAAGTTACATGAAATGAAAAATGACTTTCACTTTGTTGGCCAATTTTCACTGGCAGAATATACTTCCTATTTAACAATTAATGAGTGCAAAAAAAAAGCTTTTACTATGATACGGTGTAACTGTAATGGTGACCTCAGTCCCAGTAGGTGCACATAAAAATTCCAAACAGGGATTTTTTAAAATGATCTTTCCCCTTTCCCTTCCACCTGTTTCAACCCTGCTTCAACAGGAAATACCACAAATTGAGAAAGGAAACTGCCCTTGAAGGCATAAAATTATGGTTTTAAGCTAATTTCCTTCTCTAAACTGCACAGTAACATCGCAGCACGTCTTCACCTTCCTCCCTAAAAAAAAAGGCTATCCATCTGTCTTACTGACTGAAAATGGGTACACAGACTGTCAGCAATTATAACTAAACAAACACATTTTAATTTCTCATATAGATAAATGCCCCAACAGGCAATTAAACAGTGGGACATTGTTAAGATTTATGAAGACTTATAATTAAGTTTGGCTGCATGAATGAATAATTACAGTTGGGCATGGGGGCAGACATTTTTTCAGTGCACCACACAAATAGACTGTTTGAGACGACAATAGTTTTATGAGGTTGGATTGGATGAAGTTGTTTTTCTCACGTTTAGTTTGTGTGTGTTCTGTGCCCCTCGGCAGACTCTCTCAGGTGTTACTGTTTAGAGCATTTCTCCACAGCAGCATATTAAAATGTCTAAAAACTAAAAACACTGTATATTCTCAGGCAAATGCACGGTCTAATTAGTCCAAGTAAATAACAGGGGAAACCTGTAAAATGCAATATCTTGAAGTAGCCAGTTGTTTTTGCATCTGATGGCGTTGTGTGCAGAAAACTGATTTCCTCTAAAAGTTATGTTTAATTCAACAGATTAACAAAACACCGCATTGATTATTAATGATATCTTTATCCACCAGCTTAAACAGTGGCTTTGCTGTTCCATTTACTTAATTTCCAACTCATTTAGCAACTCGGTCTCCTGTGAATTGAGTTCACGTGCAGGTATTTTCTAATGGTGATGGCAGTTTTATGGCCGTGTCTCCTTCTTCTCCTGCAAAACTGGAAGTCACCGTTGATGTTTCTAATATTTAAGCAGGACAACAATGTTCCCCTATCCATAATCCGTAAGGTTTGTGAATGTAATTTTTTTTCCTTGTTAATTCCCCGATTCGAGGGTCTAAGGACAGAGGGTGTCATATGCTGTGCTGTGCAGATTGTAAAGCCCCTTGAGGCGAATTGTGATTTGTGATACTGGGCTCTATAAATAAAAATTGACTTGGCTTGACTTGATGTTGTGCTAGAAACGTCAAGGACAAACATAATCCAGGCTGCATTAAACCCCCTCTTAAGAATTAAACACTTAAGAGTCTATTCTGACAGCTTTCTTTCATGAGGTGTCCTACAACAAACATACATCTCACTTTTCATGGTAATGTTATCAATATTTTAACATTAGATACCGATGACTGGTTATCCAACAGCTAGCTATTGAGCTGCTAACACTAAAATATACATTAGCCTGAACATTGTGAGTCAGTTAGTTTGATATGTAACAGAGGCAGAGATGAAAGTACATTAAACTTACTCCATGCAGTTTTTGAAACAGTCTCATTTTAATACTAATGCCTCTATATGACCTACATAAGCAAATGAGACCAACGGCGAGAAAGATTGTATATTTCTAATAGTTTCTAATAGTTATTCTGCCTGCCACTGGGTTGGATTTTTCCGCGACATCAGTCAAAGCGGCGCTGGGGTTTGCTCTGTCTGAATTCGAGTCGCTTCAGCCGCTAACTGAAGGTCCGTCTCCAGAGCTGCCGCCCGCTCTCCTCCCAGCAAAACACTACCGCCTTTGTCCACAGGGACCGCCAAAATCAACACAAAAGTGAAAAGTTCCGTTGAGCTGCTTTCAGTACGATTTCGAGGTAATTCACTTGAGTATTTTAGTTTCATGCTACTTTATACTTCTTCTTTCCTGCATTTCAGAGGGAAATATTGTACTTTTTTACTCCACGGCATTTATTTAGCAGCTATAGTTACAAGTTCTTTTTCAGATTCAAGACTTTACATAAAACATATGATAATCTAATACAGAACAATATAATACACTGTTAAAGGTTAAACAGTGTCTTACAGCCCATTGTCATGTTTCAGATGTCTGTCAGTTGGTAACAGCGCCACCAAAAAGACACTCTAAACTTCTCAGATGGTTTCATTTAAATAAATGCAACAGTTAAATTTATTCAATATTTCAAGAAAAAGCAAAGATTAGATGTCACAGCATTTTGTCCTTTCTTCTTCCCCCTCCCATTAATCACTGGACTAAACTACCTGCCTTCATGTTTTTTAGTCTTTCATCGAGGCCAGTGGAATATGAGCAGTGCCTGAAGTCTTAGCTGATGGGGTCCTAATGAACAATACTGAGTGAAGACGAAGAATGAAATGGAAAGCCTTTCAGTCAGACTTATTTGTCTGAAAAGATTCATTTCTGAGAACTGTAACCTAAAACACCTTGGGTGCTTTTTGATTAATCTTTATATTTATTTTTATTTTATTTTATTTTATATTTTATACCTTTCCTTTCTCCCTAACTCTTTGCAGAAGAGTTCATGCCACCCATTACCCCTCTTTATTCACCTTCTCACTTTTTCTGTTTCTCTCTTTGTTTTTTTCTCACTTTATTTGCATGTACTACTACTACTACTACTACTACTACTACTACTACTTTATCACTCCCTTCTCCTCTGTGCATGTAGAAATTATAGTGTTGGAGAGAAAAATGCCAGAACTGGAAATAGAAGGTGACATTTACACGTTTACACGGTCTTTCTGTACATCCTGTACATGTGTTAGTGTTAATAAGTGTGTGTTAGAGGGGTTAAAAGTGTTTTTCCACATGGGAGATAGTGTGTGTCTGTGTGAAAACATGGTCTGAGTGGGTCATGTGTGTTATCATGTGTGCCTCAGTGAATAATTTAAATGTGGTTGTGTGATTTATATACTTTCACTCACATTATACCGCACTTGCACCTGTAATCGCTGAGCAGCTTGTGTGTGTAAATGTATGTGTGGTGTGTGCGCAGTAATGGTTTTAATGCACCATAATGCACCATAATGCATATATGCATGCCTGAACAAAGTGATTTAAAGGTGATTTTCCCACTTCACTTTACATTTACATACTTTTACGTTTTCACTCATTAACCCTGTATAAATCTGCCTGCCTGGCTGTGAACTGGATTTTTCGACTGTTTAGTTTCTTTTCCAACTCGACCCGTAAATCTTCCTTTAAGCCTATTAATCACGGCTGTCTATAGGCCCAGAGGTCAGCAGCCTCTCTTCTCACTGGGCACTTCACACCCAAGGGCCATAACCAGGACTCGTGCTGCGTTCAGGTCTCATGGGAAAGGCTGTAGATGTGAGCCTTCTGTTTGCACATACAGTTCTCCTCTGCCAGGGTTTGACCCAAATGAGTCTTTTATATCAGTATTTTTGTTTTGTACCAATATATATACCAATATACCAGTATATCAGGGCATGTCTCGGAGTTGGGAATCAGTCTGGTTAGAATATTATTAGAGGTATGCATGTTTGGGCCTACTTTTAGGATGAGGATTAAGAAGTGATTAATCAGCTTTCTTAATCTATGAAATGAGTCCAGACTTGTCCCAACCTGTTAGGAGCTGCCAGGAGATGCATCATATTGAAGGAGAGACGTTGTTTGGGAAAGATGATGTTTTGACAAAAACTGAATATTTTTGATGACTGAGCTTCTGCAGGGTGCAATCGTTCCTTCCCGAAAGACTCCACAGCGTAATGCTTTTTGGAAGCAGAGAAAATGCAGCTTTCCGACAGTGATTATTTATGTCTGACACAACCAACAGTTCCGTCAATAATAGGTCAAATTTAAATCTTACAGCACCTCAGATAATGTGCAAATGTATTCATTTCTCCAACACTCAGAATGAAATCGTGGAATCACAGTTGTACACAGTTATATTACATTTTTAAACGATGTGATTGGAATAGCTGACATGGATAATTTAATTTCCAAATCTTTTAATTTGTATATCCAGTTGTTTTTGAGCCAGGGGCTTGCCAGTGTTTACTTACAGTCTACTTTGCAAATGGCATATTGGTCTCATTGTGAGATTTAAGCTGTGAGTTTGGCCATCATATTTTTGCTAAACTTAGGTAACTTAGTTACTTAGCTGTCTCCACACAAAGCAGTGCTATTTTCTGCATTTCAAATTTCCATTATCTAAAACTCCAAACCACAACTATCCAAAAAAAAAAAATACAAGACATCACAATACATATAATTTCTACTTTGTGGCAAAGAGTGTCATGAAACAGCGACGTCCTCTTCTTTGTAGGAAGCTTCGTAAAGTCCTTCTCTGAGATAGGACTGTTGTTAGTTGAACTTTCGTTTGATTCTCAGGAGGGATTCTGAGATGTCTGATAAATACGGGCCCAGACATCCTAAAATGTGTGCATCTGTAACCAGATCAAACACACACTATTTTTAGTCTATCACACAGTTAAGTCACTTAATCCTCTCACCATAATTTCATCAATTTTAATCAACAAAGTTTGGACGAATCAAATGTATTTGATCCTATTTGGGGCTTTATTGTCTCAAATAAAGAGCCTCATGATTAAAAATTTGGCAGCAGACAGCATGGGTGCATGGTGCAGTGCCTTTTTAGCAGGAGTCGGGGTGTGAAATTACCATGAATCACCAGCCAAATGCTGGTAAATGTTGGCTGTGGTTGGTAAGTTGGCTTATTCTCCAAGCTACTGTGGCCGGTAGCCAGTCTCAGTTGGAGGTCAAGCTTGTACTAACAGTCAAATTGGCAGGTGATTTTTTTCTCTTACACTTCTCTAATGACGCTGGGTGCAGCATCCCTGCCAAATGTTAACACATCTGCAGTTTCACACAGTGAGAAGTTTCTCATCAGGCATTTTGTCATAATCAGGTGGAGCTGTGCAGTTAATCGCGCCTGGATCCACACCTCTGGATCAGTCGTTTTCATACAACTGTGCTGTTAATCACAGCTGCAGTTTTTAATTTTTTGCTTCAGGGAGTCTGGCACGCTACGCTTGTGAGGAAATTAAAGTACAGTGTGCGAGCGTCAAGGCAGCCTTCTGTAAACAACGCCTTGTAGCAAAGCATGTGACTGCTGAACTTGGGCTGTAATGTGGCTTTATCTTCAAGAGGGAAAAAATCCAATTCTGGTTCACTCTCAGCTGTCAAAGCAAACAAAAAATGATCTTGTAACTATTCAGGTGGGGTTTTGTATTACTCATTTGTTTCCACTGTTTAATATCCAGGAGTGCATGTTCAAGAATGAATGTTAAACAGAAAGAGTTCAGGATTGATGCAGGACGAGTGCATGAAGGAAGACTTCCACAGCGGATCCCAGAATATATGCAAGAGATTGGTACATTACTGCTAGCTGAAGCATTGGCCACAGCTGAGTAGAGAGATAAACACTTGACTGATATTCATATTAGCCAATCAGCCCGTCAGTGGGCCAGAACATACAGTGCTAAGTATCTCAATCTCCCACTTTTCTCACTCTACTTCCTCCTTCTCAAACTCTTATTTTTGCAGTTTTCGTCTCCCTTCTTCTGTCAGAGAAAGAACAAGGGGATGGTGGGATGAAAACTGAGGAAGAAAAGTGAGGATGAGTGGCAGATTGAAAGAATATGGATAGGGGAGAGAGAAAATGAAGCTGTAAAGGAGACGGAAGACAGAGAGAGGGAATTTAGGGAGGTAGTAGAATGAGAAAAAAGAAAGATGGAGATACCTAGAACAGTATGTCCCGGCTTACTGACAGTCTTATTTGCCATTCGTTTTAAAGTCTCACCCCCATCTTTCTCATGTTCTCCTCAACTTCTTTTTTTCTACCTTTTTTTCCACTTTCCCCTCCTCTCTCTAGTCTTCCCCTGCAAGTCTTCTCCTCTCTCTGGCCTGTTCTGCAGTCATCGCATTAATCAGACCCCTCAGTCACATTTTTACAAGCGGCACGCACTTTATTTACTCAATACATTCACATAATGAATGGAGCAATCACGGTGCAATCAAGTGCAAGGAGCTCCGCATATTGTTTGACAAGTGGCTGCATGCATTCGCTTGTTCTGCAATCCAGATACGACAGTGTTATTCCTGCCATCCCCGATTCTGTAATGTCAGACGCTGACAGGGTTTTCGAGTTGTGGGAGTTTCCGAAAAGACATTTTGAGTCGCGTATTTCAGATCTCGCAAAGCCTGGTAATTTTCAAAAGAATCTAGATGATATCAGAGACACTCTGCAGCATTGTGATGTTTTTCCTCCAACTTGTTTTATACTTTAATTGTGTTTAAGGATGAATTTCAGCCCCTTCTCTCCATAGTAAACTAGAGGAAAACAGACTGTTTACGCCTTCAGAACTCTCCTTAGTTAAAAAATAAAAAAGTTTAACAAACCCAGAGGGAATAAAGTTTTTAGGTCACAAGTGCTCGAACTTAGTTATGGAAAGTCATGGAAAAGTTTACGCAGTTCAAAAGAATCCCAACACCATGCGATGCTTACCCACAGTTTTTTCCAATTCATATTTATTTATATACTTGTTTCTTTTCACTCAGCATGCAGACCTATGGATGTTCACATGTATTACACTGATGATAAGTCAGAGAAAAAGTCGGCAGCTTTGAAAATGTCCCTGTAGGATTTTCATTTGGACCTTGTTGAGCTGCTTCATCTGAAATATGTCTGATAGTAATCTTTACAAACCAGCTGATGACTTGTGGGTTACTTCCTACTAGTTTTCCCACTGCAGTTACATAGTTTGTTGCATGGAAAGTGTTTGCTGGCCATTTTGGGCGATGTAATGTCAACATAATAGTTATTGCTATGGGCATTTTAGCAGAGCTTTTGTTGGCAATTTCATGTTACGTTGTCAGGAGACTTTTCAAAAGCTCAGAATGTGGTTGATTCTTGTTTTAAGTGCTTTTTTAAGTGCCTGCAAAGTGAACGCACGTTTGTGGCTCATTGAAAAGTCCAAATCAGACACCAACTGGCACTGACTTTAATTTAAATGTAAGAAATCAAACACTTTGGCCTGGTAACATTCATTACCGGCTTCCCGTGCCAGAGCCCAAAAGAGAACAAGCATGGGTGAGATTGACACAGCTGTACAGTTTGTTGTGGATTTACAGAAATAACTGTTGAAATAACATAGTTACTGTCAACAGCGACTGCCCCCAGCCAGCGACCACAGAAGCAGCATTAAGGTGCTTTCTAGATGCAGTAACCTATGATTTAGTTCGTGAAAATATCATTTACACACTGGCTTACTCAGTGAATAATGACCGTTGAGTGCAGTTGGTGGGCAAATTAAAGAAACAGGCTTGTGCTCACAAGTTGCTGGTAAAATGTGGGACCAACTGAGAACCAGTGTGGGCAGGGAAAGCACTTAAACACTTCATCACAGAATGCAATTCAGTGGAGCTGTTGGCAGACATTATAAGACTGTGGATGTACTGAAAAACTCCCAGTAGGGCACATTTTTTACTTAGTGAAACTTCTCCACCACCACTAACACAGTCTGACTGTAGAACCAAATGTACTGGATGGAATTTGCTAGAAAGTTAAATTTTGTGTGTGTGTGTGTGTGTGGTTTTGCAAAGTTAAATCTGTCTGCCTCCGCTAACTGAGTTTCAGTGCAGAGCCAAATCTGTTTGGAATTTGCATAAAATTAAATGTCAAAATGTGTGTGTCACTGAGTGAGTGAGAGGGAGTGACTCCAAGTCTTCAAGTGGTTTTTGCATCCATCAACAGTGTCTGTCCAGATGTATAGAATAAAATTAGCATGAAATTGAATGTCAGAATGTATGTGTGTGTGTGTGTGTGTGTATGTATATATGATCTTTTTTTTCCATCCCGTATCCAGACCTGTCCTTGTCCTGTTGATGCAAACATATTTTATTGAATTTTACAAATCTCTCAATTAAATAAATCAAATATGTGTTTTTCAGTCCAGTGCCATGCAGACTGCCTGTCATGTTCTGGGACTCCTGACCAATGCGAGAGCTGCAGGGACCCAAAGGCCTTCCTCCATCTTGGCCGCTGTCTGTCCGTCTGCCCAGCTGGCTATTACGCAGAAGGACGAGCATGTGCCGGTAGGCCTGTCTTTTAAATGAATATTTCAAAACAGCGACTCCAAACTGCCCCTTATCTTGCAGTTATCTCACAGAGCAGACAACGCTCTTTGCAAATACATTAGCATGCTGTTACAGTACACTGGTGCAGGGATTCTCACAATCTCTGGTTAATAAATGTTTTGTCTTTCGTTGTTTGATTGTGCTTGGTAAAGAATGATACAACTGTCAACATTTTAGCTTCGCTGAAAAAATAATGGGGACAAAGAAATATTATCTCTGAAGGAGAGAAATTAACCTTTTGAACCTGCAATTCTTATAAAAACCATAATTATAACCATAACCACACAGAAGTAAATACACATACTGCTGGAATCAGTGCAACTTTTCAGTGATAGTGATATGTCTGATGCCCATCGAGGATAAACCGAAGGCAGGCAAAAGATCAGCACACTTTACTGCTGATAGCTCCCAATAAATTTAGATCTCTGTTACATTATATTTTGCTGGTGACCCTCTGGAAGCTCTACAGAGGCTCTGTGTGGTCCGCACACCACAGTTTGGGAATCAGGTCCACTGTCTCTCATAAATACCATAGTTAGCAGACCATTTACCTGTGCTTTCTGATGGCTGTAAGGAAAGAAAAGTTTGCGTTTTTATGGAATGGAAAGTTTCAACTGTTTAAAATCTCAACTTGAGCTGCATCTAAACCTGCAGAGAATTATTTATTGAATGTCATATAGAGGAACTAAATTTAAGCTAACCTTTACGCATCAGCTGCTCAAAACAGACAAAACCTTTAGCTCCATATTTAGGAGGAAATATTTGGAAAAGTCATGCAGCAAGCATGCATTAAAATTTAGGACTGCAACAGTGTCTCCATCTGGATTGATTGTCTGTGTGTAAGTGTGTGTGCCTGTACCTGTACTGAATTTATGTGTATGCTCTCCTCCTCATCCTTCTTTTGTGTATGCGTGTTCGCGGCCTCAAAACCAGCGATACCACCTTGACCGAGCGTTGACCCGCGACAGCCGTAATCTTCTTAGCATTTAACTGCATTGAATTCCTACCATCCCATTGACCTGTTCTCCTCGTGAGCCAGACATTTACTGCCCACTGCTATTCATGAAGCTGTAAACACCAAACGGCCAGACGCCGTAAAGCTATCAGGCACAGATAAAGGTATTAACTTTGCAGCCTAGCTGCTAATGCTAGCGGATGAATCTTTAACCACACTTGTGCTGTAGAAATATAAAGAAGGGTGCTAAGGCCTTGAATGTGTGGACTATGTGCAGATGCAGCCAGCGTTACAATAGCTTTATTCAACCAGGAAAGTGCCTCGCAGAGATTAAAGATATCTTTCAACAGGGCTTTCTGGCCAAGATAGAAGCAACATATAACACAGACTTATAACAGTCAGAAATCAATAATACAGTTTTACAATTTAATAAAATAACAACAAGCAGTGTACCATTACAAAGAATATGAAACATATGTTATTAATATATTAAAAATACCTAAAATATTTAAATAAGATTATAAAACTGATTACATTGGATCACACTTTCTATGCCAAATGGTTGTTAAACCTCTATTGCATATTCACAATTAATAATTTATTTTATTTTGAGCCTTTGTAGTAAAAATGAATGATGTGATACGCGGCGTAGTGCCGTGGGAAGAAGTCTCCCAAAGGAATAATCAAAATGGACTTCAAAGATTTATTCCAGTTCCGGTTGACATTATAACTGAATGGTTCACTTGTTCCAGTTTTTTTTATCCAAACACAGTCGAACACTACATTTCCTGAGTAGCAGCTGCATCGATCATAAGAGATGAAAAGGATGATGGAAACTTTTTAAAGACATTTTTTACTCTGTTACATTTGTCATTAAAATTGAGTGCTTAATGGCGCACAGCGGGCGATACTTATACATAATCTTACTGTGTGTTCTGACCCAGCGTAATCCTCTTGACAAACAGGGTGTTGATACTGGATGATTTTGCGAACACCTGCTTTGCTTTAATTGTAACGTGATCGAGACTGTAGAGTGCAGCTCACTCATTCCATTAAAATTAAACCATACTGAAGGATGAAAAACCCGATGTGATTGATTTTGGTGAATTATTTCAAAACATCCAGTTTCAGATTCGTGAAAGGATATCTGGTGCGCACAGGAGGTCACCCAGTGCATTTCAGCCTGCTATGTTTCTGTTTGGAAATGACAGTATTAGTCTCTTGGAAACCCTATGTGGCCTATATGAAACCCAGCAATGTTGTTTCCTATGACCTTTTATGACTGAAATCATCCATAGGCTTCATACTAAGGGTTGCATGTTGGGTTGTTATACATGTTATACAGGAGTTAGTTGAGATATATTTTAACTGTGGACTTCATTATAAGGACATCACTGCTTTGCACGCAAGTCGTCACCGTTATAATGTCTCCTAACGACATTTGAAACGAATTTTGAAGTCTTGTAGTCTGTTTCGGCGCAAGGGATACACCAGTTTTGATCGGGTAATTACTTTAATTTATGAACAATTACAAACATCTGGCCAACTCCCTGGGTATAAGTGGATGTACACAAAATGCAAAAGAGAATGGATTACACGTCAGGAAAGAAGACGTTTGTTTAATCATAAAAGAACTAGACCCAAGGGGTGTTGAACTCAGAGGAACCTGACGTCTCCATCACCTGAATCTACCTGAAAGAGTTTCTCGTGAGCACGGGAAACTTTCTCGTGAGCACGGGAAACTTTCTCGTGAGCACGGGAAACTTTCTCGTGCCCACGACAAAGTATTGCGTGCCCACGGGAAAGTTTCTAGGGGGCTCCGTAGAATTCTGCTTCACATAGATAGCTTATTTTTTTGTCTTTTTGATACAACTTTTATCAGCAGTTCATTGGACACAGAGTCATCAGTTGTGTGTGAGTGCGATCCCTCATCGACTGATAGTTAAAGAAACCGGTCACCAATAGTCCAGAACATGCTCAGTGTCCCTCTGTCAATGCCACACAGCCTAATTTCTCTTTTTTCTAATCTGTCTGTCTCTCCATCGTCATCACCATCTTCACCCTGATCGCGATCGTGATCTTTCTTTCCTGTTTTCACATCTCCACTTCCTCTCCTCTCTTCTTCTCTCCCTCTCCTCTCTCCCCCTTGTGTGGGTGGCTGGGAGGTTTAAAGGGGATTTAGTTGCTTTTTATTCCGTAATCTTGAGATTTCTCATTAAGGAACATCTGAAGTCTCCTCATTGCATTTTCTCCCCCGTTCGGTATTCACTGGTTTCATTATTGTGTTTATGGAGATGTCTGTAAGTAGATTACATCGCAGAGCATAGCTGCCAAATTGAAAGATCTTTAAGAGCATATAGGGTGTGTTTAATCAGAATATTTGGATGAAACAATGCATTCCTTATTTCTCTGTGTAATGTACTTCATCTCAACAGGTATATTACTTTAAAAAAAAAATTTAATCTGCACATCTGCTGCTCTATGTTTCAGAGCGATGTTTTTACCACATTGGTTTTTAAACTTTTTCATTTGCAGGTTTCAGATAACTTTGTTTTGGGCGGTGAAATGATTAAATCAATAAATACTTGATTTGCTCTTGCTGTTTTGTTGCCAACAGCACTTTTGGCCACATACGTAGGTGCAGAAAAACCTGATTTAATCCAATTTTAAACAGCAAAAAGTTTTAATGTGCAAAACACAGAGTTGGTGATGGTGATAAAGATAAGATGCGAAATCTTCTTCTGCTTCTTCTAATTTTATTTACAGCAGTGAAGACCCACTGTTACCCAAAAGGCCCAAAAAGTTGTCACTTCATCAGGAAGTCTAAAATATACTCATATAAAGGGAAGCTAAGACAGTGTGAGTGGACAGAGAAGACAACTGAATTCAAGAAAAGTAGGGCCATTTTATGTGGGAAGCAGCATTGACCTGTCATGACGTATCACAGTCACAATCTTGTTACACTCTCTTGAGAATATTTGTATGGCAGTTAGTTGATTCATGTTTTGTTTACTCCCCTTTTTTTTGCATATTTGCTTAAAATGTGTGCAATGTTTGGGTTCAAATATACCTTCAGTTCATTAAAGTTTCATCTGAGGCCTCCAGTTACCCTCCACAGTCTAAGAACATCCCAGCCAGAGCAACTAGATACTTAAAATCACCCACAGGTTACTTCACCTGGCTTCGATGAACCGCACGTCCAAGCTTTCCGGTTTCTCTGCCTTCCACTACGAGCGGCTAAGCTTTGACAGGCAGTCCTGTAACTATGAAGAAAGCTCAGATAGGAAGAGAAAATTAATTTTTGATGTGACTGACAGTCAGACTCTTTCACTCTCTCCCTCTCCTCCCCCGCAGCCTGCCAGTCATCCTGTGCCACCTGTTCCAGCAGGTTGGACTGTCAGTCCTGTGGCTCCCAGCTGCCCCTGCTGAGCGCTGATAGCGGCCAATGCCTGGCCTCCTGTCCTCCTGGTTCCTACCAGCACGACCGCACACACTGTCGCCGTGAGTATCATAGGATGTCATGTGACTTATTGTGCCCTCTGGATGATATTGTGGAGGTCAAACTGGTGTTTTTGCTCAGATTCAACCACTAACAAGGTGCAGAAAATAGGAAAGTAACGATGGCAAAGATTCCAGCAGAACCTTTAGTACAGAGGAAACCTCGCTAGCAGTCGAATGTTTGAATGTCTCATCTGGAAGCTTTGCTAAATTTGGGTTAAGATTGATGAGATTAGGCTAATTCAGATAACACTTGTAAATAAAACAGCTCCATTTGTCACAGTTAATCTTCATTTGGAGACTAATAGATATAAATATGCTCTATTCAATCACTTGCGTGGTTAATAAATAGATATTATACTGTACAAAAGAAAATGTATTTTCCGTGTATGAAGATTTAATGTACATATTGACATATGTTCTATAATATCATTAGTAGTCACATATTGTAGCTACTATGTGTCACTTTTCATTTAGTATAGTAGTAGTATTGCCTTTTATATATTTATAGTATTTCTTTTTTCACATATTTATGGAATGATGTACGATCATATTTTGTGAACTATTTTTTGAAGAAAAACGATCTATTATCTTTTAGAAAATACTTGTATAATAACTCCATATAATCTACAATATTTGAATATATACATCAACATATGGTCATGCTGGATATCCCTCTTTTTGAAAATGAAGTGGTTGCTAAATTACAGGGAGTCTATTAGCCAAAGACCTCCATCATGGCACCAAATAGGGACCAAACTGATGTGTATCAGGACAGATGGAAGAGCTCGTTTCTGCAGTTTCAGCTCTTCTGATATCTTTTATCTTTCCTACTGTCCTTTCCTTGTCCTTTCTCTTTGTTTTTCTACACTTTGTGTCTCCAAATATTTTTTTTTTGCTCTCTCCTTCTGTTATCCAATCCCAAACTTTTCCAAAGATTTGCAAAGAATCAGATTCTGACATAACACTTAAAATCAGAACCTTAATATCTTTCAGTCGTCTGTTATCAGATCAACCTGTGGGCAGTGGAGCAGAAAGTGCATCCGCAGTTCAGCAGCCAAGCTGTTTAAAAGCGGGACTCCACAGTTTGTGCATCAGTGTTTTGGGTGCCTGTGATAAACTCTGTGTGACTTGTTTCCAGTGGATTGTTTCAGAATATCTTTGAGTGGATGTTACAACTAAATATTTTACGAAATGACGAAGGAGAAAGCTCTCTCTGGGGTTCAAGTTTCTTGCTTCAGTATTGCGGCTTCAGTATCGGATGTTTGTCAAGAATAGGTCTATATTTCTTAAGTTTCTGCCAATATTTGTCCCTCTTCTTTTCTGTTATCTCGGTGTCTGCCCTTAAAGTCTTTCAGAAGAATATGAAGCAAACCAATTAGCACTAGAACATTAATTTGGAATTGAAAATTAAATTGACTTGAAAATCTCTGAGAGTCTTAATTTGGCTGTTTCAGAGTTTTCTGTCATTTCACTCAATTGAAGCTGAGTGTATTTTAGTATCAGTCCTGCTACATTATGCTACGCTCTTTGCCTCCTGTCAATCACTTGACACCCCCAGGAAAAAAACAGAAAGTGTCTGCCAGGAAATAATTCCTTTAAAAAAACAAAAGGCTGTATTGTCAAATTCATCTCTTATTTATTTAGGGCGCCTTGGGTCCCTGTGACAGCCGTTAATTTCAAGTTACGCTTGAAGCAAAACTTATAACAACACATTTAAACAATGATAAAAAACAAGTGAAGGTTAAAAAATCAGGGGGTGCATGGGTGACAAAACATTCACCCACCACCACCAGCTTAGAGAAGTGGGTTCTGTTCAGTAGCAGTACCTCTGACTTCAAAGAAAACGATCGGTATTTGCGGGTGGGAAGCTGCTGTAAGATCGCATCGAGTCCTACTGGTTGGTCAGGCACCTGCACGGAGGGAGTTGGGATCAATGGAGGATAACATGAACTTCCAAGTAAGTCACGGCCTCCTGATGAACCAAAGGCCGCGCTACAGAAGATAATTAGTGCAAATGTAAACTAGTCATAGTTGAACAAAATGTAACTGTAATTTAAATGTAAATGTGATTTAAGTGACTGATTGTCACCAGCATGGAAGTACTGTCTGTGTTACTTAATCTCACATTTCTGGTTGTGTAAGCGTTTAAAGACCAAACCACAGCAGAAGTAAACTAGTCATAGAGACAATTTAAAAACGGTAGCTTACAAAGACATATGCATTCTTGTTTTATAACCTACAAAGAGTCTCTGCAGTCTTAACGGGGGATAAAAGCAAGAACGGAGGCGAGATCCCACTGTACACTGTAGTGCTTATGCGGGATAAATGCACAACGAGGGCCATCTACATTGACTGTTACTCAACCAATCTACCTCAAAGGTCCCCCAGCGCTCTAAAACCTGGACCAATAAATAAAACTGTGGCTCAGTGAGCTAAACCCCTGTGGGTATGCTAATATACTCTGAACAGTTTGGCCAAGCGCCTCCATCGAGTGGGGAAGACCTGCTGTGACTCCTGGGGATGATGAGTAGAAATAGAAAGAGAGAGAGGGGGGTGGGTGAGAGAGCAGAGAGTAACCACAATGTGATTACAGTCCGGTCCTGCAGCTCAATTTCACACCTTAATGAATATTGTCAGGAGGATTGGAATTCCAGACCTCCAAGTGCACAAGCTCCTTGGACGGCCTTAAATAGGATACACAGCAGCAGCCATTGTAGAGAGCCAGCTTTGTTTTATCCATCCATCCAGCTTTATGTACTGTATACAGCGCATGCTATTGTACAGATCCATTGTGGAAATCCCACTTCATGCATTTATGCTGCCTCTGTCCCGCTTTGGTGCCATATACGCCGGAGGCATCCATTGTAGAATTCCCGTCTCATGCATTAATCCAGCATCTATCCTGCATTAATATTACAGATATTTCATTCTCAAATGTTGCACAGTAAAAGCAAATTAATACAGTGGCAGCTGTTATACAAGAAGTCCCATCATGCATTCATCCTGCATCTATCCATGTGTAACACTGCAGAAAATACTTTCCCCCATCCAGCCAAACCCAAACACAAACCCCTTGTGTGTCTCAGCCAACTAGTCAGAAGACCGTTTCCTTTAACCTCCAACTGGCTTTAATGAGAGCCAAGCCCCTTGGTTTTTCCCAGTAAGTTTCTCCTGGGGACGAGAACAAGAGCAGCAGTGGAAAGTGGGACTCACAGTCACTGTGACTGTAAATCAGTAGGTGCTTAGGTCGAGGCTATTAGGGTGGATTTAACCTGAGTGAACTCCTATTCCAACGTTTGTTTATGGGGAAGAAAGAAGGAAGGGATGAGCGAAGAGATAGAAGAGTGGTAGAAGAGATGAGAGCTGACAACAGTAATGAGTGTGTGAGGTGTTTGGAAGACATTAACGTCGGATTGCAGCATTCCTTGGCAGAGGACCAGGACCACCCAGCGCCCAGTGCATCCCCGCAGGCCTCCGTGGAGTATCTGTTAATGCCTCTGGCTCATGACTGAAGACTTTACTGCGTCTGCTTGTGCATGTATTCAAAGTCAGCTTGTTAATAATTATGGTGGGCGTTGTGCAGAAGATGTGATTCTCTCCTCTTTCCCCCTCTCCTTTTTTTCTGTCCTTTTTAACTCATTTCTCGGTCCCTTGTTTTTCCTCTCGTCTCTGATGGCTCTGTGAGATAGACACAGTCGGCTTGTTGCTCAAAGTGTGCAGCTCCTGACTAGATGTTTGAGTAACTCAGGACGGGATAGAGCAAAAAAAGTAAAGGAAAATAAACTAGGGCCTGTTTTCAGTGTGGAATATTTCTTGTCCAATACATCCAGTACAGCTGTCCCTAATCTCTTCTTTTTTAAACACACTGGTTATGCTCACTTATTTAGAAACATAGGCTCTGTGAAAAACACACATCTATACTTTTCAGTCCAAAAAACTGTAACTATGATTTCTGTGTCCCAAAGGACTTGCAACACTGTTATCTGCTCTCTCAAAAACGTCTTCTTTATTATGTAATTTTGAACCCAAATTGGCTCTTCATCGGGTACAAGAAAATCATGTAAAAAAGAAGAAACTTTAAAGGGAGCAGATAAATGTTACAAGTCCTCTGGGAGATAGAAATCATAGAAACATACAGTACCTCTACAGATGAACATATTAAACTTCAATCTGTGCAAGTCCTCAAAATCCTTTAAAAATAACCCATGAGTGTTTTCTGATCTGCCACCTCTATAGTCAACGTCTGGTTAAGTTTAGGCATCAAAATATGCAGATTAAAGTTAGAGAATGTTCATGGTAATGGTTACTGTTAGGAAAAGATTGCTTTAATTGTTAAAAGAAAGCAATGGATTTAATGCGGACGAAGGTCTCCAGTGATACATGTGCCAAACCAGTCAACCCAACCTCTTCTCTGCAGGTTTTAGCGCGGTACAACAACATCACGCTACTTAAGGCCCCATTACACTGTTCAGTTTCAGACTGTTCAGATGAAGCACGTGTGTCGCATGTGTCACAATCTCCTCTTCCTCTTTTGAGGTTTGTTGATATATATGTACACTCCCCTCCAAAAGTATTGGAACAGTGAGGCCAATTCCTGTATTTTTGCTGTAGACTGAAAACATTTGGGTTTGACATCAAAAGATGAATATGAGACAAGAGATCAACATTCAGCTTTTATTTCCAGGTATTTACATCTGGATCTGATACACAACTTAGAAGATAGCA
>NTHP01000432.1:249247-275462 GCA_003416845.1 Oplegnathus fasciatus | reverse complement strand
TGCTATCTTCTAAGTTGTGTATCAGATCCAGATGTAAATACCTGGAAATAAAAGCTGAATGTTGATCTCTTGTCTCATATTCATCTTTTGATGTCAAACCCAAATGTTTTCAGTCTACAGCAAAAATACAGGAATTGGCCTCACTGTTCCAATACTTTTGGAGGGGAGTGTATATATAGAATATATATAGAAGCTATGTCCAAAACCTCTTTGTAGTTTTGCTAAATTTTCAAACCATGAAAGAGTCAACGATGAATGAATGAATGAAAGTTGATGACATGTCTCTGCATCTTTTTTTCTAATCACATCGTATCACCCCGACTCACCCGGCATTCATCACATCACCTGACATGCCTCAAAACTGATACCTTTACCAAGACATAAACTAGACCCGTTTACGTTTCTTCGCACAGTGATTGCGTATTGGGCTCTGCCAAAATGTGAGTGACCTACACTCAATACTGTGCCTGAATGCATCCTGCTAACATGCTGCTCACGCTTCGCCTCCCGTGCAGACGCAGTGTTAGATTTTTTCCTCACGTGTCTTCACTTCTTGGCCAGCTTCTTCCCTTTTTTTCGGGACATGTGATGACTTCAGAATGCGGTCCTGAGATTCAAGGCTGGCTGAAATGAAAACAAGTGTTCATGTTCAGTTCAGTTCAACAGAAGCCACTAAAGATGGTGATTTTTAGAATACAATGTTAGAGTTACTGTGCAACGTGTGAGAGAGCAGCTGACATCTTTCTCTCCTTTTAATTTCCTGCCTGCTAACTACGAGAATACCAACCTGCATTAAGCTGATCGGCATTTTGAATTAGTTTGTTGAGCTTTTAATGCTGACAAACATCATTAAAATGTCAATTTATTTCATTCATAAAGTCTCTTACGTTCTGTGAGGTTATAAGAGGGCAACCTTCTTTTAACAACACTATTTTTACTCAGCACATCTCTGAAAAGAAACGCTGCTGCTGGCTTTGATGCATTGTCTGCTATGTTTTTATTCATGATGACTTCACTGCAATTCTCTCATGACCTCTTATTCATACTTCACCTGAGAACAAGAAAAGCTTTTGAGAGCCATATTCTATTTTTTCTCTGAACCAGAAAACCTTTTGGCATTGATAGCTGTTTTTGATAGATATGATTTTCACCGCTCTGAGTGTCAAGACTTTGCTTTTTGAAATCTCAAGAAGGCCGGGATAAGTTTATTCGATGCTAGATTGACTGCATCACCCAATTTTTTTTTCTTTGTTACCTGAATTTTGCATTTCAGTTTCACTGTGAACGTGGCAGTCAGGAGTCGAGGCAACCATGACAACAGCACAGTTTCACCGTCTCCCTGCCTCTGTTTTCCAAAAAAACCCTTGACATAGTGGTATAAAATTTGCCCCTCAGTGTGGACCTACTCATAGAGCCATTATTTAAGATCAGATGTTTCTCCTGCATGATTGCTGAGCTAATTCTGCACTTTACTGAGGAGGAGAAACATTTGGAGGACCAATTTTTCTTCTTTCTTCATGCTTTCTTCTTTCTTCAGGAACAGTATGCTAGCTAGTTGTTTTTTGTGCAATATTGGCCGTTATGGCCATGTCTCTGTATTGGTTTTGGATTGCAGCTTCTCAAATAGAGATACAGGCTTTTTGCTCTCAGTGACCAAGTAACAGACTAACAGAAAAAAACATGCACATGCAAACCTGATCCAATTTCTGATTCCATTCCAATAATGGGGATTTTCAGAAAAAGCACCCGTTTTATTTTTTTTATTTATTTCACTCTATTCCTCTACGCAAAGCTGCTTTTTCCGTGCTTAGTTTAATTGCTGAATCTCTCATCCTATCTCGTTTTATTACTCGAGGTTTGGGGGAGCTGTGAACCACGGCAGCGCAGTAATCGTGTGTCCCCGCCCGTCCCAGGAGGACAGAGAGCGAAGATTATCCGCTGCACCGTGTGACTGTGCATTCATCTCAACCTCCCCTGGTTTATGCAGAGTAGGCTTTAGAGGAGGTTTTTGGCAACTGGCCTGCTAGGATTACATTTGCTGATAACTTTGCGCTTCGGGCTGCACAGAAAAATAAATTGCTTTCCTGCAAGGGGCAAGGTAAAGGACGTGTAATCCCCTTGTTGGCCATAGCCATTTTTGGAGTGGGAGTGTGTGTGTCTGTGTGTGTGTCACAAATTCATATAAATGTAGTCCCATCTTGTGCAGAATACTTGTAGATGCCTGCTTTGTCTTTTTGCTTCATCTGCAAGATGAGTAGTTGAGAAATTTCCAGCACATTTCTTGCTGAAAGGGACAGTGGTTATTATTTCACCAAAAGATGTTTGAATTTTGTTTATTAATGGATGGTTTATTAAGAGGAGTGTATGCATGATAGATGCCAGATAAATTACCGTACTTAGTCATTTTACTGAGTCTGTATTCAGCAGTTTTCTGCAGGACACCATATCATCTCATTTTACCGAGAAGGTATCATGGACCCTCTCTGGATCTCCAGCACACTGAGAAGAAGAAGGAGAGAACAGCTAGAAAGAGAGACATTAAAATTGAACATGGGTGTGAACAGATGAAAAAGGGTCTGGAAGATAGAAACACAGACACTCACACAGAGAGAAAGAGAGATGACAAGAAATCCAATGTGAAACTCGAGAGAGAGGCCAGAGGGCTGAGGCAAGAAAAAGCCTGGGACAGAGAAAAGAGAGCATCATGGGAAGAGAGGGAGAAAGAGATGCACAACTTCAGAAACTGAGAGAGAGAGAGAGAGAGAGAAGATAGACAGGGAGATGATGGCAAGGAAATAGGAAGAGATGAGGAGCATAAAAATTGAAAAGCGGGACAGGTAACTATTTCACCTGTCAGTCTACCTGTCACACTGAAGGATTGGTTCCAGCCTTCACTGGCAACTTTAACCCTTTTCACACAGACCTGAACAAGAAACTTTACTCTTCTGTAAGCTTGGGATGTTCTGTGATTTTGATAGTTTGTCATTCATTTTAATCATTTGCAATTGACTGATTGCAACTTAAAGGAACTCACTTTTGGTGCTGCATGTTTTAGCCTTCTAACTACAAATCGTGTATACTTTACTGCCATCCATATTTCACAGCTTAATATAAAATTTTAGATTGATTTCCAACCTCCCAGGCAGCCGCTAGTTTGTATGCATGTCAGTGCAATATGAAAATGAACTTGCAGAGACTTGAAAGCTGCCTGAGATAGGTAATCAATCACAGAGAACATTTGCTGTACTTGCCTTTAATTTTGACCATGTTACATCTTTGTTGCCTTGCACTAAAGTTGCTTATTGCTGTTCACAAAACTTTTCACGTTCTTTATGGAAAAGCAGACATTTGAGAGTCGGCTGCCAATGCATGCAATGATTTTCAGCATCTGAAGCTTAAATCTTCAAAGCTGAAGTTTCCCACAGGCATTTGATGTGCCAAGAAGGAACATTTCTACAACTCACATGCTGAATCTGACTATAAATAAAGAAATATATATTTACCGTAATAGATTAGTAATCTTAAGAAGCATTTTAAAGTCGTTGAAAGTTGATTTTCATATCATGTGGCTGACATGAGCTGGACCCAGTGGCTGTTTGGAAGATAGAAAATCTAAAAAGTGATGGTATATTTCTGAGTAAAAGTAATCCTCAGTAATATAAAGTGTACATGATTTGTGGTTAATGGGCTAAAACATGCAAAACCACCAGTGTGGCCCTTTAAATCACCAACTGTCAGTGATTTAAATCCCATGCTGATAGAAAAGACTGATTAACCCACCCACAGTAAAAACTGTGAAAAACTCGATTTGGCTGGTGGTTGGTGGTAATTTTTCACCCTGAATGTGAAGAGGAAAGAAAAGGAAAGGAAAGTCGAGCGAGAATGAGAGACCGACAAAAAAAAGATTTGTGTGTGATTCGTTGAAAAGTACAGGGTGAAAAGTACTGATTCTATGGAGAGAATTTCATTTCATTTTGCACAAAACACAACAAAACAGACAATGATGAGTACTGTATTGATTGTATCAGCTATGCACAATACACCATATGCAGAGAGAACACACACAATGCATTTTATTATACAAATCTCCACTTTTCCAGACAGTCTTTCAGTCACCTTGCATGTAGCCCTTTACTGAAGCTGAATACATAGCAGGGATGGAAATGGGGAGGACTGGATGGAGATGTGGTGAGTCTAAACTTGCTGCATTTGCACGAGAAAATGCTACAAAATAAAATGGTAAAAGAAGCACAATCTGTGTGGAGGAGATAAACAAAAACCCAAATTAAACTCACTAAGAAGGTAAAAGGGCACATATCTCTTCCTAGACTGCACAATTATGTGAATTGGTTGTTGTAATGATAGAGTTTGTGTTTACAAATATTTATCCCATAACTTTAAATTTAATTTGCATCAAAATACACATAGTCTGCACTCATGCTGATTATGATAGCGGCCATGATTTTGGTTGGTGTGAAAATCCTCTCTGTTTCCTAAGGATATCTACCTGGACTGAATGTGTGGAAACACATCGTTGTGCACCAGTATAGGGGCAACGGGAGAAAATCATTATCCAATCAGAGGGAGATTTACAGAGTTTGTATAGTACGTGCCTAACTCTAAACACTATGGCGCAGGGAAAGGGTCAAAATTAATACTACTGAGAAGTCGGAGGAGGCTATGTCCTTGCTGAAGCCGGCTACTTATCTGTCAACTGAGAGCCCGACGGTGGGAAATGAGAAGCCAGCTATTCATTCAACCAAGGTGGTAACTCATGCGTCTAACCTAGGCTAGCTACATTAGCTACTGGCTGGTCACTTTCTTCTTTTGTATTTTATTGGTGGATTGGAGCCGAATTTGGCGCGTTATCGCCACCAACTGTAGACAAACGGGATTTATCTAGATTCTTGCAATTATTCAAGTTGTTTGACCCCCCCCACCATCCATCTATTCTACCCTTAGCCATTACATTTAAACCTACACCAGTTAGTTTACCCAGTCAAGCCCAGCTGTCAAGTTGCCTTTTCCTTTAGGAATCCCATTTGTCTACAGTTGGTGGCGATAACGCGCCAAATTTGGCTCCAATCCACCAATAAAATACAAAAGAAGAAAGTGACCAGCCAGTAGCTAATGTAGCTAGCCTCGGTGTGCTAGTAGCCAGCCTCGGAAGCTAATCACCAGCCAAGCCAGTAGCCGATCCAGTGGGTTGCCAGGTTAGACGCATGAGTTACCACCTTGGCTGAATGAATAGCTGGCTTCTCATTTCCCACCGCCGGGCTCTCTCTAAATTTACTACATTTGTACATTCATTTTGTAACAGTCTAAACATCTCAAAAGTGTTACATCCCAAATTTGGTGACGTTTGGATCAAATTTGAGGGACAAGGAAAAAGTAGTGGTTGAAAATATTCAAAATCTGTGAAAATTTCTACTCGAAAACGGCCTTTGCTGAGAGATGAAAAGACAGCGCGCCCTTTAAAAATGTCCCCCTTTATAAATTACTGTGCTATTCACACCAAAAATGAATCAATTCCTCTTTGGCATGCGGCCTAACTTTACACCAATTTTTATTGAAATTTGTTAAATAGATTTTGAGGTATCCTGATAATCAAAGGACAAACAAACAGGACTGAATACACGTCCTGTTTGTTGTTCAATGACACCAGAGCTCAGCATGGAAAATGGCTAAATAACAAGGGAAATAAAACTTATTAAACAGCCTCAAATTACATAACCCTGTTGGAAGTGAAGCGTTTGCGGTAGTGAGAGGACTGGGGTGTTTGTGTGTTTGAGTAAACAGAAAAAGTACGTTGTGTTCCCGGCAGGTAATGTATGTTTTTTTTTAAAGATGATAAAGAGAAGGATGCAGAGAGAGTGAGAGAAGATATGAACGTTGTCACCTGAGGAAAATCTGTTTCAAAGAGCAGGAGGGATCAGTAGATTTATCTCATGCTGCTTTCCAGCAACATTTGCGATAACATATTTGGTTAACTTCTGGCGTCTCCCGTTAATTGAGTGAGATTTTCATCAGCATTTCTTAAATGGCACTGATTAAATTAATTATACTCTCCCTGGGTGAAAATCTCCTCGCCCTGATGTGTTTTCCTCACTTCTTATGCTTTCTGAATTCTCCTCACTTCCCTTCCTCAGCCTTCCTTTACCTCGGACTTTCACTTTTTTTCCCTCTCTTCTCACTTCTTAACCTTTGACCTCATTGCCCTATTTTCACTTACATATCTCTCTCTAGCTTTGAATGAGTTGGAGGTGGTGAAGTGTCTATCTAATGTTCAGCAGAATATTCCACACTCTTAAAACTAAAGACCTGCGGAGATTCAAAGGGAGCCAATAGGCATTTTGGGGGTTCTCACTAGATAAAATGACTTTGCTGGTCTTGAGGAAAAGACAGTTTTATTTCAAGCACATTTCAGCACAGCCAAGAAGGTTCATGGAAGTGCTGTCAGGTTTCATGAGCCCTTGGGAGATCCGCAAAGAACCTTCACGGGCTCACCTAAGATTAGAAGCCCTCAAGCTCATTGAGGTCTGGAGAAATTCAAGCGCAAACATTACTTAGAAAAGGCTGTTATCTTTCAATCCTAAGTATAGCACTTGTTTGGATACTACAAACAAAAAGTAGACAGAGGTGCTGTATGCAAGCATTTTCAAACTCATTGCCAATGAAATCACTGCCTTCGGTTTTCTGAAGATCTCATTATTCAACTTTATTTTACACTGAGGTCAACACTGTGGCCTGTGCCAATGCACAATGACCCCCAAAACAACAAGAAATAAAGTGGGTAGAAAGTGGTTTATAGTGGATGTAACCACTTTATATCTGAAACTCGTGTGGAAATTTGTGTGGAGGACAGGCATCAGAAATGAAATCAAATCCAAGGTACTGCTCTTATAAATGTTAAGCTTCAAGACAGGCACCTTTTCTCAGGGTTTTCAGTTTTAAGTGCACTGAAAAGGTAATAGGGCTTTAAGGACTGGTTGATCAACAACCAGTGGCATTACACTGCATGTTCCTCTAAGACTCCTACCAGAAAGGGTTGTAAAGCACTTCTAAAAGGATCTATCGCATAGGAAGCTTCAAAACAAGGATCAGAGAAACCCCTTAGTTATTTGGTTGTAGTGTGAGTTAAAGCGTGTTCGCAAATAGGAACAGAATGGGGTTCCTGCAAGTCACCTAACTTCCTCTAACCATCTGAAACATGATGGGAGGGTTTGTTGAACATGAAAAGGGCTGCTCCATTCAAACAACTTCCCATTCAAAACCCTCAAAGCACAAGGGTTTCAAGGCTGGAGCCACAGGGGAACCCAAGAGGAGTCTTTGGACAACCTTTTTAGGAAGGATTCATGGAGGCGCTTCCACAAACCTACAACATTTCAGGGTTCTTTAAGAAAGGAATACATTTTTTGGACGTTAGAGGAACATCTGATGGACCAAGAAGCTCTATTTAGATGATAATGGGAACAACTTTTAGGATCATGTGATAAACGATCCGACAGAGCTTCATATAAGTATTCTAAGGTACGTGAACTCTTTGTTAAGGAGATCCCCAAGGAACCCCTTTTGGATTGCCCATTTTTTGAGTGCGGAGGCCCTCTAAAAAGGTTCCTTAATGTGTAGGTCATTTTTACCAGCTTCTGAATGTGCATCAGAAATCTGGTGTAAGTTTTGAAGTAAACCGTTTTGTCAGTGCCGAAGTTAGCTGTATAGCCCTTGTTTTCCTTATAGTTTGTTTTTTGTTTTTTTTTTGTTTTTTTGTGCATTTTTTTGTAGCACTTCAGTCTGTGGGCCGCTGGGAAATCATGTGTAATCATACCAGTTGGTGTTGAAATAGGTTTTTGAAGCTTCTGTTTGTTCACATACAGACAGATGAGTGAGCAAGTGTATGAAGACACAAAGACACGGAAATACACATAAGCCTCACCCACATTTCATCAGAAACAAAACAAGATTAATTCACTTATGACATTGTGTGTGTGTGTGTGTGTGTGTGTTTCTCACCCTCACACACACACACACACACACACACATACAATAACACACTCACACAGACACACTGTTAAATTTTTACGTGGACTCCCCACATAGCTCACCTCACTCCAGCCTCTTGCTCACACAGTTTGTCTGCACTGTCGTCGGTGTTGTTGGTGCTAGTTTTACCAGCGCTCATAAAATACTGTACCACTGGTAATGGTAGCTATGGAGACCCCCCACACACACACACACACTTAAACAAGCTCCTGTAGTGTGTAATTCACTTGCTGTGCAATCTGTATTATCTTTTGTTTTCAGTGTTCTTTTACAAACACATTGATGATCTTTGTATTGTCTAAAATATAAAGTATATGTGATGGTGAGTGGGATAAGACGTACATACTGGTGTGGTTATATAATGTATATATATATATATATATATATATATATATATATATATATATATATACTGTATATAAATATTACTCTGACAATATACAGTAAATAGATGCCGACAGTAAATGTTTTACTGTTCTTCTCACCAGGCTGTCATGAGTCATGTTCAGAGTGCCGTGGGCCAGGCCAGCAGGAGTGTGTGTCATGTTCGGACCCGGCTGCCTTGCTCAAAGACGGGGAATGTGTTCCTGACTGTGACGCTGGTTTCTACAGTCAAGAAGGCGTCTGCTACGGTAAAGTTGTCACACTTCCATGCTGCACTGTAGAAGCACGTTATCCCAGAAAAACAGCCGGTGTGTCTTTGATGGAGCAGGTTATCCTTTTCCACGTTAGGATTAAGGACTAAGGCACTGGCTCCATAACTTGAGCTGGTCCAAAAGCCAATCTAAGATCAGGATCAAATGCTAATGACGCATTTTCCCTCAGGGGTATCACTTAACCTAGACTCAACACACACTCATGTAAATCTAAACTGTCACCTTGATTTAAAGATAAATATTGTTTTGTCTTTTTTTTACTTGAACCTTTGTTTTCCGGTAAACTGAACTTTCTACTTAAGCTCCTGATGTTCTATGTTTCCCAAAAGTCTCAGAAAATGGACAAAAACACATCACACTCAGCTACATAGAAAACAAAACCTGTATTGCATTCTGGTCTATTTCCTGCTGCTGTGAATGTAGTGATTGGACTCTCTGATTATTCTATAATAGATTTTGCCAAGGAAGATTGTTAAATGTCTTATTTTTGTTTACCTTACAGAAAAATCTGCTATTAAATGTAATTTCTGCTGCACTGAAAATATCTTAATATGACTGCATTTTGTCTGCATGTTTAGCTATTTTCAACAAAAACAGGAAAAATAAGCACTGAAGACTTTATTTGAACTCTAAAACCTTAAAGTGTCCAGGCTAGATTTTTAGGAAATATGTGAAACATGGTGTACAATTGATATATCTTCCAAAAAGTTTTAAACAAGCAGACAAATACCAGAATATAGAAGATACTATATATGTGATTCTGTCAGCCAGAGTGTTTTTTTGCTCTGAATGCAAGGAAACGTAAAGAAAAAGTTTAAGAGGAAAAAGCAACTTATAAAACTGCAGTTATCCATCTGAAATGTGCTCACTGTGCAGCTTCATGAAGAGTGAAAGTTGATATTTAAACAGACAAATTAGATGTCACAGAATGTGCCGATGCAGTATACGGTAGACAATAAGAGGTTTATTGTTAGCGGTGAACTGGAGGTGAAGGTTTGTTTGGGCTTGTTTTTTAGCATCCCTGTGGAGCTTCTTGCCAGCATCCATTCGAGGTGGTGCCAAAATGATAAGTCAGCAGTAGCCAGAGTTAGCAAACAAACAATAAAAAAACATACAATAATTAGCAGTTCTCTCTTGCACTAATGAGGATTCAGAAGCTCTTTGAATAAAGAGATCCTGTATGAATATGGATGGTTTCTATTTTTGAGTGGTAAGATGAAGAAGAGCAAGAATAGGCCTCCCTCAGGGCGATGGTGAACTTAGCAGCACATAGCTAAGCTCTTTCTTTGGTTAAAACCACCTGGAGGGGTTGAGGGGGGGGAGGGACTCTTTTCCTCCAGCTCATATGGAAGAGTTAAAGCACTCAGCAAGGAGCCCTCTTTTGGAAAATGTCAAAACCTGGGGAACTTTATGGAAAAAGGTCAAATCCATTAGAAGTTGCCAGTTTGTGCTTTGAGGTATGGTTTAAAATGTCAGCATCTGCAGAGAGCTGAAGGGTTTTTAAGTTCTTGATTTTCCTCCTCAGGGCTTCCTGAGTAGGAGTTGATAGGTTTCCTTTTTTGTCCCCTCCAGCATGCCATAAGAATATCTTTTACTGATTTTAGCCTCCGTTTAGATGGAGGTAAAGATCTGTTTGAGCATGTGTGCGTGTCAAAGTGTCGTGTCGATATATGGAACGCTACACATACACATACAAATGCATCTAAAGTGTGAATTCAGCTAAGTTTACTTTTCGTTTCCTGGACATGTTTTGACTTGTTTTTAACAGACTTTTTATATCTTATCAATTTGTTAAGTTTTAATCTACAACTATAACTAAACACATACTTGCCAATAATTGAAACAAAAACAAAAAAAGTTGGACTAACTTCCGCGGCGGTCCTCACTGAGTGACAACTCTGGCGAAGAAACTTTGCTCTTACTTGAGTATAATTCATTCATTTTTAAACTGAGCACAGTGCATTTTGTCATTCCAACCAGAAGCCATTAACATTTACATGCTGCGGTTCACAGCCTGTGATTCGTCCTGTGCCTCCTGTTTCCCTGACAACCCCAAGTGCATGAGCTGTCTGCCGGGGACCGCCTTGCATCATGGGAAATGTATTTCTCAGTGTCCAGCTCAGCATTACCTGGACAACCACAGCAGATGCAGAGGTAGGTTAGATCTTCAACACCTAAAACATTAAAAAAAATCTATGTTTTGAGTTTAATGTTATTGGACATATTAACATGAAAATGTTTTAAAATTTTAAGTCAATTTCCAAATACTCCATCATTATGTCGCCTGAAACTCTTGGTGGATCTTGGCAATTTGTTGCTCCTTCTGTCTTGACATGTATAAACTGCTTGCACTATTTAATTACTTTCATCTGGTCACACATACTGTATCATGTGGCATTTTCATTTGCTGATAAAGCCAAAGAAGACATAAAAACAGTTGTCATCATTAATCGAAAAATCTGTTTTTGTCTTCACGTTGCACTTTTTCTATGTTAATAGGTCAACTTTGACACCTTAGTCAAGTATTGTAAAACATTTTTACAGTATTTAATCGTCGTTTCTACTTATTTGATTATTTGTTTTAGATCTCTGGTCCTATGCACAAATTTCAAACATAAAAACAGATGAAGTTACTTACATATGAAGTCAAAGTTCTGGGATTAAAAAGCACTGCCCCTCAAGCAACCTCCTTTCTTGTTTATGAAAGAACATTAAGCATATGAGGTACAAAGGCCTACATATGTCATGAAAGAGAGAAAGAATTAGCCATCTTTAAACCGACAGTTCTGGTTCAGTTCTCCCCTTTTCCTTTTCTCCTCAGCCTGCCACAGCTCCTGCGCTTCCTGCTGGGGTCCCTCGATATCCCAGTGTACCTTGTGTCCAGGTGGGCTCTTTCTCCACCAAGGCCAGTGTGTGGAGGCCTGTGGGGAGGGTCTCTACTCCCAGGACAACACCTGCCACAGTAAGAGCTCATATCTAAGATTTTTTGATATCATACGCGCCTGTAAAAAGTGATTTATAAATTTCTACCACTGTCAGTTGACCTTTCATCTCCCCTGCTTTTAGATTGTCATCCCTCCTGTCGTTCCTGTGTGGGACCCCTGGCCTCAGACTGCCTCCGCTGTCTCAAACCAGAAGAAGCCCTCCTGCTGCAGCCCAGTCACCTCCAGCACGGTGTCTGCACGGCTGGCTGTCCTGCTCACAGCTTCCTGGATTACATGCAGACATGCAGAGGTGAGCACGTCAGGTTTTTAGGTTTAATGTCTTCCCTTGTTCAGGACCTGCAAGGATGAGCTAGTGTGTCCCTGCTGTTCTCGGTCATGGCTGTTAACTAGTTACCAAGCCAATTAGAAAGTAAATCATCGGTCACTTTGGGTTTCAAAAACGGACCAGGTAATCACTAACACTAATGTCCTTTGATCCAGCCCAATGAAAGCAAGCAAGATTCAATCAGAGCACAAAGGAAAATCCATTACAAAGCAAACGACTGATCTTGATGCAAACGGTGCCTTCATTTCAACCGTAAATAGTGCTGAAATAATTAGTCAATTAATCGATCAGTCGATTGACAGAAAGTTCATGAACAACAATTTTATGCATTGATTATTTATTTTAAGTTTTTTATTAAATAGAAATGTCAAACATTTGTTGGTCCAAGCCTCTCCAATGTGCAGATTTCCACCTTTTGGATCTTTTAACTGGCGTCAGACAAAATAATCAGTTGAGAAATTACATTTTAGGCTCTGCAGACTTGCAATGAGCATTTGTCTTTATTTTTGGTAATTTCATAGACTAGACAATTAGTTTCTTAATCCAACAAATAATCAATAGAGTAATAAGTTAACTGAATTTCAGGTTTTAATCCTTTGCCCTTTTTATTTTTAAATCTCAACCATGGCTCATATTGTAAGATATCACATCATAAAGACACAACAAACACCTGCGTCTAATACAGGGCGCACAGAGGTGAATTGATCAGGCAGTCAGAAGTTTGTTAGGAGAAATGTGTAGTACTGTCCGCTCTAGATGTTAAGCTAATATGAACCTTTTGCTACATGTCCAGTACAAAGACTTCGTGCAAGTGTTATCGCAACATGCAGTATATCAAAAACTTTCCTCTCTTGGGAATTATAGCACAATACTAAAAGTTTGGCCAGAAGTTTGGACTTCATTTGGTGCTTGAAAGGTGTCTAGGATAGTGTGTGTGTGTGTGTGTGTGTGTGTGTGTACTTCTGTTTGGAGAAGGAAAACAGTGTGTGTGGAGACACCTGATTAGGCTGTTTGTGAGTGTGAAATTGTGCGTGTAATTCTTAAGGTGGGTTTTAGGTTTGAGGGGATAGTCTGTCAAGTGAGAATAATTATCCCCCGCCTACCAACACACACACACAAACACACACCACTGCAACTAACACCCCCTTGCCAGAATGCCCGGGGGTATTTTTGTTTTTTTAAAATGAAGCGGGACAACGACGAAGAGGAAAAGGGAGATGAAAAGACTGTAATCAGTTTTCTTTAAATCCCTCGTACGTCCTGCTGTGTGCTATGAAATTCTATCCATTTACCTCTATCACCGCTTCACTATCTTCTTACCTCCCTGTTTGGTCTTTGTGCCCACTGACCATACTGCGTTCAGTATTTGGCAGGGAGAAGGGTATTTGTTCTACCTGCTGTCTCTTCCTTGAGCGCAGCCAAATCATTCGCCAATGCTGGCGTTTTGTTCAGCTCTACTTTCCTCTCAGCTCAATTTTCATCTGCCGCCGCCGCCGCTGTTACCTGAAATGAGATAAAGCACACACTGCCAAACAGTGGTTTTAAAGCTGCTTTAAAGCTGCTGCATTTATGCTGAATATTAAGCATTTTCAAGTGCATCAGTAAGAGTGCCTTTGATAATATGAGATGCCGAGCGTTGAGGTGATCCTGATTTTGAAGAAGGATGTTGCAGTCATTTCTCCTGGTTTTGATCAACAAAATAAGTCTATTTTAAAGGGCTTTTGCTTTCCTTTTTAAAAGTAGTTGGTGTTGGTAGTCTTCTTTTCAGTCATGCTACCTTACTTATATTGCTGTCCTTCATGAATAATTACTTGTTTATGACTTTTGCACCACTATATCCAACAAGTCCTCCAAACTAAACCATAAAATAGGTTTTTTGTTATGACCTTTCAACGACCTTGATGACTGATTTCTAAGGTTTTTGTTTTGCAAGTCACAAGTAAGTTTCAACTGTTGGCTATGAAATCAAGTCCGTAGTTAAAACCAACAATTCCATCAGACCAGGTCCTGCACTTTGAGTTATTCTGTGTGCTTCACCAAATTTAATGCCATTTTGAGTTTTTAAACAAATATATATTTATTACTTTGAAATCAACTTTATAACATTTAAAAGCAAACTAATCAGGAGTGCCTTGATGTGTTACTTCTCTGTTGCAGTTCCATTCATTTTTAATGTTGGAGCCAAACGTTTTGCATGTTGCCGTCAGTTTTTTGTTGACCACAGCAGTCTTTACATCTGAGGTTCTCTGTCTGCTGGTCTGCACTGCCGAAGGGAGGCTTCCCTCCTCCTCGCACAACATGATTGGCTGCTGTTGAATTGATTTAAACGACCTGCGATGTCTGGAAACGAATAAGTATTTCGCTGAAAATGTAAACGTTAAAGTCAAGCTGCAAGTCTGTCTTGATTTTGTCAAGTCGAGTCTAAAGTCACCAGATTCATGACTTGAGTCGACGTAGACTGGAGGAAACAGGATGTGAACAGTGATCTCCCTAAGATGTAAGATACAGGAGGTGTAGGTCTAAAGGTACATGCAGTGTTGCAGAACAGACACACCGGGACTCTCGGGAAATTAAAATACAATACAGAGCTTCAGTGCTGCATTCACTATTGAATTGTACCATTATTTATTATGAAAACTTAGAACTGGACAGGAAGTTTGGGGGTATGGATGCTTTTGCTGCCCTTCTCACTTCTTCTTTCAAAGTATGAGCGGCCAGTTGAGATAGAGTGGGAAATGAATGACAAGGCAGGTTGCACTCTGGGCAGGTTTGCTGGGATCTCCCACGGTGTTGCAGATAGGTCCTTGCTGTCTGTTTACAGTCACTCAACAGCTGCGCTTCAAGGTGCGATTACAGTTTAGTCATCATGCCAATTACAGGGTGCTCTGAGGAATGTCTTTCTAGTTTCCTGTTAGTTGATGCTTTCCGGACTCCTAGAGCTGGGAAATAGTGTAATTTGTTGCTTCTGTTGTTAATACCTTTTCCGCATTTCCAATTATTGTTTGCTATGTGAGGAAAGTGAGTGACTGAAACACTTCCTGCTGATTTGTTGGAAGTCACAGTTGTTCTCAAATTGGAGTTTGCAACCTCTTTAAGAGTGACAAAATTATTCTACTTGACACAAATTATCATCATGTGTTTCTCCTTTGAGAAATGGATATTTGCAACCTCTGGGCTCGTTTCTGTAATACGTCAAGTCTAACTGCCCGAATACAGAAAGTAAAATTCTTCATTTTGCATCACACTTAAGCAGTTTGCAATTGTATCCCTGCAGCAGGGGGTCAGGAGACTGCATCACTTTGATTTTTGGGATCTTGAACCTGAAGCCATTTAGGTCATAGCATGATTTGTTTCCTCAGTATAGTTTATTTTTAAGTTCAGAGCGGGCAAAGCTCCGGAGAAAATTTTGTTTACTTTACCTGGAATTGAATAGCCCTTAGCAGTATTGGATTCCCTTAATCATCCTGGAAGAGACAATTACAAATCGATGAGTAGTAGTTGGATTAGAGTGTCCTCTAACACCCATTCATCTCTGTGATGACGTGGGACCAACACAAGCCAATAAAACGTATTGGCTCAGTGTTGTGTGGGTTTAAGTTCAAATTTAAGGCTATTTTCACTAAATGGAAATTCAGTTTGGAGCAACACTTGCAAAGCAAATATTCACATTGACAAGATATAGAGAATCAAAGGGGAAACACCAGATTAACCAGCAAAAGGAGCAGAAAGTTTGAGTCAGTGTTTGTGTTTATTCTTTATTTTATTCTGTGATACATCCTACGGTGCAGTGCGACACATCATCAACAATGTAACCTGGGTCCATCAGGGTCTTTAAATATCAGACACCCTGACCCAGGGACCCAGCCAGGGTAGATCAGACCCCAACACTACCCCACAGATCACTTGGTCTGATCCATAGTCATTTAGAGGCTCTCTCCCCAATGTGGTCCTGATGGTGATGGATGATCTGCTGAGTGAGCAAGGCCTCTACACCTCTATGGGTATGCAGCCGACTCATCCTCCCTCTCTTTGACACTGCTCTGCCATCTCCCGGCATTGGGCCCTTTGTGTCTTGTGCGCTCAAAATTATCACCTGCTTTGAGGCCTCTGACAGTGAGACCAGGGAACCTGAACTGTCTGCCCAGGTCCACATGTAGCTGTCAGCCCACTTTAGGCCTGTTGACATTCTGAACTGTGCTTGGAGCTGCTCACCTGCTCTTGTAAAAGTAATGTGCCTCCTGGGTGGGCAGTGGTGCTTGCTGCTGTTGATGGCTGCTGTTGATGTGCTCTGCCACTGCCTACAGCATCTTGTCTGCTGCTCAAGGCTACTTCAAGGTTCCTCGACCCGGAGCAAAGAGGTGCCAGAACCTCAATCTTGCCCCATATATGGATGTTTGGATGGACTCATGTTGTATTCAATGTGGACATTCAATGTTGATGATTGAACTTGAGTTAGATCAAGTAGTCATTTTATATTACTGTGAACTGATCCTGGGCTCAGTCTATAGTGTTCATTTCAACAGTAATTATCTGCCTTTTTTCAGTAATTCTGTCCTCTAGACCAAAAACATGTGAATGTGGAGTGTTCAAGCTAAAACAGGGATTTTAAACATTGCATTGCAAAACATATTTATTTCAAAAGACAACATTTAGGTGTGGTCATGGTCTGCATCACTCTCTCCATATTTGTTGTTGCTTGCTCGACTTGCTTCAGGTAAAACTTAAAATATTTGTGTGGCGAGGGGAATTGGGCAATAAAAACACCCAAATATGTCTTGAACTGCGTATTTAGTGATACGACTTGAATTATGTCTCAGCAGCCTCTAAAAATTAAATATTGGATTTCTGCCTTTTCCTGCTGAAAAATCTGTGTGTTTGTTATACAGAAAATTGGCTTTGAACCGCTTGTCTCAGCACAGAGTACGTTGTACATCAGCTATTGTGTCTGACTGAGCGCCACTTATCTAGTTTTCTTTCGCTCTAAGCCTCCTAAATTAGACTCAACACAGTGAGCTGAGGATCAACTCGATAAATGACGTGTCATTAAAGCTCCATTCACAGTAATATGTAAAGCAGTTGTTCCATTCTGCCTCTGTTCTCAGTAACAAAGGTTTCCCTCAGTGGAGTGTCAGTGGGTTCAGGTGTACGGCTGGGAACAATGGACTCTATTGTACAAATGTGTGTGTGTGTGTGTGTGTGTTGCTCTGACAGATACTCAGATCTCAGCTACTGTCCTGAAGCGGAGGAGGACAGTGTGTAAACATGCACATGAGACTCACAGACTCCAGTGTTTACATACACACTTATAGACACACACACACACACACACACACACAGTCATGTACACTTTAAGTGGGCCGGAGCTGACGAGCTATCGGATGTCTGAGAGCAAATTCCAGGCTGTAAATCCCTCTCCTCTGCAGTCAGCAGCCCTCCTGTGTGGACAGAGATAGTTGGTGTGTAGGAGGTTTAATGCTGCTCGATAGACGGGTCGAGCTGCAGCGCCGTCACATACTGGAAGGGTCAACACACACCTGAACCGTGCTGGATCACTTTGCATAATATCAGAGATATTACAGTTATTGTTATTTGTTTGGAATTTTGAAACACAGGGTATAGACAGAGTAAGGATCGACAAACTAAGTTAATGCATTAATACTACAAATACAATCATGCAGGTGAAATAAAGTTTGTGGCACGTGATCATATACTGTACAGCTGTTTTATACTTGGGACTGTGTTATAAGATTGGGCTGAAGTTATGAGATGCGTTTAGAGAGGTAAGACAGATGCGACAAAAGGAGGAATCAGCTCTCAAGATAATTCAGAAATGGGGACCAAGACTCTAGGTGTGTTTGAAATGTAATGATTTTCCCCCATGAACTGTGAAATCTGTAGAAAGTTGGAGTAGTCATGGATTAAAGGTTATAATTCCAGCTTTTCTTTGGGGTTTTATATCCATATCTGTAATTCTGTTTGGTTTTTTTTCCAATCTAGGACTTATACGTTTAACATTACAACTGATTCTGTCAAAATGTTACCTCTTGCTTTACTGTCATGCTGTACGAAGCATCATACCTGTCATCTTTGTGCACATCTGCGTGCCAGTTTTTATTGCAGTCCTTAAATCTGCTCTGAACTCGAGCTTTCACAGCAGGCGAGCACCTGACCCTTCTGCAGACGTTGAACACAAAAAGCAAGGCTCCTGTGTTGCTCGTCCATCAGCTCCTCTCACAAGCCTGGCTTTTTCAGTGTCAGATCCTTTCTAATCCCTCTGAATCTGAGTCATATTTGACCTTTGTCAATATCGTTTTTTGACCAGTTTGGTTTGATGACCCAACTAGAAGNGCTTTATATAGTGACCGAAAGAATAAAACTACAAATACAAGTGAGAGAGGTGAGGTCTGCCTGCAGGGCGGTGGGTTGTCACTATACTTGAAGAGCTCAGCGATTCAGTAGGATCTCTCTTTCAATTTACTACTCCTTTGCATTACAAAAGGTAGTTGTGGCTTCCAGGCCTCCAAGGATTCCTCTTCACCTCATTGCCACCTCCTTTTGAAGGATTTCCCAGCACAGCTGACTGGATGGGTACCCCAGGGAGACCCAGAGGGGGATCCAGAGGAGCTGGAGGAAGCTGCTGGGGAAAACGACACGTGGGCTGTTCCCTTTTGACCCTGACCAGCATAACTGGATATAAAATAACTAACAGGGCGGATGGAAACGTATCTATCATAACCAGCTGACAAGAAAAGAAGCTCAAGCTTTAATTTGCTGCTGTTTAATTGAGCTCATTGAATCGAATTTAAGTGATTTATAGCACAGAAATCTGCTCAGAAATACAACTTCCAGTTTAGATAGCAGTCAAGTCAGACATATTCTTTCTAGATGTATTTGTAACTCCACTGTGAGAGCAGTTGTCCATTGCATCTCTTAAAAGTGTCTCTCATAGAAGTGGACAGACTTCTAGCATACCATAACACTGCAGAATCAATGTGAACGATACGTTAGACACTTCAGAGGAACGAGACATAACCCTCCACTTGTGTTTCTGCTGTGTAGCATGCAGAACTCTGTAATGCAATGATCAGCCCTGTACTGTACCAGGAGGATCATTTGTGGAAGGCATCAAGGAGCACTCACACCCCCAAACTAAATCATAACCTCATCGACTGCGTCCACCTCAAATTATGACCCTATCAGCACAAAAAAAAGTAATGAATCCGATTCTCTGAGCGCGTGCACCAGATAATGTGTGATGAGAACGCCTGCGCCCATGAATTTGGGTATTACAGGAATCAATATGCGCCTTCCGCCCTGCAACAAATTAGATATCCAAGCTGCAATAAAGGAACGAGAGGCTGCCTATCGTTCTTATTCTCTCCTCTCATTAATGAAATAAGTTTGACAGGAAGCCTGTTTAGTATGCCTCTGAGTGTGTGTTTGTTTTTTGACTGTTGATGTGAAGGTTTGTGTGAAGCGAGTATGTGTTTTTGTCACATAGATGTGACCAAGATGAATCTTTGTTGGTGTTGTCTTCATGGCGGACAGACATGTCAGTGTGTGGCAGACTAAAAACATATAGTCTGTCTTCTCATCTCAGCTAACCAATTAAGTTGCCATATTTGCCATAGAAGAAGGGGATTATGGGTAGGCGGCAGGGAGAAGGTGGGTGGTGATGGGACGTCAGATTGACAGTTTCGGCTGACACTGCTGTGACTTTTCAAGGTCCTCGCTCTGACACTGAGGTGTTCCCAAAGGGTAAATGTTTTTGTAGGTTGAGACACACACACACACACACACACACACACACACATGCGCATGCTGCAGTGTTGGCTCAGGTAGAGCACCAGACTGCTCCTGCCAGTGGCTGTCATGCAGAGTGTACACAAGACCCAGATACAGCTGACAGCCCTCTGAAAGAATCCAGAGAGGAGTAATTATAAACACACATACTTCAGTGCATATACCGTATACTAAAAAAGCCAGGCAGTGTGCACGCACACACACACACACACACACACAGACACACACACACACACTTGGTGCTCCTGGCCGGTTGGTGACAGGCCTTTTGTCTTTCCCACCACCACCAGCAACAGCGGGGTCGGTTTGTGGCTCGTCTCAGCTGCCAGAGCTGATAGCGCTGCTCAGCTATTTGTCTTCACGCTGCCAAAGCAGACATCAAAGGCTGCACAAAAGGCCTGTTTCAGGGCGGCAGTGGTGTGGATTGAAGGGTGTGGGTGCATGTACGGGAAGGGTAAATAATCCAGGGACAGAGGGGGTTGCATCCATTTCAAGCCAGGTATAAAAAATAAAAAAAAAGACAACCAGCACAGGAATGTTGCAGCTGTGGCCAAAAACGTCTGACATAAAGCTAAATGTAATATTGGTGAAAAGTGAAAGAAATGGGGCTGCAGAATAGCAGAAACCTGTAGAGCTACATGTATACATTTAGTCCAAATAAAATTCTGATATCATGTAAGAGCACTTTGGAAAGAATTCAAAACCCAAAAACTGTGAAAAAATAAATTTTATAATAATAATAAATCACTCAGCCAATTTTATTTCCTTTCATTAATACCTGTATAATAACTAATAAGCGCACTCAAACAGCATTCCTTGTGCCCTTTTATTTAATTTTATTCCTTTGTGTTCATTCATTTATTTTTAAATGCTGTCCTGCTGCATTTCTTTGTCTTACGTTAAGCCCTTTGTATTGTCTCTGTGTTTAAAAGATGCAATGGTAATAAACTTGACTGGTGGTTTTTCTGACGCTTTCGGTTTCTGTTGCTATGACGCATCATAGAAACACAGAGTTGCTAAACATGAGCGTGATGTGTTTAGTTTACTGATGACACACTACACTGATTTCTGAGTTAGTAAAGTTTCAAGCAGTTAATCTTTGCTGCCGCTTGGAGCCAAGTTACCTGGTGTAACTTTAACCTCCCTACCTGCAACTTCCAAATCTATATCCTTCAGATATAAATCATCCTCAAATGAGCCTTGGGGAAATTTTATGTTTCATTATCTAAACTTAATAGTCCAAACTAAGCAGTGGAGCATTTTTCAGAAGTCTTTGGCTTGTGGCCCTTTTGGATCAGGCTCTCTGAGCTGGCACTGACTCTGGTGTTAATGTGTAACTTCTGATTGGTGAAGCTGGCTGCTGGCCTCATCTGAGTGTTACATTACTTCTAACTGGCAGAGCTGACTAAAAGCTCTTGAGACTCAGATTCCAAAAATGAATCAGATTCCGATGAAGAAGGAACAAGATACAGTAGAAGGGCCGCAGGATAACAAAAATAGGGGCGAAAACTGGCTGTAGTTCAGGCCCAGATACATAGGTTGCGACTATTTTTAGGTTTAAACCTTTACAGCAGTAAGAGCAGTCCTCCATTCAGTTTTGATGCATTTATGCTGCATTGCTGCTACAGTAGAGCTAAATTAGTAATATATAGAGCAAAACAAACCCACACTGCCATCAGTTGACTTCTCATCATACTGTAACAGTAAGCTCCTGGTTGCCTCTGAGCACTTAATAGTACACAAACACAAACAAAACCCTTTCCGGGAGAATCAGCAAGCAGCAGCAAGTTTTAGACCAAGAAAATGGTCATTTTATTCTTCTTATTGTGGCAGTAGGAAAGTAGTGAGGAGGCACAGTTGTGGAGCGAGCATCCTCTGTCTCAGGCCACGGCTTTGTATGTTTTTTGTTGTGAATATGAAAGCTGTTCTCTGTGTCCTTTGCAGAGTGTCATCCCTCCTGCTGGCTCTGTACAGGGCCATCTGCAGACAACTGTACGTCCTGTTCCTCCCCGTCCAACCTGCACGAGGGCCGCTGTGTCCCCACATGCCCGCAAGGCTTCTTCATCCAGGACAACCAGTGCCAAGGTGAGAGCACACACACACACACTTATTTATTTCTATACTTGTGACCACAGCTATTTACATGATGCATTCCCTTGTCCCCAGCTTAACCTTAAACCTTAATCCTAAAACCAAAACTCTCATTCTGTACAGCCCTTTGAGCAAGTAAGGACCAAAATGTCCTCACTTTCCAAAGGTGTCCTCATCCTCAAGGTGAAAAGCTGGTCCCCACAAAGATAGCAGTGCAGGAGCACTCATCCACAGATTTCACTGTGTAACAAACCTTGATTCCTGGTGTTTATGCCTCTTACAGTGGTTTATAATTTAGTATGTAACTTCTGCTTTAAACTGTAGAACCTTATACTAGATAAACTCCTAATTAACAGTGCCTCTAAACCAATAAGACACTGATCAAGATAATTGTTATTCTCACACCAGTGTGATTGTTAGCACTGGTGTTTGTCCAAATTAAGACCACTGTGTCCAAAATGTTCTCCCCTCTCTGACAGGTGCACACAGGGTTAACACCACTTAGACACTTTTGCTGGAAGGAACACAGGAAAGCGATAGCTTCTGCATATTACCAGAAAGTCTAGTACTACCAAAAAATAATTGGCAAAAGTTGTGATGATCAATTTTTCGTTGTATGCGCAGGGAAATTAAATGAAAAATAAACCAATTTTAAATTTAGAATAAGAGAGACTGTAAATAAGCCAAATTATAAGTGAAGGAGAGATGTGAGCATTTCTTTTTCAAAGATTATTTTTATTTTTTCCTCAGAAGCTGTTTGAAGGGACTCGAGAGAGTTAAGATCTGTTTGGAGGCTGCTGGATCTTGCTTCCTGGTGTTTTTGCGTCCGGACTGTAGCTTTTAGTTTAGTCAGTGTAATGAACAGCATTGATATTACAGAAAATTAATTTGGGATTTGTCCCAGACATGGGTGTTCAAAATTCAGTTTGTGTTCACCACAGAATTTGATGTATTTTCAGGTAAGGTCAGTGGTGAAAGCTTTTAACAGCTTGCTGCCAAGGTTGGATCAGTGAAGGTGTACTTTACGAAGCGTAATTATGTCAATTTCTCAAAATTACATCAAGGTTAGATTTACTCCTACCTGATATCAAAAGCTCTACATAGCAGCAAACTAAACACCACAGATAAACATGTGGTGGTCTCCCATTCACTACATCAGCTCAGTTTACTGTCTCTGACCTTATTTGAAGCACAACGACCCCTTCTGCCTCCCGTCTACCAGCGTTGTCTTCAGGTCTTTTTACCAAATTTTATCGTTTATCTCGAGGAACACAAAAACCTGTGGTAAACATAATTTAATCTTTTAATAGTTTTTTAATCCAAACTCTGGCTCAGTAATTGAAATGGTAGACGCAGACGGATACCTAGACGATTAATAAGAACAATGGGCTCAGATTATGTTTCCCCCCAGGGATACCAATATAAATGGGGTCTGTTTGCTTACTTGGCCTTGTCTCCTTCAGTGTTCAGTGTGTTGATTGGCTCATTAGAAGCTACCCAGATACCCTGAAGAAGTATTGTATTTCTGTCTTAAAAATGTAAACTTTTACTACAAAGTTGTGGTGCTGGTGACTTTTCATGCCTGGCAATAAGACACAGCGTGCAGTTAAAGCTCAATTAATCAATATTTTTTTATAAGTGCAATGAATCAAATGACTATGACTAATGTGAAAGGGGTGGCTCTTAGTGACAAAGCCACAAAGAATTATCATCAACTCTACTTTTAGCCTCTTTCAATGAATCTTTTTTTTGTTTTATGGCACATGTATACAGTACAGGTTCAGTGTCCTCTACTCTGTTTCCAGCAGCAGCAGGCAGCTGTTTTCTACAAGCTGACAAGCAAACAAGCTCTGATAAACCCAATGTACGCCAGCACCAACGAGCAGACAGAGTTGGGACTAGCTGGTGAAGAAAGAGAAACATCTACTGAAGCAGCTGAAGAGCCAAATATTTTTCTGTTGGTGGAGACCAAACCAGAGCTAACAGGAGAGTGAATGTTAGATTCACACTCATCAGGTGGCCAGAAACACAGTGTGTCTGCAATAACAACTTTATAAGATGATAATATGATAAGGATGTGTGTTTCTCTGCCCCACAAAAAATATTAATTAATGCAGCAAAGTGCAGACAGAATGTGGTGGCACCTATCTTTACATGGGTTTCTTCCTCTGTAATAACCTGCTTTTGAAGCTGTGGAAAAGTGTTGTAAGTAGACAACAACTGGTTCTGTTGGTTTGATAGTTACACTTCGGGAACTGGATGATTGACAACTTTGATGAAGTGGTTGTATAACGGTGCTCAATCTGTTAAATATCTGTCAGCTGTAAATATTGTAACTTGTTTCTCTCTTGTCTCTTTCGCGGTTGCGTGGCCATTAGTTGGTGAATTGGAGTATGTATAGAGTATGTATGTACAGTGTGAGAGCCATGCACTTTTTTCACATGTATGGCCATCACTGTACCTAATGACCATTTATTTGATGGTTGGAAACAGTTATAATACTTGACCTCTTCTTCCTCTTCTTCTCTCTCTTAAACCCCATATTCTTCCTTTTCAATTCTTCCTCTTCTTCTCTGCCTCCTTTCTTTCGTCCTTTTCTTAACTCCAAACTCTCTCCTCCTCTGTCCTTCTCATTTTTTCTTCCTCTTTGTCTTTCCCCACTTCCTTCCTTCCTTCACCACCCATCTTCTGCCTCCCCTCCTCTGCCTCCTTCTCCTTCTCCTTCCTCTCCTCTCCCTTGTCCTTCTTTCCCCTCTATTTTCAACCCTCCTCTCCTCCTTGCCTCCTTTCCCCCCACTCTACTCCTCCTACATCCTTTCTTCCCGTCATGCCTCCTTTCCTGCCTCTTATGCCCCTCTCACTTCTCACCACTTATTTTATGCCTGATTTTGACCCTTTTCTCCCATACCTCCTGTTTGTCTCCTCCCTCTGTCCTCCACCTCCCAGCTTGCCACCCATCCTGCCAGACTTGCTCCGGCCCCTCCCAGGCCGACTGCACCTCCTGCCCCCCGCTGGCCTCCCTACAGAGCGGCTATTGCAGGATAAGCTGCCAAGAGGGGCATTTCCTCAACGCCGTCACTGGAGAGTGCCTCAGTAAGTCAGCCCGTGTGTGTAACTATGTGTGTCTGTGTTTGGGTGTATGGATGGTATCATGCACATTTGTATGCCTTTTGCACAAAGCTTTCATCAAACTGCTGTGAGTGCTTGTATTTATAGCCTGAGTGGCACCAGTGGGAATAGAACCACCAACTCCAGCAGGGTTAGTGCCTTGCTCTGCCCGCTGAGCTTTGCTCGATCACACAAGAAGAGACATAGCAAGTCTTGTGTATGTCTGTAGCTCCTATAAACTGCATTATTCATGAGAAATGCCAACCATCTTTGTAAAATAGATGTTCTTAGATTGATGTTTTACTTAAAAGCTCTGCAGTATGTTTCTTTTCAACTGTTGGGTCTAAAATGATCTGCAGAGCTGCGGGCTGAAGTAAAAGTCACAGTTTTTACTGTATTTGCTGAAATAATTATGCATTTTTGCTTCATTCTCTGAAGGAACAGTTGGACACAAATCACTGAAATCGGTCCAATTAGACCAGTTGGCAGGACTTCAACCTTAATGCTTTCATTACACTCTGAATTATAGCAGCTGCTCCAGTTGGCCAATCAGCCCTCTGCAAATAGATTATAAGAACAGAATGATATGGCTCAAAAAGTCCCATTTATTTTCTCATATATACACTTAGGTGAGTGACAGTTGGATGGACACAAAACTGGTTGAATCATTTCTACAAAACATGCGCAACTAGAGATATCTGGCTCTGTGATTGAAAAACGTTTTTGGTGAAGGTACAAGCCTGTGTAGGTAAATATTACCACGACTGCCAAGGTGCATTTCATTAACACATATGCGATGACTGAGCCTTATATTCTGTTTTGTACATTGCTGACAGTGAGTTGAAACAGATTCACAGTCAAGTTTGAATTAAGTCAGCAAATACATTTTGCTGCTGTTTTGTTCGCAGCTCTGATTCTCACCTGTGATCGTCTTTTTCTACAAACAACAAACAACAACTGAGGTTCATGGATATTGTAGTATTTCGAGCCATATCGAACTGACGGAATCGGATTTCTCTGAGATGAAGTTCTTGAAAATAGGACGATTAAACTTTGAAGGCTGGGTGCTGGATCCAATTCGACTTTTTAATATCGCCACACAGACGTTTCGGGCAAGGCGCCCTTCTTCAGCGTGTATTCTGGCAATTTCACAATCAACATACACAGGTGGGGTTAATTATAGGTAACCACAACCCGCACAACAGGTACATCCCAACAGGGGGAGCCACAATCTATTCAGGCACAGA
>NTHP01000432.1:231185-247162 GCA_003416845.1 Oplegnathus fasciatus | reverse complement strand
GGGGGGGGGGGGGGGGTAAACAGAGTCTGAGGCAAAAAATAGAGACATTGACTTTTAATTACGGTTTTTGATGACACGCACTGTTTGGAGATGTGAAACTGCAACCAGATTTTAGCTCCCAGACACGCACACATACATATGTGTACAGACACACACTGCTGGCTCGCACGCACACAAGGCAGATAAGCATGGTTAAACACACATATTTGTTTGCAAACGCACACAACCTAATCTCAAATGGGTCAAGCTCAGCCAAACCCTAGTTAATAAAAGATGCCTTGTGGCACTTCTGGGCCACAGAAATACTGGGGTCATCATTTCTGCCTGGCCAGGACACACACACACACACACAAACACTAAAGCTCCCTCTAATACTCCTACTTGCAGATTTACAAACACACACATTTTATTCTTCCTTTATTTTTTATTCTTGCTTTATTCTTTCCTTCTTTCTGTCACTTTCTCTCTCTCTCTCACACGCACACAGCCTGGGATTACCTCTGTCCACCCAGCGGTACCGTCGCTGTTATATAACCTCTTAAGGCGATGAGGCTTTCGCTCTCAATCATGAGTTCATACGAGAGCAGCCATCAGAGGCAGATGTCTCACTATTGGCTGTCTCCTCTCATTCTCCCCCTGTCCATCTTTCTCTCACTCTCTCTCTCTCTCTGTCTCTTCCTGTCTGTGTCTCTCCACGGGAACTCCCATTTGATTCGAATTTGACAGCAGCAGCGTTCTTGTCACATACTTATTACGACCGGTCAAGTGATGAGCCAAATTCCACAAGCACTTGTCATTAAAACGCTCTTATGCTCTGTTCAGGGCGATCATGTTCAGAGGCTGAAAGCTATATCTTATACCCATAAAAAGTAGTGATGAAAAGAAGTAAAAGATGTCACATTTGTTGTTGGGACAGAGTTCCTAATAGTATGAAACTTTTTAATTTTGGCTGAATTCTTTTCCATAAATGCCTTAGTTGGCTCTGCTAGCTTTCTTTCCATTTTCATGGGTCATTATCCTCATTGTTGACTGAGCCAACAGTGACTCAGCTGGGCTGCTAAAATTATGAATGATCCCAGGTGAATGATGGAAAATAATGACGTGGCAGAGCTGAAAAGATGTGTGTTGAAATGCAAATAGCCTGTAGAGTATGTAGGATGAATGTATTGTGTCGTAGCCCGATTTTGTAACTCATACATAGAAGATACACGTAATCGTCTTTGCAGACCTGTGCAGAAAAGGTTGTTACGGGTAACCGTAAATCTCAACGCCAACACGCACACCTTCCAAATCTTAACAACGCAACCTGATTGGTTCATCCAAGTTTTCTCAACTTTTTCCTTCAGAGTTTGGGCGTACATTTCAGCATAGTACTGCCACAAATGATCTTCTCGCAGAGCATAGGAGTAGAAAATTATTTTTCAAGGCACTTCGTATCATCGCTCATCTTTCCACTGTCCCGTCCGATTGATAAATCCAAATTCTTTCACGTTTCTTTCATGGGTGTAGCGGTATCTCCACTTCCTGAATTCCTCTCCAAATTGTTATAAAATGTTCTGTGGATATTCATGGCATCCAGAGCATGAACCCTAACTTTGACCATTAGGTCAAAGGTTACAAGTGTACACAAGAAGTGTTTAAATCTTATGGGCGTAATGCCATTAAATTTGGCCAAAATGCCAACATCGCACACAAGATATTTCTTAAAATAACGGGCAGGTTGTCATGCATTCCTGCTCCCCAGAAGATGAACCCTTTTGAGTTTGACAACCTCATGACCTTTCCTGTAATACATCAAATTAGCCACATCACCCATAAGGCTTTAGGAATAACTAAATCATTATGAAGTAGTAATGGACATGGCAGCTAGTAGGAGCCCCGCTCCCTAGCTGGTCTTTAAACCTTTAATCCTGCTTTGCTCACCTGTTTTGTGACACAGATCATGCATATATTATTATTATTTATTGTTATAAAGATGCATGGGAAACACTAAATTAACATGGAATCTGATATTTTCAGATCTGTGAGTTTCTTCTAAAGGCATAGATTAGAATTTTCCAGTTATCCAAAGAGCCTGGTGGTGCAGTTTTCCCTCCTTCTGGTAGTTCCCAACCCAACCTGGAGATGAAGATTTGCTCGTAGAGCCCTGCCCATTGACTGACCCTCCCTCCAGGTTGAATCGATATGGTTACAGTTCTTATTGCTGATGGTGACTTGGCTGTCAGAAGTTAGGCTAATATCTGACATTTATTCACCTACCTATGCAGGTTGTTTTGAGTGTAAACACAGTAACTGTACATGGCTCACTGTACAGCTGAGCTGTGAGTCTCACGTGAGTCAGCTGCAGTGTGAGAGAGTTGAACTCTCTTGCCAACCTGCTGCCTCTCACGCTCACCCTTCCTCTCTCTCTTCCTTTTTTCTAAATCTTGTAAAGAGAATCGGCTTCTGAGCCAGTGATGAGGAAATGTTGCGCTCTGAAAGTCCAAATGAAAGAGAGTTTTTGTAACATTTCAGCTCAAAGCTTACAGCTACAAGAGTTTATTTTGCGTCATAACTGCGTTGAAGCCATTATTTAACAACATATGAAGCTTAAAATAGAACTGCATATTGGAGAACAGGAACGCATCACCATAGAAACAAGGCATACCAACATTGAAATAAAAGATATGGGATCATGTTTTTTTCTTTCTGGTCAATAGAGAATGAAAACCCTCCATAGAAACACATTGAAGATGCTAATGCCTACAGCGACAGCTGCTGTTGATGTCTCTTTTCATTTTTCTTTAATGTACTGATGCTGAGAAGCAGCATGAATTTGAATGGAAAAACACATGTTACTGTACTCGACCTCTGATCTTTATAATTACACTTATTTTTATCTTTTTACCTTCTTGTTGGCCTTTAAATCAGTTCATCAGAGAAAATGAGGCAGAATGCTGAAGTCTTGTCGTGCTCTAATTTAAAAGCTCAATATGGATCTGTATAATTTATTTTTAGTAACACTTCAGTGCGACCCTGAGCCGAGGCGTGTTAATAGAAAACAGCATTTGAACTCATGGAAGCCATGTTTAATATTTACAGTGGTTAACATTGTAAAAGGTCCAATCGTTTATCTTTCATCCACCCCGCAGGCACTCTTTACATCAAAATTATAGAAGACATTTAATACGATATAAAAACATGGGTGTGGAAATTCTCTTTCAACCTCTGCTGACCATTTCCAAATATTATTTTAGGGCTGAAAGAAAAACACTGACTTGGAGATCAGAGCACAAATACTTTTGTATGGGAAAATATTTGTCACTGCATCTTTAAAAGGGTTAAATCTTTTATTGCCCCTTTTTCTTTCCTCGGGAAGACCCAGGCGCAGAGCTAATTACAGCTCAATAGAATATGATGCACTGCTCTTTGTGCCTTAAAACCACAATTATAGTGAGATTTGTTACTGAAGGTGNCGTGTAAAAAAAAAGTCCATGCAGATTAATAAAGTGTGGGTGTGTGCTCTTGTTCCTCTCTTCACACATATTTGTTCTGCATCTATTCTGCATTAATGAAGGCCTTTGTTTGAGTGACATAGTGGAGCTAAGTTAGAATAATGTACAACAAGAACAAAGCGTCTACCAACCAGTTTTCCAGACCAATCCTTATCCTAATTCTGACATCTAAAACAAGAGCAGAACTTTTTCACTTTTTGGAGACTGAGCCGACAGTGAATCAGAACTGAGCATGAAGAGAAAAGTAGGACTTCTTTAATAGCTGCATCTGTAAATCCATTCTTTGTTGGGGCGACATGTCTAGACAGGGTGAAGTCAGCGTCAGAGGACCACACAGCTTTTCTCTCCGCGTCGCTCTGTCTTTTTTTTTTACGCCTGCAACTTCAAATAAAGATGATGTCCCACTTTTGTTCCTCTTGCTTTCTGAACTCCTGCTGCACTCAGGCTGGGTCCCTGCTCACAGGAACAAGTTTTATTCTCTTTTCAAATACGCAAAGTCACAAGGAAGCAACTAATTGAGAGACATTAGAGTCTTGATTTTCCTGTGTGACTCTCGTTAAAGAAGTTTCTGCTCTATATATTTTAGGGGATGCAGGAAAAGCCTGAGCACGATATAGGATAATGTCTGATATAAATCCGGCACACAGGAGAATACGATCATCCAGAGTGCGTGCCATGCATTTATAACTCCAGCATGCCTTTTTATGTGCTTCAAAAATGGTAACTATGCCATAAAGAAGGGCTCTGAGGACCCAAATCAATACCATTTTAGTTTTATATTCAGTTTTAGTCTGCGCAGTCAATAATCCCTGACGCCTGAGTTATCTTATCTCCACCGTGGAGCCATTTGTTTAGCTCCCGGAGCCGGATCGCCTGCAGAGTGTTGGCAGGAGGAATGCTGATGCGTGTTTTGTTGTAAAGTGATGTGATATGAAAGGTGTGGATGGGAGATGACAGAGAGGAAGTTCTTTATTTTCTTCATCTTCTTTTACTCTGTTGATGTTGGACCCACTTCAGAAGGAGAGTGTGACTCACCTGGGCAGGTGCCATGTTCAGGAGATTGGAGTTCTACAAGCGTTTGTCAGAGGAAAAGCTGCTCTGGAGGCAGAAGTAATCCCACTGTCTGAGTTAAATGTCAGCTATTCAGAAGTACGGAAGCAGACAGAAATAGCTGTCAGACACATGAAGAAAGATCAAAACATTTTCCCACTTAATTAAATCAGTTCACACATATCGTTGACCCTGTTCTTATATAAAAGTCACTCAGTTATATGTCTTGAAAGAAATGTCTGCTATTATTAGATGTACAAAAAAAGTGGACTACTCGGAGTCTCAGCAAGTTTGTAGTAATTTGACAAATGCACCACATAAATCTACCACAAATAGACCATAAAAAAATCCATGTTGTAGCACTCTAACACAAAATAGAGACGAAATAGAGAGAAGTATGAGAAAACGTGGACTTATTATAAGCTTAGTGGACTTACTTGAGTGAACATTGTGAAATGTAGTTTATTTTCCAGTTCATTCACTTTCTCTCCTCTTGAATCTAAACTTCCATCGGCTGGTGCCTCTCAGTTTCCAGTCTTGTTTAGTCCCAAACCTTTTTCACTTAGTTCAACTCGACTGAGCCCGACCAAAATGAAAGCAAAAGGAAATCTGTAGAGCCAAACAAGCAGAGCTTAAAATTCGGGCTACAAGACAAAATGTAGAGATACGTAGGAGAAATTAAAATATGGTGAATCATTAGCAATCAGCAGTTTTCATCGGTTCAGTTGTGTTGATTAAACATCAGATCTTTGGTTTTTAAGACTTGAGACCAAAGGTAAACAGGGTTTTACCCTCTGGGCCCAGATACTGACTCTGCAGAGTCAGTATCTTTTAAAAACTTCTAAACCTTCTGCATATTTTTATAGAAACTGAAACAATGGAAAAATACAAGTCTAAAGAAAGAACAGTGTATGAATAAGTATATTTAACCAGGCACTGGAAACAGTGAGTTATATATAACATGCCTGTGTTTGCAGGGCAAAGATGTGAAAGACAACACCTACTCTTTTTTTATTGTCAGATAAGAATAGTAAATGTGGCAGTAGAAGTGTATTTTTCTCCTGTGTTTTGGTTTTTATTTATCCCATGAACACTTGGTTTAAGATTAAACTTGCTCCAAGTGCAGTTCTTGCATTATTTATTATTTATTTTTTGGAATAATACGAGTGTTGTCCTCTTCCTAGTCGTCCTCTTATTTTAAAGGGTAAATCCACTGAAATAGTAGTCTTGACTTGCGTGCATCACCATCAGAGCGCCCAGGTATCAGCCAACAAAAACCTAGAAAGATCTCCTGTCGCATTTTCTGATTAAATCCAGGTCTTGTAGTCACATGGTTTGATATTCGTCTGATTTCACCTCTTAACTTCTCAATTACATTAATCCCTCACAAAGAAAGAGAAATGCTTTCATGTTCTTAAAACTTATTTTCTTTCCCAAAACCCCTCATGATCCGCCTCTTTATCTGTCCTCCTCACCTGGCCAACACACAACTCCTCACCTGCAGAGCCCCGTTGTTCTGCTTTTCACTGTAGATGGTTATCTCTGCACGGACGGATAACTTTAAGGTGCTCACCACTGTGCCAGCCAGACACAGATACCATCAGATGAAACACCACTAGGTGTTCTTCATTGTTCTGCTAATCTTGGCTCCTTTTGGGCGACCCTGCTGCGCTTAGTTCTGTGGGTATATACGGGTCTGTGGGAAGGCGTGCACAAGCGTTTATCTAAAAGAAACAGGGCGATCTAACTTTGAGAGTTAATAGACAGGCGGAAAGATAGAAAGGACGCAATGTGTTGTCTCCCTTGTTGTACTGAGCCGGAGCTTCTTTCATTATGTAGGTTTTAATTAGTGCATTTTAACACCCGATTCCATATTTCTAGATGAGACATCCTCATTAAAATCTGTGAATGTGAATGTTTCTTTTGTGTAACTATTCTTTGGTAATTGCTCTTGTCCTCACTTGTTGCTTTTCTTTTGTACTGTATGTCTTTCAAGAAGGCTCCCACAGGCTTTGAATCCCCTCAAAAGTTTTTCAGATATTACAAAAAGATTCCCTCTGTCGTCAGTTTAATACTTCACATCCTACCAAAGAAACTCGAGCTTCAGAGGCTTCTATCTTGGATTTAGACCACTGGCCACTAACATATAATCTTTTTTGCAAAACATGTCCTTGAATGTTACTGAAAAGTCTTTATACTGGAGGTCATATAAATGTCCTTAGATTAGACGTTCAACTTTATGTGGCAACTCTCTTTTAAATGTGGTTAAAAGCTAAAAGTTTGTTTTTGCAGTTCATCAGTTTATCTGTGCTCTATAAATGAAGATTTTTATTGTTACAGTAATAAGAAATACAGTAAAGTTTCTTAGCATGTATGATAACACATTATGAGTTCTCTCTGAATCCAGAAAAACCAGAAAAGGAAAGTAAGGTGTGATTAAAAACAAAAAAACACTTTTCCAAGCACTTCCTTTTGGTAATGTAAGTACAGCAGTAGCAGCGACGCGTTACCGAGTGTGACTTTGATGTTTATCTGCGTGCACTATAATGATGTAAGAAATGTAAGCCCTCCTTCCTGTGTGTGTCCTTTCTGCAGCGTGCAGTTCAGACTGCCAGCGCTGTGCGGCAGACCTCCAGACGGGCATCGGCAGTGTTTGTCTGTGGTGTAAAGCTCCGAGGACCTGGCTGCTTGGCGATCACTGCGTCTCCCACTGTCCCCGGGGCCACTACAGCTGGCATGGAGCCTGCATTAGTAAGGACTTTTACTCTCCTGCCTGTAGACAGTACATAACAAGGTCAGAGGTCAGGCAGCAGCTGTCCTGAATGTAAAACTTGTAAGAAAAATCCCATCAAAGCTGTTATGTTTTATTCATCGGTCAAAGATCTTTAAAATTGGGGTCATATTTTGACCTGGTAGGAGTTTTTTCTTATCCTCTGCTGACCCGACAACAATAAATAGAAGGAATACTGAATTCAAAACTGCTTCATAAATAAGTCTTTACTCTGTCAGAGGGATATTCTCAGAGGTTTATTCTTTTTATTTTGCAGTGGATTCTATTTCAGAGCATATGGTCACAGGCTGTAGAAGTATATAAGAAAACAACTCAGAGATACACTCCCTGATTTTGTTTTAATGCCCGATAGTGCTCCAAATCCCCAAATTTCCTCCCAGCTCACTGTTGATTTTTTTGAAGCTCAACTGTCGACTGTGTAGAGATTCAAAACAATGACTGGACAGATATTTGGAGATTCGGAGGAGTTGCTGTGTTTTCATGTTTAAACAGTTATCCAGTTATTCTGCACTAGAAGTGACTCTAAAGTCAATTTATCACTGGTTTACGATTATACAGCCAAAAAAGGGGTCAGGATCATTATAATCATTATTATTATTATTATCATCATCATCTTCATCATACTCATCAGCATTATCCTCATCATCCTCATCATTATCATCCTCTTTCTGTTCACCCTCAACATCCTCATGGTCTTCATCCTCCTCCTCATCATAATCCCTCTTACCGTCATCATTCTCATCCTCCTTGTCCTCGTCATTATCATCTTCATCCTCCTCGTCACCCTGCTTATCATCATAATCATCCACGTCCTCATCCTCATCCTCTTCATATCATCCTCACCCTTCTCCTCTTCATCATCATTGTAATCATCGTCACCGTCATCCCCATCCTTGTCCTTGTCCTCATCATCATCCTGAATATTATTATCGTCATCCTCATCCTCCTAATCCTGATTAAAATGATCATCCTCATCGCCCTCCTCTTCATCATAATCCCCACCACTTTCATCCTCTTCGGTCTCATTATTATTATCATCCTGCTCATCATTATGTATTCATCCTTATTGTCCTCATCTTCATCATTATGCCATCCTCATCATCATTATCCTGCTGCCAATCACCACCTCCTCATCATCCCTCTTATTTTCCCGCTCATCGTCACAACCCTCCTCATCATCATAATCACTATCATGCTCATATCATCACTCTCGTCATCATCATAATGATCCTCATACTTCTCAATCAAATCCCCCACCCCCCCCACCCCCTTCAATCTCTTCAGTATTATCATCATTATCTTACTCATCATCCCTGTCATCATCATAACCCTCCTCCCCTTTTCATCCTCTTCGTCATCATCATCATCATCATTCTCATCATCATCCTCTTCATCTTCATCATCCCGTGGTTCGGCAGCTCAGCAGTAGCCTCCACACTGAGCTGCTGTGAATCTGCGCACAGATTTAAATGCAGAGTGTGAACAAGAAGCTTCAGGCTCTAAAAGCAAAACCTCAGGAGTCTCATTTAGCTGAGCCCTCCACACACACACACACACACACACACACACACACACACACACAGATATATGTAGAGAATAAAAGGTAGAGAGATAGAAATATCACTTGCAGATACATGAACATCCAGAAACACACAAATAAACACAAGCTTATTTACAGACAATAAAAACTGTATCTTCATCATCGTAGCCACAAGCAGCCAAATTTACATTTTTGACGTGTTCAGGTAACGTCTCTCTCCTCCTGGTGTCGATTCTTTATGATGAATCTCGCCACATCAGTGTGAAATTTTCCAATTTTTTNTTTTTTTTTTTGGTGTTATTGATTATTATGCAAGGCTGGCAGCGCTTGGTGGCGGGGTGTGGGGAGAGTGAGGAGCAGAGTAATCTGAGAATGATTAGGCCCTTGATAGTGATTAGTGGGACTTATGAATATGTATTTTAAAACTCAAGAATGTGGCTTTAATCAGAATTTTTGCATTTTTATCAAGGGCTTGATATTTCAGCAGCTTTTAGTCATCCAACTTTCCATCTAACAAGAGATTTTCCCGCCGGGTTTATATACTATATTCAGTAGTTTGTTTTTTCATGTTATTTTACTATCATCTGTTAACCCCTTCAGTATATTCTAAGCAGTTGGTTGGATTGATATTGTTAGTTGCATAATGTAAATGCTGCATTATTCCACTTTACATTAACATTTTTCATTGTTGTATGAACTATGTGCTGTTTCAGTGACCCGATTTCTCCACATGGAATCTTTTAAGTTTCGTCTTATGTTAATGAAATAAAATGTGCTTTTTTCCCCCAGGATGCCATCTGTCATGTGATGCCTGCAGTGGGGCGGGGCCTCTCTCCTGTACTTCGTGCCCCCTCAACAGCGTTCTGTTGCCCTCGGGTCTCTGCGCTCCCAAATGTCCCCTTGGTTACTATGACAACGGTCAGAGGACGTGTCAGGGTAAGCGGGGTACCACCGCTGCATCTCACCTGAAAGATAACATTTAACAACCAGAGACGTTCAGCGTGCAATCTGGTAACACTTCTAAGATTACATCTGAGATTGCACTGAAATGGTGTTGCAGGGGAGCCTTACAGGAGGTGGACAAAATAATAAAAACACTAGACAGTACAATGGTTCTGTAGTAAATACCAGCTCATTTTGTTTTTGAGACTCTCTGAGCTCTTGATTCAACCTGTTAGTCATTTCTGTGGTGAACATAAAAAAATATATGTTCTGCTTTACTAATGCAGTTTACTAATGTCCTTTTCTGCTAGCCATACTTCATAGCTATATATAGTGTTTGTGACTGACGCACCTGCAATTGAAGCAGTAACTCTGTAAGTTCTTCTCATGTTGCATTTATTCAAGCTGACTTATACTGCTACCTGGTATTCAAAATAATATGACGTTTGCAACGTCTTTAATAAGTGAAAAGCACTCAGGCAGTGCATACCTCTGCCAAGGCTGCTTAATCCTCTAAATCATAATAAACACGGTGATAGACACTCAGGGGATACATGTGCCAGAGTTTACTCATTCGAGTAAGTGCAGCTAGTTGATGAGAAAATTGTGCAAATGTTTGTAAATGTCCTGACTTGACTTATTATTCGTCCGTCGCCTGACTTTCTACCAAATTTCCTTTAAATATGTTGAATATTTTTTAGATATCCCAGATATCAAAATCAAGTCAACACATTGTTGTTGGATGTAATAATGAAGAGAGGCAAAAGTGAAAAGTCAAAAAACCACACGCAGGTGTTCAGTAGGTTATTGAGACCATCCCACAGTCCAGCAAAGTCACATTCAGCCGGTATTTGGTGATGGCAGGTGTTATTACACTCTGTCACTGGTGCTTTCCCCTCTGACCTTACATCTAACCAGACCTCCATGTCGACCTCTCTGTTTTCGGCAGCGTGTGACAGCCAGTGCCTGACGTGCGACATGGCCGGGGTTTGTACGTCCTGCCGCGACCCGGCCAAGGTGCTGCTGTTCGGAGAATGCCAATACGACAGCTGCGCCCATCAGTACTACCTCAACACCACGACCCGGGCCTGCAGAGGTACGCCGCCATCACCGTGACAACCCCACACACACTGCAGTGGTACAGGGAGGATGAGGGGACACACTGGATTAATAATGAGGATATGTAGTGCACCCTTTTATGATATTCATAAATTACTCTCCATCCATATTGCATGTAGTGCAGTGTGCTACACTGAGTTTATGGCGTCCATTGATCAATTAATAAACTGTGGGACCAGATATGCAAATCCTAAACATTGTGTGTGCGTTTAAACTCAGTATTACATCTTACAGTGTGCAGAGAAGTTGATTAATGACCCTCAGAGGATCCATGTCCGGACTGAATAACTAGTCCTTTTTTTAATTCTGCATGCAATAACTCTGTTCATATATTTAATTACCCACTAACCAGCCTGGACCACATCCTGTCAGACTGAATCTGACTCCGTTTTATTGCCAACTCACAAATAAGACGTGTAAGAATATGTTTTGCCTCTTTTCTCCTTTGTGCTTATCTCAAAGAATAATGACTAGATGGGATTTGGGTTCAGAATGTGAGCAGCCCAACTGTGTTGTCACGCTGGCTTAGCGCTGATATCCACTTTAATTCACAGAAAGCCATTTCATGTAAAGCTTACTCCCCAAAAACGTCACCTCGCAGACTTCCTTTATCAGCGATTTGGTTCAATGTAATGAGATTTTTCCAGGTATCAGGAGCCCAAAAGAAGCGGCGCCTGAGGTGGAACCACCACTTCCCGTGTCTGGCACGGGATTAGCAGCTGAGCTAACTGCTAGTGGCTAGATACACTGTTTGATTTCCTGTGAGGCAGCTAGCTGTGCCTCCCACCTCCACAGGTGGTTTCAGCCATCCAGCCTGTGACGGTGTGTTTATCCCCGCAGCTAGCCGCAGCCATTACCTGGATAATCTCTGAACCTTGGATGAACCCAGAGCGTTAGAAAGCAGCACTGCCAGCTGTTCTCTGAAAACTATAAGGGCTCTGGAAACTTTCAAAGCTCCCTGAGAAAATCTCTGATAAACCTGTCAGCACTTCTATCAACAAACTAACAAACAAATTTGTTTTGGTGCATCAGTGATCTTTTTCTAGTGAGGAACCCCTAATTTATCTCTTGGCTCCCTTTGGGTTCTCAAGAAGACCCCGTGGAAACCTCTACTTTTTTATTTTTCTGCTTTCTACTCTCCTTTCTACTCTTTAAGACAGTAAAAGATAGAAGGTCAAGAGAAGAACTTTAAGATGTGTAACTACTTCTCATGTAGGCTTTCAGACAAAATGAGGAAAAATATGTAAAAGCTTTGAAATGATTTGGAGTTTGAATGTTTAGCAGGAGAGTGGTCAAAACGTATGTGCTTTTAAGGATTTGACCACTTTGAGGATGATTATTTGTGACCCTCTTTTGGGTTGGTAAATATAAAAATGGTTCAAAAGTAGTTTTCTGTGAGCAACCATGGTGGTGTGGCTCTATAGATAACAATATCGGTTAATCAGTTCATTGATCAGTCCACCGCTTTGTTAAAGAGAGAATTATCTCAACAACTGGTGGATAAATTGGACTTTTAATACAAACATAGAAGCTCTCACCAACACAGAGAGTTTCATTTGTCCTAATTGTGTTTAATTTTCTTGTCAGTATTAATGGAGCACAACACCACCACAACAGATGTGCAGGTGATAAGAGAGAAAGAAAAAACACAAATGGGTTTAAAATAAATCCCCTGCTGAAAAACAGTTTATTAATCTCTGTTTCTCTCTCTCCCTCCCTCTCTTCTGTTCTGCTCTCACCTTTTGCTCTCTCCTTCGAAATCCCCTCACTTCTAATCCCAATGTCCCAACACACACACACACCTCCTCCTCTTCCTCCTCCACCTCCTCCGCTGCCCTCCCTCCTCTTTCCAGAGTGCGACTGGAGCTGTAACGCCTGTAAAGGCCCTCTGCGGACAGACTGCCTGCTGTGCATGGAGGGATACGTGTTGCAGGATGGAGTGTGCGCCCAGGGGTGCTCCCCTGGCTCCTATCAGGATGGAGACAAATGCCTCGGTCAGTCCACGAAAAAGCAGATAAGCTGGCCCACATCACACAAAAGAAGGATTATTTATTTATTTATTTATTCATCCTTCTCTTGAGCTGTTTTTCTGTTATTTTTGCGCATTAGTGTCCACTTTTCAGAGATTCTCTTATCATCTGTTTCTTATTGAAACAGCAGGGGACCCAGAAGGTTCCTTGAGAGACCCCTTTACAAGTCTGAACTCTGATGGTGTTTCCATTAATCTTTGACGTATGGTTGTCTTTTAACTGTTCAGGTCAAATCCTTCTTGTGAGGAACCTCAAAGTCCTTTACAACTCTTCTGAGCCACAGCTTAATGTCACTGGGATGTCATTTTGTTTTTATCCTTGAGTTTAATGTTCTCTTTAATGCTGTGTGTGTGTGTGTGTGTGTGTGTGTGTGTGTCTGCCAGGCTGTGATGATCACTGTGTGGAGTGTCGGGGTCCCGGACAGTGCCACCAATGCCAGCCTCCCTACGCCACCCTGCAGGGTCAGTGTGTGCTAGAATGTGGCAGAAACTACTTCCTGGATGCCTCCTCCCAAGTCTGCAAACGTAAGAGTTAAGACTTTGTTCTCTCATATTTTTTACCCATTTAAGGAGTCCAAAACATTATTTCTAAAGAGGGTATCCGCGCAAGGTCAGTATATCAGTTTAGCTTGAAACTGAGAAATAAAAAAAGGTTCAAATTAAAGCAAAGAAGCCTTAAAGTGTCTTTTGAGGAAATGAAGGTTTTTAGAAACAACGCGCCTTTAACGTGAGAAATGTGAGAATAAAAGTATGATAAATGTGTTGTGTGGTTTAGAAACAGTATAAATAAATACGAGCAAAAGAAAAGAATTAATGAAAAGGTGTACAAGCTTTCAAAACATTACTTCTACATCTTCTTCAGCTTGCTCGTCCGACTGTGCGCTGTGTGACGGGGTCGGACGCTGCAGAGCTTGTCGGGACCAAACGTACCTCATGGAGGGATACTGCACACCCGACTGTGGACACGGATACTACGCGGACCAGAAGTCCAGGACCTGTCACGGTAATAACATGATGTCTGTCTGTTTTGTTGTGGTTATCGTCCCACAGCAGCACAAAATGACCACAGTTACCAACAGAGGGTCGATAGAGTTAAGAGCTGTTGATCAATTTCTTTGAATCAACAAACAAACAAACTGGCATTTCTGACTGTCTGCCTGTTCTCACTTAAGGAACTAACTCTTCTACTGCAGTTTCTGAACACTGTCAGTCGTCCCACCTCCAGGCGAAACCTGGTTAAACAGCCTCAGGTCAAAAATCACATTACTGCAGCCCAGTATTCAGCATTATGATATTTATATATAATACTCCTCATTTTATCTGTCTCTGTTGGATCTCTGCTCTGATTAGTTAGCTTCAAGCTCTTTATTAGTGAAAGATAACTTGTGTTAACGCTGAACAAAACTTGGTTTAGAGATTAGTTTCTCTAAAGCAAAATGCTGTACATGTTTTGTTCCATGCAAAGCATGTGAAGTTACATGAAACATCAGATAAATGTAAATGTCGACCTTATAGCCTGCCTGACAGAATTCCAAATACTACAAAGAGGAGGGCATTTTTTATTATGCAAAAGAAATCAAGAGAGCCACATGAATAATGCAAATGACCTCAAGACGTCACATAAAAACAAATCCACATGGCTGGTTGCTAGGGAACAGGAGGCTGGTTAACCGAGGCATACAGCGGTGAAGCTAACAGAAAAATCCCACAGCCTGACGCTGTGTGATCGAGCCAAGTTGTTAAATGTTAATGTCCATCCAAAGCTACAGCTCATATATTAACATATGTGTGCTGTTCTCGCTGTCTAATTAATTTAACAGCAACAAATATACAACCGATGCTAACTCACAGTTTATCTAGAAAGAGTCTCCACACAGTGCCAACAATGGAACCAACCACAGCTAATTAATGATCTGCCAATCACACGTAAAAGGGAACTCCTGGGGCTTCATATTTGGAGACATTGGAGTATTTAAAATTAGGGAATACTGATGAAAGGAACAGGAGGGACGTACAGTATCGAGGAGTAGTTGATAGCTTTTCTTGGTTTTAATGGCAACGCCCTTGATTTGAGTTTTCTAATAGTGTAATTCAACTAGTGAAGGCTGATAAAGGCCTTTAAAGCTGCACTAAGTGGGTTTTTGTTGGCCACATGGGTGCAGAAAAACTCCGCAACAAGCTGACAAACAGAGATCTGGAGTATTTTTTAGCAAATATGTGACAGCAAACAGCTGTCTTCTTACACATTCAGCAGATACAGAGCAACATTAGCATTCATTTAGAGTCGTGTGTGGATGTAAGTCCAGTATTCACGCTCCTTTCTGTCTCCACAAACGCCTGAGGCTAAAAGAGTTGGTGATAATTCTCTGTGGTTTCATCACTGCGAGTGGCCGCTTTCACGTTACACAGAGTTCTTTAATTCATTGTTAAAATAAAAAATATCATAAGTAAGCTTTAAAAACAGATCTCAGACTTCTCAAACGGGTCAGAGCTGAAGGCAGTTTATGAAAGACTTACATGACAAACATGCAGTTATTGAAGGACAGTAAAGTGATCGTAGTAAAAGTGTAGTTCCGCTCTGTGGCACCTCTTTCGACAAGTGTGGTTTAAGTCAGGTTCTGTCTTTTCAGCCGTTAGTTATTTGGAAGAACAGACTGCCTGACATTAGGAGGTTTTTTTTGTAATATACTAATTTGTTCTCTTGAATAACAGTGAAAAAAGCTTTGTCTGCAGAGTCAGGTCATTAGAGGAGTCTTGTACTCATTTTTTGGCTTTTATGTTCAAACTGTGGCTGTCAACCTGCAGGAGGCTCGAGGGCTTCAGGAGCAGAGCGAGGTTGTTGGGATGATTTATGAAATGTGACAAAGCATAATTCTAATGAAGAAATTTATTATCATGCGCCCGCTGCGATAAATGCTTTATTTTTATGAAATAATGAACATTTTTAAGCCTCTAGGCTTCAACTAATCCATGAGTTAATCAAGTGAAATAGTCTGGAAATAACTTTTTTTT
>NTHP01000432.1:132666-231166 GCA_003416845.1 Oplegnathus fasciatus | reverse complement strand
TTTTAAGAAAAAGTTGAGAAACTAATGCTTTGAATTATAGACTTACAATCTAATTTGTGAGTTTAATCACATGGCTGAAAGTCTGAGATTTTAGAGTGCCTGTTGGCATCATTAGAGGAGATATAACGAGATTACAACATGGCCTCTCAAAAGAGCTGATCTTTAGAAAGCTCCCTAACAAAAGTCAGTTCCAATTAAAGCCGACTTCTAAAATGCCGTGCCAAGACTGAGGTTTCTCGCTCGTATTTCACCAGCCATTTCTCTCACACACACACACACACACACACTTTTTCTGTTTTCATTTCTTAACCTCCTCTCATCTCTTACGCCCACTCACAGTCTGATCCGGTTGTCATTTTAATTGGACACATTTAAGGCTTTAAGATGCATTAAAATGTATTAATTAGAGTAATTAGAGGCTGTCTGTTTTTCACCGTTATGAAAATGTTTTGTTTTCGCTAAATTGTTATCACAAGTTAGTTATGAGACTCCTCAATTTTATGTTTATTTGTTGTATGAGACAATTTTTTTGCTTTTTTCAGTAAATATTTCTTTTCTTAATACACTGAGGTGTTTTATTTTAATCACATCTGCTGTAATCAAAATAATTGGACATCATATTCTAAAACTAGTAGTTAGTTTACAGGTGTACTTTTGAACTTGAGCTTTTGAAGTGTGTTTTTGGAAATATGCTGTTCTTTACATGTTTTTAACCTGAAACCTGTAGTCAGTGTTTCTCTTCTTTCTTAATTTTCCTACTTTTCTTTTATATATTTCCACTTTGTTATTAAGTTGTAATGGTCATTCTTATAATACTTCATAACTCCTATTTGCTTTAACGTTGTTTATGACTGTGTGTACCAGACTTATCTCCCCACAGGAATCATTAAAGTATGTTATTTTGTGTGTGGTTCAACTCAGAGATGAAAAAGGTGAACATTTTCACCAAGGGGTTTTCAAGTTCAGTTTAGCTTTGATAAAAGCACTAAGGATCATTCATTTCAGTTTTTCTTTCCCTTTCTGTCCTCCCCTCAGTGAACACCCACCCCCCTGCCCTCCAGGTCAACGGTTCCCTGATGGTTCCCGTCGGCAGTTTTGCCTCGCTGCCCCCAACCCTGCTGCAGGTGAAGGACCCCGACAGTCCGTCTGAGCGGCTGATCTTCCAGCTCGTTCAGGGCCCGAGTAACGGACGGCTGGTCCTGATCAGAGGGGAGGGTGAAGGAGAGATGGGAGGCCGAGGGAAGTCAGGCCGAGAACTGACAGGGGACGACACCTTCACCTGGGCGGAGCTGAGGACTGGCCGAGTTCGGTTCAGACACCAAAAAGACAAAGCCAGGTTGGTGGATCTGATGTGGTTTGCTAGTGTTCTTTGGGAGATGGATAATGTTCAAGGAAGAAAAATCCACCCAAAAGCACTCAAAACTGGTAAAAATGAGCTTGTGGTGATGTGCATCGAGTTTCTGGGTCTGTGATGAAGTTTTAAATAAGTGAAGTTACTGTGAAATTTAAAAGCAGAAAAATAGCTTTCTAAAACCTACATGGTGACAGTGGTGGTCAGTGGTGACTGGTGTCAGTTCTTCAGAATCAAAGAGTGAGGGCTTCCTTTCAGAGTTGCCATTTTGCACTGACATTCAACAAGGACATAAATCCATAATGCAACAGGCAGACAGACCAATTTTTACACCCACAGGAGCAGCAAATAATGCAGCCACAAGACATCTTTGATGTAGCGTAAAGAACGTTCTTCCTCTGAGGAAGCTCATCTTTGTTGGACATGTTAAAGACCCAAATGTCATCATATTTCCCGTTAATAATAGTTCGCAATTTTACTTGTCATCTCAGTGATCCTTACAACAACCATCTGCAGTTCAAGACCACCTTAGTGCCATCATTAAAGTGACAGCAGAATTTTAAATGGGGTCCACTGTTTGCACGTTGCATTTGTTTTATTTCTGAAATAATTTTTTAAAGTTTAATTCAGTTAGATTTGACAGTTTTACAAGCAAAAATAATTGCTGACAATTTGGGAATTAAATTCCCTGCTTAATCTTCCTATTTCTGCATAAACATGATCCTGGTAATGAAATAAAATGGTTTTGCTTCTGGGAACTATGAAATGTAACCTGAACAATTTGTATCACATCATGCAGCTCGTCACAGCCACACGTCCACCTGTATTGTAATTAAAAATGCGGAGCTCCAGGCCAGACTCATTAAAAAGAAGATGGCGCGCGCTGCCTTTCCCCCCCCGGTTATCCGGTGTGTTGTTGATGGAGACAGTGGGGAAGCAGTGGCAGGAACGGATGGTCCTGAGGGAGTTATTAGCAGAAAGAGAAGTTTTAATTCACCTATGATTTTGAACTGTGTGAACTGTTTTATATGCATTCGTCTCCAACGCGCTGTAGAAACTGTTGAATAACTAATTATAACAAGACATTTGATGTACACGTAAGCGCAGAGGTTTCTGTGGTTATTTTGCAGCAGTCTGGTGCTTGTTGCGCTGAATTTAACAAGTGTACCTGCTGTGCATAATTGTGGCTTGACAATGCACAACATCACTCCAATTAGAGACGGAACAAACACCTTCAGATGGCTGTAAAGAGAGTCACCGGTGTAAAGAAAAGGCCGTGTGTATAGGCTGCTAACTGTCGTGGATCACAGAGCTGGCAAGAACTGCTCATTAATCTTTTTTTCTCGGTGTGATCACATGTCAGCTGGTTGAAAAAAGTAGAATAAAAGTGAAAAACGAGTAATAAATATAAAGAAAAGGGTGTGTATGATCGATAAAAAGACAAATTATTATGGACGGTAGGGTGGTGCAATGGCTGCAGAGCTTTTCTGTGTGGAGTTTGCACGTTCTCCCCGTGCCTGCGTGGGTTTTCTCTGGCTTCCTCCCACAGTCCAAAGACAGGCAGGTTAGTTTAATTGGCGACTCTGTGAAAGTAGGCGTAGCAAATGATTCACATCATTTTCTTACTCATCAAATCCTCCAGTGAGCCCTTGTTTGTTATGTTTCTCCACATATTTATTCATGCTTTCCTCTAATTAGTCACCTGTCTGTCTGTATAACAGTTTAAAAGCAATGCAACTCTAGATTTTCCCAGACTGTCCTGTTTACACCCAACACTTAAAATGCATCTGGTATTCAAATGAATTTCTCCTTTTGTTGCCAAAGTGTTACTTTTAACACATGCCATGTCTATTTTTAATATCAAACTTTTTTTTAAAGTTGACATGAAACACCTCGTCTCACTCCTCTCCATCCATGAATATCCTGGCATTTCATTTTTTAGTGCTCTTGTTGTTGTCCGAGCTGCCTGCTGCCTGTTTGATTTATGCAGCTTCCTGGTTAGAAAGTTCGTTTCCATTAACCTACACATGGATGGGAGATGCGTTACATTTACACTTCTTAGTTAATGTAGCCAAATTTGCATATTTTGGCTCTGCGTTTTTTGCTTTATTTGACAGTGTGGTTACCCAGTGTGAATGTCAGAGCCAGGGATCAAAGAGGCTACTAATATGTATAGAAGGAACACATGCAGCCACTGAAGAGCTCAGTGTGGCGCCAGTTTTCCTCACTACAGCTGTTCTGCTGTGGCCTTTTTCCTGCCACAAGTCTGGGGCATTTTGGGTTCGAGCCCAATGTCCATTCAGCCAATCGTAATCGACATATTTAACACATTAGTCAATCCTGACTCAGCTGGTCTGCCCTAAAATGGCGGCATGCCAGTGAATTAGCAAACTATGGTCTGCTGCCCAGTTTTGAGCCATTAGATTAATGGAGGCAGTAAAATGTGAAGCCCCAAATAGGATTAAATCTGCATATTATAGACATATTTTTCAAATTATGTTGAGTGGGGGATAATGGTTACAGACACAAACAAACACTCTCAGGTTTGATTCCCTTAAAAGTTGATGTGTCCAACAGAGAAAAACCTGTTGTGTCCAAATGCAATAAAGCTGAGCAATAAAGTCACAGTGTGGATGAAAGAGACAGCAAAAAAGTAATCGTGAGATGTGGTGGGCTGTTAGAGATGAACTAAAGTAATTTCATTTTCAAAAGGAGGTATTTTCATTCATTAATGCCTCAGCAGAACCTGTCAGGTGTCAAGACATGGACACAAACTGAATTTCATGTCTCAAGTGGCACATTTCACCATTGTGAAGTATTTATACACACAGCAAGCACACAGATCAAAAGCCCCTCCTCTTTGTCTCAAGGCTGCATCAAAAAAAATCCATCTTTCATCTATAATGAATCCAACAAATATACCAGTCACATTTATAACCTGTGCATGAAATGAGATTTAGAAGTACTATAGCATTTTTTCCCTGAGAAAGATATTCCTTATGTTACTTTAATAAGCTGTTCAATACATCTTTGATGGGCCACAATTATTCTAACAATAACAAATGCTGTAAAGCTGTGACAAATCTCACTTTTGCTGCCAGAAATTGTAATTCAAAAAGAGTTTTACCGTCGTTGAAAGGCGCTGTAAGAATGTATTATGTGAAGGATGAATTTTAAAGAGGAGCAGTTGCAGTAAGCTGGCCAAGTTTTTCACAGAGATGCTGCATTGCTCAAGTGTTGAGGCAGCGAACGGTCATAAAACATTCAGTAGAGGAGACTGGGGCAGTGGTGGAAAGTACTGGACTTGAGTACAGTTTTGAGGTACTGGAGTATTTCCAATTTCTACTACTTGATACTTCTACTCCACTACAATTCAGAGGCAAATATTGTACTTTTTATTCCACTTTATTTATTTAATAACTCAAGTTACTTTGCAGATTCAGATTAATAAAACAAAATATAATCAACAAATATATTCTGATTTATTATTATAGGTTAGAATAAGATTTGAAGTAGTATTTATTGATCCTCTGAGGGGAAACCCACAAGCAGCCCATCAGTATATAAAGTAATTAAAATTAACTCCATCTTTATCAGCTGCAACATTCAAGTGATAGATGCATTAATTCATCAATAATTATAATCCAATAATGTAATATACGATTCTGAAATGGGATATTCTGCATAATGAGTACTTTTACTTTTGATGTACATACTTTTGTACTTTTGTTTAAGTAAAACTTTGAATGGAGGACTCAGTATTTAAAGCAGCTCAATGGAACTTTTCATTTTGTGTTGATTTTGGCGGCCCCTGTGGACAAAGGCGGTAGTGTTTCACCTAACGTTAGGGTTACATGTTCCCTCCGCTTCACTCCCCACCGCGAGGAGACTGCTTCACCAGGAGGAGAGTGGGCGGCAGCTCCGAAGACGGACCTTCAGTCCGCGGCTGAAGCAACTCGAATTCAGCCAGAGCAAACCCCAGCGCCTTTTCATCTGATGTCGCGGAAAAATCCGACCCGGTAGCAGGCATTAAGAATTACTATTAGAAACTAATAGAAATAGCAAATCTTCTCACTGTTGGTGTCGTTTGCTTATGTAGGTCATAGAGAGGCATCGGTATTAAACTGAGACTGTTTCATAACCAGTTAAAAACTCTAAACATTAAATCTTGACTTTTTATAATTTGCGTCATAAGTGAGCAAACTGTCCCCTAACCACAGCTATAAATACTCTGTATGTAAACCTTGTTATGCATTTTCTGACACTGTGATGAATCTTACAACATATCTGCCTGCTTGCTTACTGCTTTAGAGCACAAAAGGAGATTTCAGCCCACTCAGTAAACAGAACGTGGACACTGGATAGCTTTAAACATCCCTGAATTTTTTTCATCGCTGGCATTTTTGATTTATTATTCCTCCATCTATCCATCTATCTGCACATGACAACTACCGTGTGTTGTGGTATTTATAAGGTGACATAACTGACCCTTTGATTAAGGTTGGGGAAAGATCGCCATCATATTTAAAAAAACATTTATTGTAGCTCTGAGAGGGATGTGTTGAAAGTTGTGTTACACCCGTATCTTTCTCCACACTACATAAACAGTACAATGTTGATATTGAGTTAACAGGAAGCAACAGGATTTATGGGAAATGTAATGCAAATTTTTAGTCTCATTTGTTTACAAAAATGAAAATAAATAAAAATAAAAATAAAGGAAAAGTGATATTTTGATTTTCTCCTGTTGTGCCTTTATAAAACCCTTCACATGGTTCAGCTTGTAGCCATAACTCCCTTTCAGTCGTCACTAAACCAACAACCAGCTCAGTCATCTGGTCCTCAAACGCAGTTGGCCATGTCCCAGCCCCAGCCCCAGGGACTTGTGGGTAATAAGCCTTGTCTTTGATGATGCTGAGGCGGCACCGTGATAGGAGACTGGTGATGATGAGTGTTTTTGAGCAGGTGGGCTGGTGTGTGTGTACGTGTGTGAGGTTACTGTCCTCCACTTCCCTAGATAGCACTGAGGTGATTAGGTGTAATGACTACACACTAGGTGAGCCTCACAGGTCTCATTTTCCCAGAAACCTCCAGGGCTAACTAAAGGCTGTTTCTAGGTCATAATCATTGAAAGTGAATCAAGGAAAGAGAGAGAATGAACTTAAACCTCTTTAATTCAGGACTGTTTTTTAAATGATCTTCTTCTAAATGATAACCTCTCTCTTTTTCTTTCTTTCTTTTTGTCTTTCTTTTCTTTTCTTTTCTTTTCTTTTCTTTTCTTTTCTTTTCCTTTCTTTCTTTCTTTCTGTAGGACCGGTGAGTTCACCTTGCGTGTCGCTGACCCCCAGCTGTTTTCTCAACCAGAAACCGTTCAAGTTCAAGCTGTGTCAATGCAGGTAAGGTATCATCACACAGACACTTTCTTCAGCTCTCCTTTATTTAATCAGGTACTCTCAAAGACACATTTTTCAAAAAAGACTTGTCTTAAAAATGCCATATAAAGTTGGATCCGTAGACTGTAAATCATTGCAACATTAGATGAATAAATAATAAAGAAATGAAGATGGCTGTTTTTGCTGTGCAGGTCAATTCTGTAACATTACAGGTAATAGAGAAGAATAGTCTGCCAGGGCACATTCGTTTCCAAATTTAGTTTACTGTGAAACTGTAGGCTGTCTTAGTCTGTACTCTGAGGTTAAAATGCCAAGTCGATACTCATGTCCTTGTGGAGAAAGTTTGCCTCAGACAGAAAAGACACGTAAACAGCAGCTTCCCTCCACTATAAGATAGACTGCTGCTGCACACATGAACAGTTAAGACATTGAAGCGTTTAATTTTCAGTTTCCAACAACCTTACACTGTATACTATTGGCTTTAAGGGCATGGTGTGATGTTCTTGCATTGATTCTTGAAGTTTCTCATTTGTCAACTCAATATTTGATGGATAAAAATGACACAGCCAGCAGAAGAGTGTTAGAAGAAGGGCACCAATTTGCTTTCTATCAACAAAACAAAAAAAATACCCTTCAGCATTTAGTATTTTTGTCCCTTTTGACCGTCAAACAACCTCCAACGTCTTATTTTATCTTTGTATTTGACATCTCACAAAGCTCTTGGTTTATAGATAAGTCTTGTTGTCATTCAGGTGTAAAAAGGCTATGGGAAATTAGCCACATCATATTCTTTTATATATTCTATAACTTTATAGAGCACAAAATAAGGTCCTGTAGTTTACAACTATAGCATATTTAGATAGCTAGATACTGTACATGGTTAACTTGCTGCCATGATCACATGATGTAGCTAAATACATGATCAATCAGATGAGTCAGAGGCTAAATAAACAGTTCCCTTTAATACAGGATAATAATATACCCTACCTATTTATTCTTTATAACACAGAAACACAGTCAGCTGAAAGCCTCCTATATGGCTGTCATGTTACCCAATAGCCATATACTGTATATATATGTGTATACATATATTATTTAGCCAGTCAACAACATGAAATACAGAGACATGTGTTTCTAAAAATATATAAAAATATAGAAATGTGAGATATAGTAGCTTTACAGTCACTGTGGATGACAAGCAGCACCCATCCACAGTTAATGTGCTCATATTTCAGAGTGTGGCCGTTTCTCATTTTGCTGCATCATCCCAGCTGATTTGCATTCCTCACTGTTTTGAGGCTCTATCCCCGCGGAGTGACGCCAGGGCTGTGACTGGCCGGTGTCACCCTGACAGCGGGCCGTGATCGGTGTCGAGCTGACCTCCTGGTTTTGGCACAAATATGGAAAATAATGAGAAACGAGGGATTAAAGGCTCTCTCTCCCTGAGATTTGTTGATGGTTTAGTGTGACAGCTGTGTGTGTGTGATAAACGGAGACTACATAGCTAAGGGGACAAAGTGACAGACGGTTAATAAAAATTTGCCTAACTGAAAACGTGTGCAACAAATTTAAGTAATGATGTAATTACCTGAGTGGAAAATGTTTAATTTGTCTTTTATTGGGGAAAACAAAGTCATCCATATCTGCCACTAAGCACTAACCCTTCCAAGTAAAATGTCTTTTGTTTTAAAACATTAGCTTTGGTGTCGTGAAGTGTATTAGTATAAATAATAAATATAAATTATAAAAAGTGGAACAAACAGACAGAAAAATGAATATAGTTTATGCAGGTGAGGAAACTTTTCTTGACTCTGGGCTCCTAAAAATAAGTGGAATTCAAACAAATGGGTTTTTTTTGTGCCATGTATTTGTCAGTGTTTAGCCAACATTGCAGACAGTTATATTTTTCAAGGTCTCCGTAGTGACAAAACCCATTTTATTGGCATACGTGACTGCTTTCTTAAATCTGAGTCGGCCCTGAGTAAATTAGTGTTGCGGACGCAGAGCTCAGAGTGCTGCTTACAGATGGTGATTGAGTGGAGCTGCAGCATTTGGGTCTGTTTGGGGGGACTGCTCAATTACACCATCACTTGATTAGCTCAACATTCTCAGCTGATAAGGAAAGAACGGTAATTTATGCACATAACTCACTTGACATCACAGGTTGGCGAGGTGAGGCAAGATGTGTTTTGAAAAAGAAAAAAAAAGTCAGATGAGCAGCTCTCGTGTTTCTCCAAGACTGCCCTCACCAGAAAAAAAACAGGATTTGTTCTTAGTTTAATAGCTTGAATAACTTATGTTTCTGTCTTCCTGGTGAACAGTGACGTTTCTCTCTCGGGAGCACAGGCGGAAGTAGCATGACTCTGTAATAGTGCTGTAAAACTGCTTATTGAGGTGGTTGTGGGGGGTGGTTAAGCGAACGAAGGAACGAAAGAATCAACATTGGCTTCTTTTAACCAAGTTTCCTAAACTTAACCAGACCTTAATTATTAAGGTGGCCCATATGAGTCATTTTTGGAACAAACAGATGGGACACTAGGAACCTATTTTGTCCTTCAGTTATGGTATGAGGAGTTTCTGGGGTTGTCCAAGATGAGAAAATGATCTGTTTTATCCGACAGCTACAGTCCATTCACTTAGACATTTCTTAAAGCAAACGCTATTTGAAATATCCACAGACATGCCACAAAGAGAAATAAACAGCCACAGACTTTCATGTATTGCTCCTCTCACTCTGCATCAAAGAGCATCACAAATACTGATGTAACTTTCAGTATTCTTGTTGCTTGCACTCGTGTTTCAGAGAAACACTCCCAATAATGCACCTTGCCTTTTCTTTGGAAGCATAGATCTTTTCAGGATTTGTGCATTTGTATTACAGAAAGTCTCACATGTTTTCAGAAAATGTCAAGGTTTGTAGGTTTGCTTTGAAAGAAACCATTCAATCCATTCAAAGCACAGCTAACGTGCAGAATGGATTTGGATTTGTGCACAGTTTTGCGTTTTTTATGATTATCAGAAACACAAAATTGTGTTTGTAGGGAGACAGGAGAAAACTCAGATATGTCTGAGTTAATATGAAGGCACACATACTGTACAGTTTGTACCAGCCAGAGCTGCCGCAAGCAAACTGCATTTTTTATATATTGGGCCTAAATGCAAAAGGCACTATTGAACAGGTTGACTGTAAAGCAGGAGGGCATGGAGAAAAATACCACTTATGCTTATGCAACCCTCCCTGTATAACTAAAGGCTGAAAAAAAGAAGAAAATTGTTGATTGAAATCCCCGTCAGATCCCCAGCCAGCGGGCGCCTCAGATTGTAATAGCCTCAGGATGAAAGATCTGAGCTGCAGATAGCCTTTCCCCCGTCTGACAGGAGTGGCTGCTTCTTTTGAAAAAAGTTTCTAAGAGTCCGGTATCTACTAATGGCATTTCTACAGAGGTGGTCTCACACACACAAAGCATATAGTACTTTGTGTAGCCTACATTTTCATCAAGTGTCAATCTCTATCTTTAAGACTTTGGTCTGGTGATATCTTTGGCGCTAAGCTCTCTTTGCTGTGGACTTTCTGCAATGCACTTAGCTGTCAATCAATACCGAGACATCTTCTACCTGATGAAGTTCAGAATGGTGTCTATAAGTAAAACTAGGAGTGTAAAGTATAAAACCGTGATGATTATACTTCAATGCACCATCATTTTTGACCATGGGTCCAGGTTAACAGGAGTACAACAGTCTGTGTTGTGACTGCTTGACACAAAAACATGAGAGGAGAGCTGTAGATAAAAAGCATTGTTACAAACCATGAGGCTTACAGGCAGACAGGTGGATGAAATCGACTTGGGAAACACTTCCACTCTGCCCGTCGTGCCTCTGAATCCCATCCAGCACGAACACAGCAGGAAAAACAAAACAAAATAAAGAGCAAACGAAAAAACCCCAGGACGCAGCACAAAAAAAGCTTTTTCCATCTTCTTGAAGTGCTGCAGAGCCCCAAGGGCCCCATGGGTGACGACAGCTCTCTCCCAAATATGAACCTCACCTCTCCCTCACCCGTAAGGTGAGAATGAAAGGTTAGCCCTCCTACCTGAGTATGCCTGTGTTTGTGTTTGTTTTCGTCTGCCTCAGGGGAAAGATTTTGCTGGTTGCCTTTAGTGAGCTAGCATGTCTTAGCACGATTTAAAAGCAGCGAACACATCCACTTTCAGCCCCCACCAACACATCCAAAGACCTTTTGTTTTCTTACGAATTGCAGAAGTGACGACCCAGGATTTAGGTAGGCGCCCGAGGGCCCAGTCGCCTGTCTCTTGGAGACAATTCCTCTGACGTCGAAAAAATTGTCACCAATTGGACCCCAACAGAACACAAAGGGCAAGGGGCCGCGGATAACAACATGGTCCCTCTGTATTTTTAAGCTTTGTTTCGGCTCTGTGTCTCGCAGTTTCAGCCAGAGGTCACGTTGGTTTGAAGACACACAGAGGGAATGTGTGTGTGTTTGACTTTCCACAAGTCATTTTTCTCTCTGGCGCCAGCTTGTTTCATACGTCCCCCTTTGCTTAAGCTGCTGCTGTAATGGCAAAGAGCTGGAGCTCAGCCAGGAGCCATCCTGGGCAACGAATTGGACCCGAGCCCTGCGTTAGGCAGAGCGGCTCGGAGCTCCCTGCCTGACAACTGGTTTGATTTAGGGCCACGGCAGAGTGGTGTCTCTGTGGGGACAGCCCATGCATCTCTACCTGCACCTCCATCGCTGCCAAGCTGCCCTGCTAACAACATTTGGCGGGGAGTCGTATTAAAATGAACTGCATCAATGCCGGTTTCTTTTGGCCGCTTGCCTTTACTTTTTGTCTTTCTTTGTTGGTTTCTATGTCAGATACCTAAACACTGACACACACAGAAGATGCAATGGCACTTCTATCCTCATGAGGATCTTTCGTTTCATTTCATAGTTTTAAAACTAAGTCTAAGCTCAAAAGACCATTTTTGCAGAAGTGTTGTTTATTTTAATGTCCTAAAAACATTGGAAGAACACAAAAGTACCCTTTACATTTTGTAAAAGTATTTCAAACTTATTAACACTTGGTACATTGTTTGAACTTAACAGTGTGTATATTCATGTATTCTCTATACATACAGATGTATGTAACAAATCATAACTGTATATACTAAACATTAAAAATGCACTGTATTAAATGCACAATGATTTTTTTTTGAGATAGGAAACAGGAGAGATAGAGAGAGGGCTATGACATGCAACAAAGGTCGCCAGTCAGAACCGAACCGGCATTTGCTCTAACCATTCGGCTACCAAGGCACTCCATCAAGTGATTTTTTTTACCGCTAGTGGGGGAAAGACAAGATAAACTCTGACCCTGATAACCCTGATTACCGATTGGCAGTTGTTGTGGCTAAAAAAAGCTGCGTTTTTACACACACTGCAGACAAAGCAACATTCATCATTCATCTGGTGTCCAATATTCACACTTTTAGCTCTGGTTTGGTCTCCACTCCTGAGAAAATGATCTCTTAAGCTTTTAGACGTCTTGCCAGCTAGTCGCTGACTTTGTCTGTTTGCCGTTTGGTCCTGGACAGGCAGCACCCACTGTACCCCCACTGTACGGTTTATCAGAGCTTGTTTTCTGGCGACGCCTAGCTTCAGTTTCAAATTGGGGGTTAATAAGAGCCTGAGTGACTCAACCATACATTCTGTGTAGCTGGAGAACAAAAATGAGCTAAATGAGGCTGAAAGCTACATAGAGCTGCAGAGTTAGTGCTGATTCTCAGTGGGTTTGGCACTACAGGAGTCGTTAGTTTCAATTATAATATCAAAAATATCACTTAATGGAGCTTAAAAAGCAAAAATGTGTACAAATGTAAGTCCTAATTAAGTTGAGTTTCTCAAAGAAGGGAGGATTGGCCAAAATGACCTTACTTTCCAGAAATATCCCCACTCTGTACTTCTAATCCTCAATCCTTTTTACACAAGCATAGAGGTTCAAACTGAGACAGAAGCAGACACACAGTGAGCTCTGGATAAACCCTTGCTCACAATAGGAGGCCTCCCGCTCTCACCGGTGCTCCTGAAATGACTTTGTTAGCGAGATGAAGCTTTTCTCCAGCCGCGGTGTGGCCTCAGGTATGGCTGAGTGCAGCTTAATGAGGCGCCCTGCTTAACCTCTCCATCACCTTCATCTTCTTCATCTCCCTGAGCGGCAGGACACCACGGCCTCCACGCCCCGACCCTCTGGGAGAAAATTCATCATCTGACAATTTGGGTGTCTTTGGGATAAATTGCTATGTCTTCTTGCTGTGCTCTCAACCTGCCTTTAAAAGCTAAAATATTTGAAACTTTGCTTTTTACTGTAAAAACAAGGTGTTGCAAGGTTCTGTCTGTTTGTCTGTCTAAATCTAATCTGTCTGTCTGTCTGTCTAAATCTTATATTTCTATGTCTGTCATATCTGTCTGATTGTAATCAAAGCATGTTCTCACTCCCAGCCTCTCTTCTATTTTCTTGTAATCATTTCAAGCCTCCCAGGGTCGTGACTCTGGCTCCTTTACCCGTGGAGGGCCGTGGCGCCCTGGCAACCATCACCAAGTCGGTCCTGCAGGTCGACGACCCCGACAACCCAGTCGATGTCCTGGTCATGGTCCTTGAACCACCTCGCCACGGCCGGCTAACCCGTCTCCACAGCGACCGGGCACTCAGCCGATTCAAGCTGGAGGAGCTGTCACGGGAACAGATCCAGTACCTCCACGACGGCTCTGAGGGGACAGAGGACGGGGTGGTGCTGCAGGTCAACGATGGCCACAGCTACAGGAATATTCTGCTCCAAGTCCACATCAATCAGAAGGTAGGATGATTAGTGGGGGATGATGGGAGATTAATGGCTATGGGGCTGATGTTTGATATTTATATGGTGACTTTGTGCTTACAAAATTCTAAAATTAGCAGCTGTAGAAGTGCATTCATCCACTGATCCTTCGACCAACCTGCATTAATACCGAAGGAATTTATTTCATGTAGTTCAGTTGGATCCTATCAGTTTATTGTAACACAAGTCTGTTAACCAGCTAGTTTCTAGACTAGAAATGTTCTCTTGTAAAAGAGACCACGATTCACCGCTGGATCGAAAAACTGTTAAAACACTTCTACATCCAAGGCTTACAATCTGCACACAGCTAGATGCTGCAAAAGTCAAAGGTTTTTCAAAATTTGAGCATTAAATAGATAAGAAAAACAACAACAAATAAACTTTAAACTGCAAAAAAAGTTTTTAAAGGCTCTCTGGTGTTTAATTTAGAGCCGTCCTGCTCCTCACTGGCTCAGTTCAAACATCTCCGCAGAGGAACAGACCTGCATCGATCCTCTATTAATACTGGATTTCATTCTTTCCTGGATGTTACACAACTGAGCCAAATTAGTGTATTGCACCTCAAAACTCCAGACTGCAACTTAGACAGTCAAGCCAAAAAGAGCAATTGATTTTTTTCCAAACAGATCATCCTGAATGCCAAAGTGCAGAAGTTCACAAAGAATGCAGTAAAAAGTGAAACTACAATAACTGCCTCTGCTGACAAGACCACACAAAAATCACTTGTGCTGTGAAATAACAGTAGAATCAAATGCAACACTGCAACATCTGCTACGTGGTGTATACCTGCAGTACTTTGTGTGCATGCAGTGGTATGGATAAAGCTCAAAAACAGGTCATCTGTTTGTAGTTATTATAAAATTCGTCAAAATTGCATCGATTAGATTCTACAGCTTTACTGTAAATTGTAAATGATTTTTAAGGACACAGCATAATTAGAATTTCTTTTGCACTTCGATCCATTTTAGAGTTCACTTAGTGGAAACATACTCTGAGCTGTCCTCTGGCAGCAGGAAACACTTTTATGAGCAGAAGCATTAAATCCAAGTGAAAATTTTTGTTATAATCGGTTTTAAATGGAATAAATGCCTTATGCATGTGTGATTTATTAAAATAAGATCAAGGACCGACTTCTGTATCTTTTCTACAGAAGCTCAAGGTTCAATAGTTAGGAAGAGAAAGTTGTTTCATGAATACACTCACAAAATCGAACTGGTCAGATTGAAGGTAACTACATTTCTGTCTCAGCTAAAAAGCAGATATTGAAAGGTATTATTCATGTGCAGAAGTTGTAAGAAGTGGATATTATTGATCTCAAAAAATATTCCAGTTTTTAGTTTTCTACACAGTTGAGATACATTATTTATTCTCTGACTTGCTGAAGTAACGCTGTCAAAACAGTTTTGACATCCACTGTATTCCTCTAAACTCCTTTAATTGCCTCAACTTAAGCATTCATCACGCTGATTCTACTTGACGTGTCCACACAGTGTGCTCTGTTGACTTTTTCCCTGAAAATCCCCCGCATATTTAACCACTGTTACAGAAAGAGCAGGTCAGGCTTTAGAAATGGCAGCCGTTATCCCTCCTCTGTCATCGCTTCTGGGATAGTTTTTGTGACAAGGACGCAATCATCTGGCAGCCAGCGCCGGCCACCGTGACCGAAGGAGGGAAGGGCGGGGGAGTTAGGCGTGAGACAAATTTGGCAGCTCACTCGGTTACCAAGCACATGCACACAAACACACACACAACAGGAGACAAGACGGCACCTGCTTCCTGTATTGAAGATGTCTAGACAGACAAGCATCAGAGACATAAATGTGTGTGTGTGTGTGTGTGTACTTCAGTCTCTGTGTGGATCAGTTTTAGACCTTGAGAGTCAGGGCATTTTGGAAAGTGAGGTCTTCACTTCTTCTGCTTGTGTGTTCAAGGTGTGGGTAACAATCGGGATCAGAGATGTGGTTGTGATGATCAAGGATAGTGTAAGGGACCGTGGGAATGTGTTGTGTCAGTGAGGGTCTTCACAAGTATAGAAATACATTTGTGTAAATGTGTGTGTGCGTGTGTGTCCTGCAGGCATCAGTCTTTTATGTGCTCCTCTCACCGCTCTGTCAATCTCCCACTGTGGAGGATCACGTTGTCTACACACACCTGTGATCCACATATCCACGGTTGACACACACACACACACACACACAAAGCTGACAGACTGATTTACATACACACATGAATACACTAAGAGAAACTTTTCCAATTTTTATACCAGCCCAGATTTGACACCTCATTTTGAGTGAAAGCAGCAAGTAAAGTGAATTTATTTCTGTGTGGCATTAACATTGCACCAGATTCCATTCAGACCCATAAACTGAATGAAAATATACATTCACTTTAAAGCTTTTTGAGTATGTTTATTATGTTTTGATGGCCTATAAGTATTGCCAATAACAAATTCAAAACATTTCTTTTTAAGAAAATATATAAAAACTTTTAGGTTTTCAAGCAAAGTCAAAGTTGGAAATGTGAATGACAACCAGTACAGCACTGTTTTAACAGTGTTTATACATTATTATATACATACATTATACATTTTAACGAAACTTTAATAAAAACTGCCATCTGCTTCATGGTACAATATAGAGATAAAAAAGCATAAACATTACGTATTAAGTATTTGAGTCAAGTTTACAGTCCTCAAAATATACTGAGCATGATGGAAAAACCTATTTAACTCATTGTTTTCTGTTCTTACAGTAGATTTTTCTTAATTCAGCCATACTCTGGGTTATAGGATTAAAAATTAAACACATGAGCTTGGTGTTCTACTTTTTTTTTTTTACCTTCAAATCACGAGTTGAGGCACGCAGTCAGATCTCAAGTAAGTCAAGCCTCACAGCATTAAGTCCGAGTCAATTCTCGAATCCTTATTCTTGTAACTTGTCTGGCAGTTTAAAGTCAGGTCTCACATCTTAAGTGTACAAAAACCACACACGTTCTGTGTCGAGTCAACATCTGACTTACATGCAAAGTGACGCTGTTGCTCCAACTTGGGTTTAGATTTCACATTGTTGAAAAAGAAACCTTCAAATGATACTAAAGAACACCCCCCCCCCGTCATTGTGTACCAGTTCTGCTTTTGTCCCGGCAGCAGAGAAACTTTTCTGTGATATTCCTTCTGCTCACACAGTCACTGCAGTTTGGTTTTGGAGGGCAGCTCTGTTTGTCTGGCTGCATGCAGATGGTGTGCTTCAGGCTCAACTCCTCTGCTTTTTCCCCTTCTGTAAATCAATAACATCCCACACACACTCTCTCTCTCACACACACACACACACATACATACCAGTATCCATTTACTGTAAAAATGTCCTGATGCTGCATTCTGTCGCGCATTCGACAGAGCAGGATGGACAGCATGATGGAGAGCTGAGAGAATGCCCTTGATTTATGTCAGAAGCTTTTGGACGAGCCCCAGCAGCGTCGGTGTCCCCACCGCCTCCTTGTTGCCCCTCGCTTGATCCACACAGGTAGATCACCATAGAATAGAGATCAGTAAGGAAATGTAGGAAGAGGAGTGCCAGTTACCGCAGTGATGTTGTCTTCTTCCAGCACGACAGAAGAAGAAGAAGAAGAGGGGCCTCATTTCACTGGTGTGATGGTGGGCAGTTAAAAGAGGAAGATTTACTTTTCATAACGGCGCAAGATAAGACCACAGTTTGAAAATACACCAATATTCTCAGATTAAAACACAAAAAGTTGTTGCATTTTCAAGGAGAATCGATTCTGGTATTGGATTCAGACAATTTAACAGAAGTGACACATTCAAAGTTACAATTGAAATCTAAAAGTGCCTTCTAGACAGCAGCAAGAGAGCACTCCACCTACTGTAGAGCAAGCTTTATTCACCAAAACGACGTATCCACTCTCTTGTGTTTTCTTAGTTTTCTTTCATATTTTGCATCACAGAGCAGCTGTGTGTGGTAAACATGAACATGCTGGGTGCAGTTTACTGATGTTACCTCACAGGATTTCTGGATATTCAAGTTCAAATTGAAATTGAAACCTCCCGCAGTTATAAGGAGCTGCCACTGAAGGCATCCTGCTGAGGAAGCTGCATTTAAAGGTGCAAAAATAAGCAGCAAACTCACGGAGCACAAACCTGTGAGGAGTGGCGTGGAAAAAAAAAGAAAACAGAAATAAGATCAAAGGCGATAAAACCCAAAATCTACTTGAAGAACCCCTCAATGAAGACTTCATGAACCCTGACTGTTTCCACAAAGCTCAAAAATAAAACCCGCAGTGATTATTGTCTCCGCCTGGATTTTAACAAACCCGATCCAATGACTCCTTAGTTTTCAGAGCGTGGCCCTCTCAGTGGCACTCTTTGTACTTCCAAGCCCACCATCCAGGCTGCAGCAGTGGCTGTCGATGCCAGGCTGTGCCGGGGACAATAGGCTTCCTGAAAGTTGGATTACTGAGCTCTAAAGCAGGAGACTAATCAGGCCCGTAATGACCCTCTGATGGATGGACTTTCTCTCTACTGAGCCTGAGCCCTGAGCTGAGCTGGAGCTCAGTTGAATGGGAAGCAGGACCCTTGGCTTTCAATTACTGTCTCGGGGAGAACACTTTGAGCCTCTGAAAAACCCCCGGGCTCTTCTGTTCCCTGGCAGAAATGGAAGGGAATTAGATTTAGATTTTTTGATCAGCCGTCCAGCTTTGGAAGGCTAATAGCTCAGCTCTGTTGTCAAGCAAGAGAGGGAGGCTGAGTGGTTTGAGTTCAGCTCTTCTCCCACTGAGCACTTGTCTTCATCGTTGAAGAATACAATAATTTGTTTTGAGTTTTCTTTTTTTAAGCAGCACTCCGCATCCCAAGTCTGTGATTACATTTTGGATTGCTCTGATTTGTTTCTGTTAAAGCCGCCGCCCTGTGTCACACAGCCCTGATGTTTACTTTTCCACGTGCTTTCTCATTTTAGACACCATCTCGGCACATTTCACTGAGATTAAATTAGAATTTGTTGCCGATGAAGATTCAATCTCCATTCTGTGACTTTCACTTACTGTTTGACAAGTCCATCAGCTCGTCCTGTTCACCCCTCCCACAGTGGAATTATGGAAATATGAGGCATGACAATGTCATTGTCATTACAACAGCATGACCATCACAACCGGCAGCTAGCCGATGTTTTATGGATGGCTCCATCTCAGAAAAGTAATTTATTTCTGTTTTTGTGGACTGCCGCCAAAAGCCCTCCGTCCAGCATCAACTCTATTTACAGTCCATCTCAGACTTGCTGCCTCAAAGCCCTTTAAAGGTGTCTGAATGTGCACTTTCCATGCGTTTGTTCTCAAAAGTACTGCAGCTAAGGAAAAGAATAATGCTTAGGTTTTTTTTCTAAAATACACAACCAGCAGGTTGTGAAAAAAATGATTTTCTTCAGCATCAGCTCATGTCAACCAACAACCCCTCACCTCCTGCCTATATTTAACCCTACGCTATAGATACATTAAAAAGAATACAAGGAAAGAAAAATAAATATATATATTTTTTAGTCTTAGGGCTCTAATTTCCTTAAAGCAACTCATGGAACTTGTCATCGTGTGTTGATTTTGGCGGTCCCTGTGGACAAAGGCGGTAGTGTTTCACCTAACATTAGGGTTACAACTAGAGCAAAGCCCAGCGTCGTTTTGTCTGATGTCGCGGAAAACCCCGACCCGGTGGCAGGCATTAAGAATAACTATTAGAAACTAATAGAAATAGCCAATCTTCTCGCTGTTGGTCTCGTTTGCTCATGTAGGTCATATAGAGATATCTGTATTAAATTGAGACTGTTTCATAACCACTTAAAAACTCCATAGAGTATTTTTAAAGCTGGTGCAAGTGGACTCTCTAGCATAAGCGTCGGTCACAAAGTGGGTCTCAGTAGGTCTTGTGCAGTATCAGCAGATGGAGTTAGCTCCTCTCATCCAGTTTAGAAGCAGAAGACGGTATATGTTATTCTTAGTCTTGCTGCCAGAGCTGTTTTTAATACTTTTAGGGCAAGTCCAGGTGAAAAGTCCTGTAAAATTCTCAAGTGAAGCCTCAAGTCCTTGAGAACAAGTCCAAGTCTTTCACATCTGTGAATGTTGTCTCCCTGTCCATGTCTGACCCCATTTTACCACGTCCAAACTTGGGATATATATTGAATATATTTCCTCTCAAGTCAAGGCTACGTCCAAATCAAGACTTGAATGTTAATTTCTTTGAGGCCTCAAGTCTTTAGGCTGTTAGGTCTCAAATAAGTCATGTCCAAGTCAATTTTTGTGATAACAGACTTGGAGCCCTCATCTTTGCTGACCACTTACATGATTTCATGTCATTTTGAAAGATAGCAAATGTTATTTTCACTATTCGAAGGAAAAGGCATTTGCAGTTTTGCTTCACATAAACCAGTCCCATGATTGTTGATGGAGTTGAAGACATTTATCCTGAGGAACTGGGAATTGCATTGGCACTATTCTAAGCTATGCACCAGCAGTAAATAAGATGCCTTAAATCAACAGCTCACAGCTTAATTCACCTTCTCAGTTTTCTCTCAACAATCTGTTTTTCCACCTTCTCTATGTTTTTCTAAAATTACATCGACTAAATTCAGTTTCTTGCTTTCCCAGGGGTAAAAAAGCAGCGAAATTTCCACAAGCATTTCAATTTCTTTGCACCTGTCTGAAGGAGATGAGACTGTCTGTCTATCTAATGGGGCATCACAAATCTCACTTGGAAAAAACTCATTAGATTTGTGTGTTATTCAAGAAAGAAAATGAGAAAACTACCAAATGGGGGGTGCAGCTGCAAGACAAAGGGTCAGAAAAAGTTAGAGGTCTGGGGAAATCAGGAGTATTGGCAAACTTGTAAATCCTAAAAGGTTCCTCTGACCTCTTTTATTTTGTGAAGTGTGCTGTTTCTGGATCTTAGTGTCCTTGAGAGACCTTGGTGGTCGTTGGGAGAGGTTGATAATCTCCTGGATGATGTGGTCCTCTGAGTTAAAAGCCTGTCATGCTGACTTATGTGTTTTCTCTTCCTGGGCAATCCGCTGCTCGTCTGCGATTCTTTGCCTGCTACACTGAAATAGTGTGATTTGGATCAGTCGAGCGGCAGGCAGAAGAGCCACAGATGGTCGGCGGGTTGTTATCTGCAAACACAGACAGCCTCACATGCACACACACTCATTCTCACACACCTGTGCACACTCTTGTAATCCATTACCACCTACTGCCTCAGTGTTTATGCCATTACACTGATCTCCTGCAGTAAATGGTCAGCCGTGTGTGTCTTTGTTCGGCTAAAAAGACTGATCTCACCTGAATAATTAATTAAAGTTTTGGTTCTACTTTTTAATAAGACACTTTATTAGTGGCTAAGACGTCATTATGCTTTATAACTCGGTTAGAAGCCATTAATAAGTTTTGGGCCAGTTTCTTTAACATGACTTTGGCTGGTGTTTATCTTCTCTGCTTCATAACAATGCATTAATAAAAGTTTGGTCATCCATCAGTAAACGCTTTCGGGTTTCTTACTCTCTAATAAGACACTAAGTGCATTAATAAATGTTATTGTTAATATATTTCTTTTGGTCTGGATGCTCTGCAAACCTCCCCCGTTAGATGAGTGATCTGACAGTTCATTTACGAATCTTCTTGATAAATTGAATTGGTAAAAATGGAGGATAAGAACCAGCAAAAGGGATCTTTACAATCATTTTAATATACAATTATATTATCATATTATTATTAATGGTTATAACTGGTCTACTGATCTATCTAAGGGTATGTTTTTTAGAAAGTGGTATCAAAGGTTCTTCCTTTAAAACTGATTTTTGCCAAACATTTTGGTTTGAGTGTTTTAAGACTAACTTTATACTTACGTCTCATATCCCCCAGAGAGTAGCCAGAACTTGGATTTAGTACCGCCTCCTGAGGAGTGCCGAAATATAGGCTCAGGAACAGGCCCCCAAAGTGGAGGGAGTACATTTGAAACAAATACAGAACCTGTGACAATGGCTTTAGCTTAAGTTATGGGTTGTCTGGAGTGGAAAAGCCCTGTAATATTTCTTTCTTGGAGAGTACTTAAGTGAAAAAGCATCCAGTGTGGAATTATGTACAATTAGCTGTGAGATAATGATGACTTTGTGTCAGTGCAGATCAACAGTGTTGGTAAAATTGGAATATCATTGTTTTTCACTGAGTTTTTACAGTCAGGAGTTTATATAAACTATTTTTGGCAGCTAGATGACTTTAGATCCTTTAACTTCATCTAGATGTAAAAGGTGGAGCTTCTGTTTACAGAATAAATAGCAGGTTGGTTTTATAGATGCCCAAGAACTATGTCATGCCTGTTTTTATTTAGGCAGCCGAGTGTCACGGTGAGTAAGAGGTCTAGTTTCAAAACCTCCCTGACAGCAAGCATCTTCCCGGCTGAAATGTCCTCCAGCGACACTGAATCATCCACCAGCTCTGTGTGCTCTCTGTGGCTGATCCTGCTCTTTGTTCTTTGCTTTGGAGGGAGGGCAAGCAAAACAATGAGTTACTCTGTCGCAGATCAATACGGCATCACAAAAATAAGTCTTGATTCCAAAGTTGTGTCGGCAGCACAGATTGAGTCTTTTGTGATGCATTACTTCTGATTGGCTGAGCTGACTCCGGGCTTAGCGCTCAGGTGACACTGCTGCTGATTGACAGAGCTTTACGACAGGCGCCTGGGACTCACAAACCTGAGGTTACAACAGATGTGGAATGAAACAAGCTACACAAACTGTGACAACACAAAGTGAAAGTGGCATCAGGCTGCACCTGAGGAGCAAACAACAGAGTCTGCTTCAATTTCTCTTTATACATCGCTGCCTACATCACTGGGATTTCACAGGGGACTTCTCACTTTTAGTTATACTCAACATACTGCTCAGTTTACCATGTTTGAAAATAAATTGAAGGTAAATAACTCTTCATTATGCTACTGAACCTACGGCTAATTTAAGCTAACGTCCTGTGGTAAACAGGAGGTGATATATTTTATTTTTCTAGTTTGACTGGATTTAACAAACAAACCATCTTGTCAATCTCACAGTGTGAAGTTCACAGACAGAAGGTGTTTAGAAATGTCTTTAGTCTTCAAATCAATTAAGATTAACTTGCACAGAACTTGCTGTACCCAAACAGAAACCATCCACTGGGTTTATTTCTGGAGGTTTTCAATCTCACAGTGGATCTATGGCTGTAATGTGTCTAAAGGATTTTTCTTGACAGATTTTGTATAGTAATGGAGCATAGGCTTTAAGAGAAAATAAGCTGCGTAGCTGGCATGAGCACTGACAGGTGAACTAATGGAAAAGTAGTGCAGAAAAACAGCCCAGTAATTAGCCCTTGGTTTGTCTGTGCCAGCTTTGGTACAAGGGATCTCATAGATTATTATGAGGGTTAATATTATTTGGTTTTTTTTTCAGGCTGCTGACTCTCCTCACGTGCTGTCTGTGCCGATGACCTGGGTAAAGGAAGGAGGCATGGTGCGACTGGATAAAAAATACCTGCATGCGGACTACAAGGGAGTCAGCACTGAAGACATCGTCTACACCATCCCCGCCTCAGATGGACAACCGAAATATGGTACAAACTCTTTAAACACTCAGTCGCATGTAATACTGGAACACTGGAAGATTACATACTCTTCAAGTGGCTTTATTTTGGCTGCAGTTTGGTTGACATGTCATTTAAACAGATTTATAAAGCTTTCTAAATGTCTTCTCAGCAAATCATAACGAATGTCCCAAATCTGATTAGTCAGTTCAACTTTAGTATAAATAGTATGAGGCCTGCATGAGGCGCATTCTTACAGATCCTGCCACAGTTATGGGCCAAGACAGAGGTCCATAATTTCTTACCCTAACCTTAAGTAAATTAAACCCTAACACGCCAGAGTCTAATCTTAACCTAAACACGACAGTCTTAAACTGTGTGTCTAAACTCATCCATGTCAGGCTTTATATCTTGTCACAGCCATTTTTTATCTTGCGACCTTCAAGTGTGTCGGGATAATCGCTGCACTTCTGCCCCTTATTCTGGTGGGTTATGATCTGGGTCATTATAATAATTATGGGATGTATAATAACTTACCTCCACCTTATCTGTCCAGGTGAGGTGGTGCTGGTGTCCATGCCAGCTGACGGCCCGGCAGAAGGCTGGCGCCATTCGCTAACTAACGACCAAGGCTTCACACCCACGACTTCCTTCACTCAGCAGGACGTCAACGACGGCACCGTCTGGTACCGCCACTTTGGCAGGGGGACCGACAGCGACTCCTTCCAGTTCCAGGTCAGTGCTGATTCTTTTACCTTACACGTTCTCACCACATGCGTTTCAGCCATGTTTTTCAGTCATCCTTCTCGTATGCTTCAGTTTGAATGAATACAGCTGTCTGCACGAACAGCTTTACACATGTAACTGTGACACAAAGCATATTTTTATGCTTCAAGTCTATTTTTTCTGACCTTTTCAGTGCATAAGTAGAATAATTGTGTTTTCATTTAGGCTCTTGCTAGTACAAAATGTAACCCTGGAGTACTTTATTGTAAGTTAGAGATGTACTCAGTGAAGTATAGAGAAGAGGCAATGAGAACCAGTCAACCAAAAATGGAAGTAGGGTGTCATGATTTAAAGAAGAGACAAAGAAAAGCTCAATGCAAATCAGAGCTTCAACAGAGAGGGTTAAAATTTGCTCATTGAATTGCATTATCCTACTGGCGCCATGGTTATATGGCAAAAAACTTGAAATACCACATACAACATATTTGTTGAACTTTGAAACTCAAAAGTAAACATATACCAGATGAATTATGACTTCAGACCATGAAAAACGGAGGAACACACTGTCAGGATAAACATGACAAGGTTGTTTTTTAAAGTTACTACTGGGTGTGTAGTACTGCTCCTGTACGTATAAATAATTTCAAAAAACTGATAAAAGAAAATAAATACACCGTGAGACGAGGAAACCTCAGGGGGCCGATAAGAACATCTCAGCCTGAAAGAAAAAGAGGAGGAGATGGTGACAGAGACGCATGTCGCCGTCCTTGTTGTTTTTTCTCTCGTGCCCTCGCTCTCTCTCTGGAGTGTTCTTTGAAGTTCACACTCTTACTCATGTTCCCATGTTCCCTTGTGTTTACCTCTTCTCCCTCCTCTTTTTTTCTTTCCCCCTCCTCTTCCTCATGTATCACTCTCTCTCTTTCACCTCTACCTGCCTCTGTTTCTTCTATTATATATTCTTATAACCATGAAATTGTATGGGTACACATCTATAAAACTGTGCGGTTTATAGGAATCTGTAAACAATGTTCTTCAGTCTTTGTTTTTTTATTTGAAATGTTACAGCCTGCTCGTTGCTCGGTAGTTGTTTTAATCACCAACCACACTTAGACAGCATTTTGGCACATGTCTCCTTTTTGTCCTCTCTCTTTTATTTCCTTCCCAACTCTTCTTTAAGTGTGTTCACTGTGTATTTTTCCTCCCTCAGTCCAATCCTTGGCACCAAACTTTCTGTGTGACTCACTGACACTCAAAATCAACCCATGGCAACTTATCTTGATTAGCGTTAATGGCACCAAATTACTCGCAAATTGCCTCCAAATCCAAGACAATCCCAGTAAAACCGATGCAGCATTCATCACGCCGCAGTTAGAGCGTTTTCATGCCAGTCTCTGCTTCACCTCGGCTCCATTAGAAAAACAAAAGAGGCAGCCAAAAGCTTGTAGCTACATCTAATCATCTCTCTCTCTCCGTCCAGCCCCCCACATTTTGGCTCCATCCATCAGGGCAAATGTGTTTCAATAACACAGTGCTGGATTCAAATTAAATTCTCAAGTGTCTCGTCATTTTGACGGGAAGTGGGAAAGCAGAGGCGAGGAAAAGTGAAACCCGTCACAAACTGAACCGCTGGAAGCATTTGTGATGTTTGTGAGAGGTGGCCGTTAAACTTGACGGTTTGTCAGGGTGGTATTATTGTCCTCCGCTGGTTTTTATCGAAGTGTGTGACGCCCTGTTAGAACTGATTCTTTGAAATTCACTCTGCTTCTGCAACTATGAGCTCTGCAGCTGAACGGGAGTAGGCTGCACAGCCCTCTACACATAAATCTTCTTTTGCTCCAACAGCATGATTTTGCAAATAAAAACCATATTCAAATCAGAGAGATGGTGATTTGGTGGCCCTGAAATTTGTCCTTTATATACGTTTTTTTCCTCAAGCTTGGCTTCTATCATGTGGGTCAAGGATTATCTTACTGAACCTATGCAACAAATTAACCAGTTACTTGTGCTATACATTTATCCTGTTAATTAAAAAGAATAAAAGAGCATTACTTTATAGTAGGACAATTATTGCATGTTGTTCCTTATCTCTTTCTCTCTTCATTCCTGTCATCTCTTTATTGTCAGCTCTGTAATAAAGGCATAAAAAATGGCCCCAAAAAGCTCCCAAAATAAGACAAAAAAGGATAAAAATAAGGTGCAGGTGCAGTTTGCAGCTTACAATTAAAAGTTACGCTGTGCATTGCAACCCAAGGCCAGTTAGAGCCTGTTGATTACTGTGTTTCCACTTCAGAAACTGAATGAGCTTGAGGACTGGAGGTGGGGGAAATTGACTGATTTTCTCTCATTTTGTCCATCGTTAGTAACACAGACGTTTTCCCAGACCTCGCATTTATCTTTGTTTTTGGCAGCATAATTTCCTCACCCAAAAATCTATATTTTAGATTTGTGTAAAATTGTCCCCTACCACCATTGTGCTGTGTGAAATCTGTGGACATTATAAATACACGCTCCTCTAACCTGCAGATTCACTGGCCAAAACTATGACGACAAAACAAGCTGACAGACGCACAGCTCTGAAATAATATCTCCTTATAAAGTTCTTATTGCTCATGTTGCCTATTTACACATCTAGTCAACACAGTGCAACATTATAAATAATTTGGAGTCCGGTTTGTGTCCACCTGATGAACGTGATTTGCTCTGGTTTGGTCTCCACCAACTCCGATAGTCGGTTTATCGGAGCTTGTTTTCTAAAAACAGCTGCCTGGTGCTGCAGAAAATGGGGCTAATGTGAGTGCTTAGACTGAACTGTACAGTAAATGTGCTGTAAAACCAAAACTTGGAGCAAAAAGGGGCTGAAAAGCTCTGGAGAGCTGCAGAGTTGCTAAGTGTCTGTGGGCATTTTTAGAGGTAATCATTTGAATCATTATTAAAGCAGCTCAATGGAACTTTTGTGTTGATTTTGGCGGTCCCTGTGGACAAAGGCGGTAGTGTTTCACCTAATGTTAGGTTACATATTCCCTCCGCTTCACTCCCCGTCGCAAGGAAACTACTTTTCCGGGAGGAGAGCGGGCGGCAGCTCTGGAGACGGACCTTCAGTTAGCGGCTGAAGCAACTGGAATCCAGCCGGAGCAAACCCCAGCACGTTTCGTCTGATGTCGTGGAAAAATCCGACCCGGTGGCAGGCATTAAGAATAACTATCAGAAACTAATAGAAATAGCCAATCTTCTCACCGTTGGTCTCGTTTGCTTATGTAGGTCATATAGAGGCATCTGGTTTCATAACCACTACATTGTGAAGGAAGTTCAATGAAATCCGGACAAATTAGTGAATTGTTTTTTAAAGCTGCACTGCAAAACAAACCATGAAGGCTCCAGATGGAAACAAGAGGAAACTGTTTGCAATCGACAGCACTCAGAGACAACTCATTTGACCTGATGTCAGTAAACTGCACACAACAGCCTCATGTTTACTAGCTTTACAGGGCTGTATACCCTCTTCAGACTGAGACAGAGGTTGTGAAGAAGCGACTACTGTAGATGTGACATCAGAGTCTTATTTGGGAGTGGAGATGGGATTTTCCTTGATGTATTTTTTACATCACTTCTTGTCTCATGCAGTTTTGATGTAACATTTAATTTAAAATTATATAATATATGTCATGTATGTCGAAGGGGATCAACTGATAATTAATGATTTACAGCTGCAACACCACTTTCAATAAATCCAGCTGACTCAGCGCTGACTCTCCTGGTAACACATAACTTGTGATTGGTGGCGCTGACTCCAGGCTTCACGCTGGTGTTACATTACTTCTGACTGACAGAGCTGACTACAAGTTCTCGAACTTTCTTTCCCCCAAATGCCACTGATGTGACAGGAACAAGCAGCAGCAGCAGCAGAATAAGTAAGTGGTGACAAAGATTGGCTTTTAGAATGAACAACCGAGACCGCTGCTGTTGCTTATGTACATCAGGGGACGAAACAAGTTAAGGCTACATTTTTTGGGGGGGAGCTTGAGTAAGAGAAATAGAGCACACCGGTTTGATATAAAAGTTGAAACAAAAAACAGTTTATTTAAGTGGTGTGGGCGGAAAAGAGCAGAGCCAGAAAGTCAGTTTCATTCCACACAGGAAGGCAGAGGGGATTAGACTGATCCACCAGCTTCTCCATCGCCTATCAGCAACTCAGCTAACATAATCTTAAATTCTAATTTAAACCATCAGCTGCATTATAAGTAAGCAGAAATACAGAGGTCAAAGGTCATAACCTCGGCATAGTGCTGGAGAGTGAGACTGTAGAAGAGAAGAAGAAAAGCTGAGAAAAGAGAGGGCAAGAGAGGACGAGCTTTTTCTTCGACGCTCACGCTCACGGTCCCTCAGAAGTAAAACAACTGTGTTTGATGTTTGTCTGAAACGATCCATGCAGGTGTATATTTACCTGACAAAGGCCGCGAGTCGCCGTGAGAATTCTGTCTGTCAGGAACAAAAGCAAAAGTCGTGTGATGTTTTTATATCAGTGTGAAACGTGGGCATGAAGACCACTGTTCATTTCCTGTTTCCTACCGACAGTTAAGGTTTAACAAAGGTCAGAGTCAGGGTTAAAGGAAACCAGCGTTAACCAAGTGGTTCCTCTTTTAGCCATGTTAGTCATTCCCCCGGCCAACAGCAAAATCTTGTGCTTGCTTACCTCCAGTGGTTTAACTTCTCACCCTGCTGCAGTGATGTAGAAGTGTACCTCAGGGTATGTCAGTACACTGTGACACCACACATGCAACAGAGCACAGCTCCACACCTAACCACACCCATCAGTGATGCTGGATGTGGTCAGAAGTGAAGCAGACTTGAAGCTTTTGATCAGAGAGGGCGGCGAAACACTGCTTTTCCTCTTTCACTACTTCTGTTTTTAACCCAAACAATTATCATTTCTTTCCAACCCTAACTAAGTGATTTTAGGAAACAAAAACTTTACTTTTCACAGCTGTGGCCAGTCAGCAAGCTGTCCTATGAATCACTTTCATGAAACTGTTTTGGAAGGCACTGACAGACGATTATCTCCCGCCGTTAGAAGTGTCAGATCAGAAAACATTCATATGAGTAATTTCAGGAGGAGACAAATGACGTATTTTGTTGTTTAGTTTGGAGGACTTGTTGACTTTTTCCTACCTTTTTAGCTTTTCTTCTGTTTATTCCAAATAAATCTTACATGCCTCACTTCCTGTGCAGCCAGACAGAGCTGCCAGGAAGCAAATGTTAAAAAGAGCAACATAACGCCCTGTTTTTTGCTTGAATTAAATTCAGAGAATGTATTCGACGCACAGATTTTTTTCAGGGTCTAGAAGACAGGGGTTTACCCCAAGATGGATTAATAAAGTACTTGTTCTTATTCTAAAAGGAAAATAGCTGTTGTTGAAATATTTATGGGACCAGGATCAATTGAAAGTGTAATAAAGTGACAGAAAATGTGATTTACTAACTCAAAAAAGTGGATTTAGTGTTCACTTACTCTTGAAAACAAGAAAGGGAGAATCGACCGTTCACTGAACGCTGATTCTATAAAGCTGCCATTCATTGTGTAACAGTTATTGAACTTGTGAAAATATAATCACTTGCATTACATATAGAATCTCCTAACCTATTATTTGACCATTGAATATGTCAAACTATAACAACAACTGAAGGGAAGGTCGCTGGAAAGTTTGAAAGAAGGAACAGTTTTCAGAGTGACATACTGTAGAATGCTGGTGTTTGGCAAAGAGGGGCAATTATCATTATTTTCAATTTACTTCAGGGAAAGATCAGAACATCAGCATGAGGTGTCAGCTTATTGAGCAATCTGCTGCTCAACAAAACACTCTGAGGCTCCTTCTGTGTCCTTTTACGCACTTTACATTTTGAAACAGATTTTTATGGATTTTAGAAGTCATTTAAAAAAGTAGTCAGGGGTGTAGTTTCTTCAGTAAGAGTAATAACTGCCCCGACACTGGACACAGAGTAGCACTTAAACATGGTCAGCTGAGCAATGAGATCATTGCAATGAATTTTACTCAAATTGGCGTCTCCTCCATTAATATTCTCGTGGTGCAGAAAATGATTTATGGAAAGAAACTGCAGCGTGGCCTGATGCCAGGTTCACTTTCTGTTGTCGCAGTTATTTGATTGTAGCTTGTTTTCTTCACATCTGTTCGATCTTACTTCTGGTGATTCTCGAGAGCCTCAGTCACTCAGAAATAACGTATAACACACGAGCCAGTTTGCAGTGGAAAAACAGACATTTATTGAGATAACGTGCTGCAGATTAAGAGTTCAAACTTCAAGATAAGAGAAGTTTAGAGCGAGTAGAGGATGAAGATAAAGGAAAAGGGGGGGTAAATCTCGGTGTGTTGAGTTGAAGACACAAGTTTTCAATCTTTAATATATGAGTGTGTGTCTTAATGTGTCTGCAGGTTTCCACAGAGGCAGCCCCAGTCATACAGAGCGATGCACAGACCTTCACCATAGGGGTCCTGCCTCAGATCCCAGGATTCCCCCAGCTGGCCCCCGACTGTGACCTACAGATCACGGTGAGGGATAAAAACCCAGGCGTCATGGAAACCACAACTTCTGTATAGTAATGCATGCATGCCCTGGAAAACAGTGGGCTGTATAGGAAACGTTTTTTATAATTGTTATTTTTATCATTATGTTTTTTCTCCAAGAAGGATCATCAGAAATGATCCAAAGGAGGAGTAGCACATAAAAGTTCTCCCCTTCTCCACCTCCGGCTGATGTCCCTTCGCGTCTCCTACAGAAATACACAAGATAAATAAGTCAGACTAATTAATAAAAGATGAATAAATGAATGATCCAATTTGTCAACAATCGCAGCACACAAAGGCTAAAGAAGTGGTCAAGAAGGTGAAACAAATTTATATAAAAGTGTTTATATCATATACAATATGGACATTATCATCGACATACTGTATCACCATCCTAGTGGATCACATTTTCAGAGCTCAACTGATCAAAAGTCATCGCAAACATTCAAAATTCAGGCTCTGATATCTGACAATTTAACAGTTTTGGGTCCTACGCACCTGTCACTAATGTTTCGACTATTTTAACTTGTTGAAAACTTTATTTCCAAAGTTCTTAAACAGGAAATCGTAACAGGCTCCATCTGGCTGAAGTCAGACTTAACCTAGTTTGCTGTATTTCAGACTCTCCTGGTTTCAATACTACCGTTAACTTACACCTAATTATTATTATTTTTCAAAAATAAGAAACATCAACCTCTATGTATTTCAAAATGTTCTCTTTACAAGAAGTGGGGACCCTGTAATGACTGTAGTGGCTGCGAGGAGCAGAGAAACTGCTGGTTTTGTTTGTGTGTGTGGATCCCTCAGTTATAATCACATGGGGCGTATCAGAGCTGGAGGTAAGTACACGTAGCTCTCGTTTTACCTCTGTTCTCACCTCTGCATGTGTGTATGTGTGTACATCTGTGTGTGTGTGTGTAGGCTCTGGAGGATCGGGTGACAGAGATAACGCCTTCAGCTCTGTCCTTTGTTGACTCTGAGACTCCCAGCGAGAAGCTCATCTACAACATCACCAAAGCCCTACCGCAAGGACAAGGTCAGCCACACACACACACACACACTCTCACACACATATACACACTGAGCTTTTCCCTCATAATGTGGAAAAGATTAAAAGGATTCATATCTAAGTTCTGTCAGGGGGCGGGAGCCTTGTGATGAGATACACTGAGTGAGCTTGTGTTTGATTCTCGACTCAGAACTGAGTGGGAGAAGTTAATGTGTTTAACTATACTCTTAATTAATTATCACTTAAGTGCCCATGCTGCTCAATCCAAAGTTTTTCTTAGCAGAATGTGTTGCTAAAAAAAGAGTTTACATCTACAAAATCTTCAGTTTAGAAAAGGATTTTAAATTCTTAACAATTTAGGAGAACTTTAGCTTTAATGCCTTGCTCAAGGGTTTAGTTTTTCCCAACTGAGAAGCCAGAAACTAACATCCTGTTGTTCATAAGCCTGATTCAGTGTCATTACCACCCTCTTAAATTATTAAATTACTCTATTTCAGTGTGGACTTTTACAAGAATGAGTGTTGATTTCCTTTTTGCTGAATTTAATGTGGCGTTCAGAACTGGAGCCATTAATTTCAGCATTGGACCATCTGACAGACTGGTGTATCATTTGCAGCTCTCCGTCTAATGAAAGAGAAAAACGATTTACAATGGGTCATATTCATCAACTAATGGACTGATACATTTGTGTGGAAATCATTTTGAACAGAGCCAATGAGGAGGAGGACAGATGCAGATTAGACAGCAGCGTTTGTCATGAACGTTTTATTTTCTGAAATTAGATTTAAACCTCGCCTTCCAGTTTCTGTTCTATTTGTTCGGAGTTAAATGTTAATGTGGGCTAAATTTAAGGGTACATGTAGGCAAGTCTTTGGGTTTGTGTTTTTAAATATCAAGTTCAGCTCAAGTTTTGCTTTTCAGTCGTTGGAAAGTTCAGTAATGTTATTGATAAATCATTATACTCTTAAAACACACACAGTTTTGTTCTATTTTAATATTCAACAGAAAGTTAACTTTAAAGTTGAACACTAGTATGAAGATTTCCTCCTACGAAGTGATACAAACATTTTTCAGATGTGCAGCTGCTGGGAGGAGAGAAATAACCTCACTGGTTAAACCTTTTTTTACTATGCTGTGAAGCTATGACCGGCAAACCAAAATCTAAAGCAGGAAATCTGCTTTTAATGGAATTTCAAAATTAAAATGGCAGTGACATCCTCTTTTCATTCATTCCTATTTTAATTTCATTTATTATTTCATTGACTAAAAGTTAGCCCAATGAGAGAGTGTATAAAAATGACCATTCTGATCATAGGTTTCACACTCTTCACTGTTAATCTGCCAGTCTACAGTATAGACAGTTATGGAATAATTAAATCTTCTCAGACGGGGATCCCTGAGACTACAAATACGGGTCCGCGGCCTGATGTGTATCAATTTGGGGGTCCTTGACACCAGAAAGTTTGAGAACCACTGAACTAGGGTACCTGGATAGTTATGGACTAGCATGGCATGTTTAAACCTGAAGGCCATCACAACTAGTACTGTATCTACTGTAGGTAACTTGTTATGTCAGTTCATTTATTTATTCAGTTTATGTTTTCAATAATTATCAGGGGAGAAAAACACCAGCAGCGTACACGGCACCTATTGACACAGTTGTATCACAAATCAGCACCCAGCGACTGCTGTACCTTGACTTCTTTTTCTGTTGGTGTGGTTTGTCCAATGTCTGCTCCACGTTTCTTGCCTTTTCCACCAGTCTTTACTGTAGCGTTATCGATCCTATAAAACCTTTGGCTCTGTCCGCTGAGCAAATGAGATTATTTTACCCCCAGAACAGTTTTGCCTCTGATAAAACAATTCTTGATCTAATGCCCCAGCGAAGGGGCCGATGCAAGATGAATTCAGGAGGACTCCTTCACAGTTTGAAGTTAACCTCCTCCCTGTGCTGCCTGTCCTCAGGTGCGATTGAGCATCGGGACGCACCGAACACGCCGGTGAAACATTTCACTCAGGCCGACGTCAATAATGGCAAGATCATCTACCGACCACCGCAGGCCCCTTCACACCTCCAGGAGCTCTACCAGTACTCCTTTATTGGTGAGATACACACATGCACACACTCACAAGTCCTAATCTAATGATAATGTGCTTAATACAAGTATTGGTACCAGTTGTTCAGCTTGGCCAGTACTGTATATAATGTGAACATCCAATATTGCCCAAAATCAAAGAATGTTTTACCCGGTTGATTGTCGGCTCCAGGGCGTAAAAACACAAGTGTTGCAGATAATTAGTAATGAGCACTTGCTTTTTATTGTTTTTTATTAAATTGTCTGTAGATGTATACATTCTGAAAATCAAATCTAATAAATCTGAAATGGCTGCAGTGACCAGATTCTCTGTTTCAGCCGAGCAGCCACATATTGATCCTGAGCTGAGCAGTCTGCCACCACCCACCAGAAGCACTTTCTGTGGAAACAAAACAAGCAATCCCAGCTTTATAACACTATATTAGTTTTCTAGTTTTAGCACATAAAACCAGTGGACTCAGCCAGCGTATTATTTTCAGGTGATTTACTATTCATAGAGCTGCTGCTAGTTTTCTCAATTTCTCATGATTGAATATGTATGTCACCTTCTGGTGTTCTGTTAAAGGGACACTCCACTGATTTTACATGCTAATTTAGTAAGCACAGGGAGTACTACTCAGTACAGTTGTGTAATGTTCTCCATATCACTTCAGTAATCTGGATTTAGACTTGGAGACGAATGCCTGTGTCATAAACTACAGGTGTTTGTAACACAACTAGAGGCTGGAGCTTGAAAGGTGTTCACCAGAAAGGGAGGGTCTGCTGAAAGACACAATCTGCAGTGTGTTTCAATAATCGTTCGCAATGTCCACCTTCACTCCCTCCAAATCCACTTCTCAAGCCTAACCTCATGTATCAGTTAACATAATGCATGCTGGGTAGTATAAGTAGGTTGAGTCTTCGCCACTGTTGCTCCCTTAGCCCAGAGAGGCTTGATCTCATGGAAGTCCACTTGAGTTTTGGGATTCCCATGAAAAATGACCTCCTTGTAACGTCTGATAGAGGAAAAAGAAGAAGAATTACTTTATTAATCCCTTGTGGGAAACTCCTCAGCAGTGCCCAGGAGGTGAACTGGCACCTCTCCAGTCCAGTCCATGCTCCATACTGTGGTCTGGTCTGTGCTGGACTTGAACCAGCCACCCTCCAGTTCCCAAGCCAAGTCCCCACAGACCGAGCTGCTGCCGCCCCCAAACAAATCCTGCTATTTCTGTGTAAATCCTCCTATGTAATACTAGCAAGCAAGACTCGCACAATACATTTGTATATCAGTTTAGAGAACTCTTCTTGTGCCCTACATTTTAAAATCCTGGATCATATATACTAAAGCCAAGCTATCAACCATAAACTTAGCATATGTGATGAATATTTAAAATATGCATATATATACCGTATATAAACAGCATATTCTCTCTCTATATATATATTTATATATATATATAAGTGTTTAAAAAACAATCTGAGGGCTGGTGAGACATTTTAAAGTAAATCTTATATGTTTTTCAGAGACGCGTGTTCCAAAAGATCATCCATAATCCAAGATCAAAGCTGACTTTAGTTTCTCTTAATCTGGGTTTGTGGAGCTCGAGCAGAAATCCTTATTGCCTCCTGAGTTTTATGCATTTTAGCTTCATCCGTTCAGTTTTTATGTTCACTGCAAAGCCCTGTCAACTCTGCCTGAATCCACTGGTTTTTTTTGTATTTTTATCACCTCAAAGCTCTAAAAGTTTTCCTTTCTGATCCCCAACAGGTCTGCCTGAGTCGCTGAGCGTCTATTTCACAGGTAAATCTTTCTCAATTTGGAGAGGAAGAGGAGAAGGAGGTGGTGGAGGGGGAGGCTCATTGTTTCCTCTGTGCCCTTCATCCTCTCCTTTTCAACTCTTTCCCACATCCTACGCACTTTTCTTCCACCTCCTCTCTTCTTATCCACATTAAATCCTCTCCATCCTCGCTCTCATTTTCCCTCCTCACCTCCTCCGCCACACTCAGTCTTCTCCTCCTGGCTACTCCCTTCTACTCCTTGATCTCTCTGACTGAAATATTTGTCTTCTGCCTTCCTCTACTTTTATCTCCATTGTGTTTCTTGTTGTGACATTTTTTCTTACTTAATTCTCTCCCCTCTTCTCTTCTTGCTCCTCCTCTCTGACCTCAATTTCTCCTGTTTCCTCCTCCTCCTCTCTGTCCTCTGCACTTCCCACCTTTGATTTCGTCGTTCTCTCATTTCTCCTCCTTTGATCTCTCCTTCCCTGTCCTTTCCTGTTTCCCTTCCCCTCCTTTTAATCTTTACCACAACTGTCCTTTCTATTTCCTCCCCCTGGAATTTTTTCATCTCCAGCTTCCTCTCGTCTCGTCTCCTTTCCTTGACTCCTTCGCCTTATCTGTTTTCTCCTCTCTCTCCTCCACGCTATTGCTCTCATCTATTCTCAGCTCTTGAGTTCATCTCTTCCCCATTTTTCTCTTTTCCCATCTTCTTCTCCAAACTAAATCTCCCCTCTCCTCTCCTCTTCTTAACTCCTATAGTTCTTTTCACATCTGTCACTTCGCTCTTTGTTGCACTTTCACACTGATCTCGCTCGACTGGGTCTTCTGATCCTCTGTGGCTTTCTGTTCTGGCTCTTTGACCTTTAACCTGATCAGACCAAGTCTCTTCTGTTTACTGCACATTTGATGGAGCGCTGCTGCACTCTGCCTCAATCCACAACAGAAGCTGTTTGGGAAATATGTGTTTACGGGTGTTCAGAGTCACCGAAGTGCTTTTCACTTTAGTGTAGCCCTCAAGGCACATGTACACACATGTACACACACACACACACACACACAGTAGTCTCTGATGCTTTTATACTCCATCCATCCTGCTTCAGTTCTGACTGTGTACTTTTACTTACTAAGCAACAGTTATCAATTACAGTGGTCTGTGACACAAAAGATTAAATATATATTTACCCAAGTATGCTGTACATTTATGAGGTACTTATGAGATTTATGAGATTCTGTGCAACTATATATCTACTCTACTACATTTCAGAGAGGAAATATTGTACTTTAAATATTAATATCATCATTAAATAATAAGTTGAAAAGTTGTCATTTTTCAAACAAAAACCTGCTCTGACTCCAGCTTTTCAATAGTGAGAATTTTGTTATTTGTTATATGATTAAAGATATAATCTCGAAAATTTTCATTTAAATAAATGTCTGTTAAGTCACTATCTATCGCCGAATGATGCAACACAATGGTGATTGAGCCTATGGCCCACTGATGAAAGCCTGCAGCGTTTGCAGCATTACGACCCGGGTGTCGGGGGGGACTTTCCTGGAAAAATCAGGCTTTTAACAAGGCAAAAGACTCGCTCTTCAACTCACCTGTGTGTTAAGTGGCATACTGTTTTTTCCGGTGTCTGCTGGTGTTGTGAGTTAACGGTTACTGCCGAAAAAACAAAGAAAAGATCGATGACTACAGACGATAAAAAAGTGAAACTGAAACTTAAATGAGGTCCAAAAACACACCTGCAATTACCGATTATCGCCATAGGTGCCGTGAAAGACAACAAAATTAAAATCTTCGAGATTACAACTTTAAAAATGAAATATTCTTGAGCTGTTTGAAGACGTCACCTCGGGCTCTGGAAGATTGTGATGGACATTTTTCACTATTTTCTGACATTTAATCAAATTTAGCCAAAATTATTAATTGATTATTTGAAAAAAAGCTGAGAGATTAAGCAGTAATGCAAAACTCCTTAGTACAGCCCGACATTGATGGCTGGCAGAACTGGATCCCACTGAGCAATAGACATCATTCCAACATCACCTCTATGTTTTAGTTCTGACATAGACCAGGACTGATTGGCTACGTATAGCCCGGTTTTAGGTCATATTTTAAAAACATCATTACATGCATAAGATATTAAATATTTAACATAAGCACTACACACCCCTGTGTTTACAGTATAACTGTTTATTTTTTGTCATATACACAGATTAAGTTTACTCATATCCCTAGACGTCTACTACACTTTCACTTTTCAACCTTGAATAACCTAATAACCTAATAATAATCTAAACTACACGTCCACAGACAAATAGACGTATAATAGACATCTATAAAACGTCTTTTCAAGGTCAGATTGCTGAGTGGGTTACTGTGCAGATCAAGACTTCACCTGTGAATTATATTGAAAGCACATGCAAAGCCAGGTTAAACTACCAAGTATAGATAAACAATAAACAATCAGACAAACAAACATACTTTACTGGTCTATATTGTATATACAGTACAGGTCAGCAGTTCATGGCCGTGCAAAGAAGCAGCGTGTTGGTTGTTCTTTAAGTGCATTTTGCTGCTGATCCATACATAATAAAAAATGTGAATGCAGGACGTGTAATGGAGCCTTAGACTATACTTTATACTTCTACCACTGATATTCACATCAGAATAAAGAAAGCTAATAACAGCAGAAATCAGGTAGAGAGAAATTATCTCACCGTAATAAATCATTTAATAATATTCGTGTGAGGTTAGTAGGCAGGGTGTTTTTGCTGCATAGCAGGCCAAAGGATGAGTCTAGAAATCTCAGCAGCTGACCACTCAATCGTTGAGTCACTGTAATTAATCAAAAAACCTGTTAAAGGGATATTCTACCAAACATCTGTATGTGCAGTATGTTCCAGTCACCAAATAAACTGTAGAAAACGTAAAAATTTAAACTGACACGCTGCTTCTTTAAACGGTGACGACAGTCATGATACAGTGTACATGCTTTCCATTATAAAGAATTTCGAGGTTAATTTTTGCATTACAAACAAAGCATTGACTGATCAGTGTTAACTGAGATAACGTCCTCTGCCTTTACTCAGTGGATATGATCTGAAAAACCTGCCAAGAAATTATGCTTTAGGCTTCTTTTTCTACCGCCTTCCAACTTCCAACTCTCATAACCTTTCGTTGTACATACACACTTCTATAACTTTTCCATCAAAAAGATATGAAAATATTTTCAGACTCTCTTATTAATTTCCTCTTTTTACCTCCAACTATTTAATTATGCACCAGAAAATGCACAAACATTTGAAATATGAGCTAACTGGAATGTGAAGTCACAATTTAACTGTTAAAAATGTGATATTTTTCTCTCTGTCATTGTGAATCGATCACACTGTCTTTTTACATCCAAACGTGATAATTGGCCTGTTGTACTGTCTTTGTTAGTTAAGTCTTTTTAGGTCATGTGTAGAAGTGACAGGCGAAGCCAATAAAGCCGATTATCCCCCCAAAACATTTAATGGGTCTAACGAGCTTCCACCTGAATCCCTGATAAATTGTTTCAGCAGTTTGGTTAATTGATTTGGATTTTTAATTACAGCTTCTGTGGTCGTACGTTTCTTTCTTTCTTTTTGTCCTATTAATAATCTCGTATTTAGAGAGTCAACTCGAGGAAGGTTTTTTTTTATAATAAGATTCCTCAGTAAAAGGGCTCTGGAGATAATTAGCATCAGAGGTGTGTGTGTGTGTTTGTTTTAGTAAGTCTTTGCTTATCTGATTAATTTCCTCATTTTTCTGTTTCTGCATTTTTCTCTATCTTTTCATGTTGCGCGCGTTCCTGTATGTGTGTCTCAGTGTCGGACGGTGAACACACCACTCCTGAGTTGGACTTTGCCGTCCTGCTGCTGTCGAACCATCAGCAGCCGCCGGTGTTTCAGGTTCTGGACCCGCTGCTGGAGGTCGGCCTGGGAGGACAGGGCACCATAGGTAAGAGAAGAACGCACGCACACATAAAAATACTCAGCACTGATGCTCATTTCCGAGAAGAGAGCCTGCGGTGAAGAGGTCTGTGCGAAGTAATGAGCTCTGAAGTACGACCCTGGTGATCAACAACACTGGAGAGATGTGTCTGTGCGAGCGTGTGCGTTTACAGTCTGGTACAGACAGTTAATTTTCTCCTTCTCCCGCTTCATCTCTCTTAACTCTTCTTTCCTCTTGTTTGTTTGTTTGTTTGTTTGTTTGTGTGTGTGTGTGTGTGTGTGTGTGTAGGCGGTCAGCAGCTGGCAGTGAGCGACGCTGACACAGCTCCAGACGAGCTGGAGTTTGAGCTGGTGGAGGCTCCAATCCACGGAGAGCTGATTAAGACCGACGGCAGCGCACACACCAGCATGACCAACGGTGAGATGATGCACACACACACACACACGCACACACACACACACGCACACGCACACACACACACATAACACAGACCTAGGGAAAGTTGGTAATGTCACAACTACTGACCAAGCACAAAACAAACTATAGTCAGTCTGAACAAGAGTTACAGCTGTGCTGGTGGCCTACATACACATTGTTAAAAGATCAATATGCCCTAAAAAATGTATTTATTTTACTATATTTGTTATATTATATTCATTTATTTATATTTTTATTTTTATATTTATAGCTCATTTAGTGGAGGTATGGTATGGGGATGGAGAGGTATAGATATGGCTACTTAACATCTCTTATCACAACTTTTTTTTATAAATCAGCCAATAAATCAAATCAAAAGGCGCTTATTTAGCTAACAGGTTTCAACAGGACATGCCCACTTCTGGTTGTTAATGCTGTTTTTTTATTATGAAGGTTATTATATTCTTAGTTTGAGTTTATTCGCAAGAGATGTAAAATGAGAGCGAGCAGCTTGGAAGGTAGAAGGCAACACTCAAATACAGAGAGATTTCTTTTGTGGCCTCAAAATTGGGTCACTCAGTTTTGTCCTTACTCGCTCACAAAACGTACTTGTACTTGTTCTGTAGTTATAAAGCTGACCCTGTACGCTCGCAGTAGTTACACAGAAACACACAAGGACTCGTACCAACAGTCAGAACCAGAAACACACACCTCCACTCACACCTTCTCCGTCCCGCCAGGTGACACCTTCACTTTCAGCGACGTCACCCGCAACGTTCTGCTCTACCGACACGCCGGCCTCTCCACCCAGGAAGATGCCGTCACCTTCTCCGTTAGCGACGGCATCTCCATGGCAACCACAGTGGTGCAGGTGGTGGTGCTGGGCGCCGGGGACGACGGGCCGCAGCGGGACCCGGCAGCCACGCTGTCCCTGGAAGTGGGCGAGAAAAGCAGCACTGTGATCAGGCGCTCGCACCTGGCTTACACTGTGAGTGGACAGAGATGAACGCGAGCTGTAACTGTTGGCATCATCAGAGACTGTAGAGCTTTCATTTGGTCTTTGTTTGAGGATTTCTGTGCAATACATTGAGTCCGTTAAGATGCTATTTCAGGCGGAATATGATGGTGTAGGTTTTGTTTGAGAGCAAAATGCTATTAGAACCCAGTGGAAGCAAGATTAGCATGAGACAGCAGAACCTCTCACTGTCTCTCATAGGACAACACGTCCCCAGATGACCAGATTCAGATCCAGTTGGTGTCGGTGCCGATGTACGGCATCCTGACCAGGAGCCAGTCCCAGCAGGAGCACCAGGAGCTGAGGGAGTACTCCTCCTTCACCATGGAGGACATCAGCAAGCACAGGATCAGGTAGGAGGGGCAACAGGCACGGTCGACCTATAAAAAGTCAGGGAGATTTTATGATGATTTCATCATACCTGTCCATTACCCTTGACAAAATTTCCACCAAGGTCGTCTTTTTTTGACTTTTTTTGGTACTTCATGATCACACCTTTGAGTGTTTTTCTTCTACTTTTTTTTGTTTAAAATAGCTGACCAGAGAAATCACTCCAATGTGATTTGGAAGTATTTTACTTAGCTTCAAAGGCAAGAGTCTCTAAAACTTGCAATGAAAAGCGCCCAAAAGAATATCCTTGGTTTCAGTACTGGGTTTTACTTTCCCATGATGGTTTAAATGCTACTTTAGAGGCTTATAAAAACAGACTATCCGCATAAAACCTGCAGCTATTAACCAAAAATTACTTTCAAAAACCCTTAGTCATTTCCAGAAGCCGTCGTTGTGTAAGCAGTAAAGGTTCACGAGGGTCCATGGGAGAGAAGAGAGCGAATTAGTACCTTTTTAGTTCTTCAATAAAAAAAAAAAAGCTCACATATTTCTGTTAACAGCTCCCTCATGATGACAACTTTTCAGGAACTATGAGTGGTGAAATGTGGATCCCAATTTTTCAGGACTGTTTCCACCTTGCCCTGCAGACATATTGAGTTTATCCAGAGATTCAAAAGTGTTTCGTGATATTACCAATCCATAGAGGACCCACTTAGATTGAAGTCAAGAGGTATATGCAGGATAAGAGTGATATGGTTTTGGTTAGCTGAGGCACCGAGAGGGTTTGTGAGCCTTTAGTAAAGAGGCTGTTTTAAAAGAAAAGTCTGGTGTTGATTCCACTCTGTAAGAGATAAAAGGGCTTCAAGGGTTCTTCATACTGCAGTCGTAGTCATGATCAATTTCTGTGATTGCAGCTCATGTCAACGGGGATCATTTTCCCCTCAGCATCACAGCAAAAGAGGAAGCGGTAATAGCTTGCAGAGACATTTTTGTTTTCCCTCAGTCTAATGTTTCTTCTCATGAGACGAGAGCTGTACAAACATTAACTGAAACCCAGTAAGAAAACAAATGAATTAGCAGGAAATAATTTAGTTGCCTTTCCCCCATTACGTTCAATGACTCAGCCTGTTGGCATAAGCAATGCCAATTAGCGTCACTGATATTACCTGCAAGAGGTACTAAGGCCCTAAGAGAGGCACTAAGATGAAATATAAATATTCAGATACTAACAGGCCCTGATTAGCTGTAGCGCAGGACGATCTCCGGGGGCAATCTTCAATCGCCTGTATTAGTTTTGTCTCTGTGGCGTTGACTCGCACAAACAAGACCCGGGAATTGTTTTATGAGAATTAAATGGGATTAGAGAAGATTATACCGGTATGGATTTCAATTTTATTAGTGCTTTGCAGAGATTAGCAGCTGTATCGTTGTGGGAGGGCTAATGCAAAGCTTTCCCAAGTCCTCTATCAATCCAGGACTAGACATAAACAGATATTCATATATTCATTAAAAGGGAATTATTATATCAAACAAAATAATTATTAAACCAACATGCAATAAATTTAACAATTCTCTTTTTAGACAATAAATCGAACCAATATCTCCCTCTACAGGTACATCACTTCCTTAGAAACGGGCAGCCAGCCGATCACCGACATCTTCCACTTTGTTGTTTATGACGGAGACAACAATCGCCTTGACAACCAGATGTGCACCATCACCATCACGTCCACGCCCAGACAGCCACCGGTGGTCACAGTCCGCAGCGGCATCAAGGTAGTCCCACACTTACATACAGTATACACACACATAGAAAAATATTCTGTGATATTATGTTGAACACCGACCTTTATGAGAACAGTACAGAAATACACACAAGCACAAAAACCTACTCACACACAGGCTGAATCCTAAAATTATCCTAATACATAAAAAATTACAATTTTATGGATGGTACAGTACATAAACAGTCTTATACCCACAAACTGCACATTGTTATTTCCTCTCCATTACCCTGCCTGCTCATGAGAGACTGAACTCCTAAAATACTCTTTAGAGTTTTTTTAAAGCAGCTGCTGTATTTAGAAACAGTCATTAACGAGACAAATGAAGCAGAGGAAACCACACAGTCACATGTTGTGTCTCAGACAGTCTGGGACCAACCCTGTTAGTAAATATCTCTGTGCTTAAGGAGTTGGTTTCCTTTTTCTTGAAGAGCATGTGCGTCTCAGAAAAGCGTCCTCTTAGTTCGAGACGGACTGTGTGTTTGATACATAATCACTCGAGACGCAACTGTTACAACTGTTCATCCTCTCAGCTGAATCTTGGGGCTTCTCTTTCCTGCTTGCCTATCAGATGCTTCAGTTAACTACTCACAGCAACTTATCTCTCCTCCATCACTCCATTCTTTTAGAAGTGTGAAATATGTCTTGAAGGGAACAAGGATGCACAACAACACAGTCGGAGAAGGAGCCTAGCTGCAGCTGCGTGGGGCGCCTCGTGGAGGAGGGGAAATATGATGTCAGACCTAATGAAGGTTGCACTGATACTCACTGTAGAGCCTCCCTCAGGGATGAATCCTGTGTTGGCGCTGCAGAACCGCCCCTCCTGAAAGATATAAAATGAAATCTACTTTAAAATCTCTCTGTGAGTTAGCTGGGAGGCCTTTTTTTTAAAGTCGTAGACAGAGAAATTAGGAAAAATTTCTTCTTTTAAGCAAGAACAGTCTCAAAATACTTCTCTTGTGGTTACACCTGTTAACAGTTTGATTTGTTTTGGGAAAGAATATGAGAAAGTTGGAAACACCTCCAAGAGCATGAACCTCAAGCAGCAGCTAATAATTTTGCCAACTTTCTTGGCCCTTCAAACTTCCTCTTAGGATTTGGAATAAAGTCTCAGTCTGTTTCATAACTTCTGTATGGCAAAAAGATAAAGCCCAGATCAGGATCAGTACCAAAATCTTAAAAATAAATAATAATAAATAAACAATCAGGTAAAAACAGAGACTTTTTATTGAAACTTTCCAATTTTACATGTGTCTGTAATCTTCTAGGAAAATAGAATCAGACATTCATCAAATTAATGTATTGGGTCAGTTAAGGAAGGCGCCTGTTATCTGATTCTATAGTTATAACATATAAAAGTCACATTTTTTTCAGTAACATGCTCTACCCACCAAGCTGGAGTGGAAATGGGACCATCAGGTGCAGTGATTGTTAAGAATTATTGAAGCGTGAACAGAAATCCATATTTGAATCCTGTGTTGCTGGTTGTGTCAGTGTTATTGATTCACCTCTATAGCAGCGGTCCTGTATAATAATTACATTATTTTATAGGATATTTTTGCGGTAAATACCTTGTATTCCTTGCGGTCTGCCTGTGCTGCATCTTTTCTAATCGCTCACTGATTTTGAACAAAAGTATGTCACCAAGCATTTTGAGAGATTTGAGAGTTTTGACAGTTTCTTCAGAGGAGGTAGGGGAATTAAACGGCCTAACGTGTTATAATCTCCAAATGTCTGACTATTTAGAGCCTAATCTATACTTCTGTTATAATAACCTCACCCTCTGTTGGCAGCATCGTCGATGTAAAGATGGTCCGCAGAGTAAAAAACATCAGGACCAACAGGACTTATTTTAGTATTTTCATTGTTTAGGTCCAGGAAGGCGGCCGAGTGCAGCTGTCTGCCAATCACATCATAGTGTCGGACCTGGACACGCCCAGGAAGGACCTGCTGGTTTGGCTCGTCAGTCCTCCAAAGTACGGCTACATCGAGAACACACAGAGAGGTGAGATCTTCTTGTGTATGTGTGACAGGTGGCTTCCTTCTTCACGAGGCTCCTGTAGGATCACAAATCAGAACACGAACGGACAAAACACACCGCACACGTATGATTACATGTGACACAGTGCCACTTCTGTGCGTACGTGCACGGTCACACCTGCATTACTCCGAATAATTCTCACATTTCTATTTATGTCACACTCATACGCACACAATGCCGGTTGAATTCCCTGCGGTGCCGCTGCCATCTGTCACAGCTTGATTATGTTGTGGATTAGCGCTGCCAGATAGCCGGCTACAGATGGGGCCATTGCTGAAGTCCCAATTTTGACTGCATGCTCGCTCATGCCGTCGCTGTACTTTCCTCTGTTCCCAAGAGGAACTGTTTGGAAAAATGAAAAAGGTGAGATGAGTTGAAAAGGAACTGATCCCCACAGGGAACATGTATCATTGCAAGAGCAGAATGGAAGTCAAAAATCAAATAGACAGAAATGGCAAAGAAAACACAAGATACTTAAAGTAATACAGTTGAGGATGATCGTGTGTAGCCCACTGATGATTTTACAGAAAGGATGAGGGTGTTTGGAGTTTCATGATTCACATATACATGAAGGATGTGGAATTACTAAACTGCTGGAAACTCAAAAAATGTTATTGAGTTACATCATGGGAAATGTAGGATGTAGTGTGTTTGGAGCTTGACCTTTGCTTGAGACTCAAAGTCAGTATATCTGAAGCTCCGCTGGTTCGATTTTGACCATTCTTTTTTAAAATCTGTCTCTTGTAAGTCCCCCCAACTTTATGGAAGTGTAATAATAAATGTCTGTAGTGCTGAAAAAGAACTTCAAACTTTTACAAAAACATCAAGTCAGGCTTCACTGGCTGGCTTATCTCCCAAGTTGACCTGAGTCTGGATCTTCCGACCATGCCACGTAAGTGAGTCCGACTGATATTATCAAGTGGCCGAAGTTCCAAATCCAGGCCACGTGATGAAGACTGAACCAACTCCATCACAACTTAGCAAAGTGAGGGCTGTGAGATTCGGTTGAAAGCGCTGGAAGACGTTAGTAAGCAGACATGAAGTTAAAAAGCAACTAAACACCCTGTTTCACCTTGAACAACCCAGACACACCGCCACCACCATTTAGTGTTAAGCTACTCTTAGATTTTTCTCGTCAAACTACAGTTCACAAGGTCAAGAATGAGATTTCTTGCTCAAGCAAACTCAAACTTGCTATCCTCATGTTTGCAGCAGAATAAAATCATATCAACAATAACTATTGTAGATATGTAAAGCAGCACTTTTCTTTTTTGATAATAGATGCGAAGCCATATGTAATACAAATTAGACTCTGGCACATTACATGCAAGAAAGACTTATCAGCAGATGTAATGATGGATGCACAGAGTCAGATATTTATATTGTCTGCTGCTGTAGATAAGCAGCTGGCACCAGTCTTCTCTCTCCACGTCCCAGCTGACTGTCCTTGATGTGCTGCTGGAGCAGAGGGACAGTTGTTGGTATTCAGTCGGCAGTGTGAGGTGACAGGATTGCTGCTGTCACCGGGGCACGGGGGAGGCCAGCTGGTGTCACTGTCAATGTGTCGGCTGTTTTCCTCAACGTGCGCAGGTTTTGTGTTGATGTGCAGATGCACGGAAACACAAAAGGCATTCACCCACATGTGGACGTTTGCTGCATTTGCATGATTGCATTACAGTTATTCAAACGTAGGCACAAAAAACGCAGAATAGAACACATACCTACATACATATACTGTATTTATAAGCAAAACAGCTTCCACCAAAACATTAGCATTCGCATTTGTGCGGTTAGCACAGAAGCAGGCACACATACAGACATTCTCTAATATTATGCATTTTAATTTTAATAGCTGAGAAATGATAACGCACCTCTGGCCTTTCCTAGTATCCCCACAACTAGTAAATCTCTCAAAACGGCAATGTGTTGTTTATTCCATACAGCACTTCAGTATTGTGGAGTAAGAGATCAGGCTCAGCAGCAGCTAGTGAGGCCTTAAATCTTTTATTAAATGATCCATCGCTAATTCATTCATTTATTTCATTCAACACAATAATTAACACATTTTGCACAAGTGTACGGTCACATATCTGGTACATACATTCATACAGATTTTATTGTAGTTACTTTTTATTTCATTTGGTCACACTGTCTGTTGGAGGGCAAAATGTATTCCTCAGTAAAATGAGGTTATTACAAAGTATTCAGAGATCTTCCCGTAAAGTAATCCTTTAAAGCAACCATAAACTTGAAAGTTAAAATTTAAAGTCTTTAAAAAATATTTAAAGGTGTGAAAAAAAGTTATTAGATATGTTTCACTGTGAAATGACAGAATTCTTGGATTAATATTACAGCATGCTCCCTATCTGCTTCATTTCCTGTTGTCTTACCCACATATAGTTTCACAACTTCTATTAGTCTTGTTGAATCAGAGATAGACGGAGATGTCAGCAGTGTCACTTCTCATTTCGGTTCTGAAATCAGCAGATACCATGTTTGAGAACACAACTAAAAATGCATCTGTTTGGTGGCGGCGGGTGATTTCCCATCCTGATTACGATTCTGCGCGGGCTCCCGCCAGGATAAGAGGCTCCCTTCCCTCACCTTATAACAGCCAGATGATGGAGATGTGATGTGATTTACTGTTGTGCCTGAAACACACACACACACATATCAGCTATTCCCTGCGGAGCCCTGACTCAGCTCACCATGGAGTCATCCATCTTCTGTGACGAAGACACTCGCACTTTGTCTCAAACTTCAGAGATTTCAAGGTTGATTTTGTACATTCTCCACGAGTCTCCTTCGATGCCATGAGTGCCAGTTCTTGTCATTAGAGCCGGATTTGGCTTTGACGGGGAATTGTAGGGAACTGTAAAACTCTCTTTGTGCATCTATCTTGCATCCAAACTGCCCGACAATTCTGACTAAAGTGAAATGAAAAGGCTGTTTGGGGAAAAATGACAAGTTTCGCGTCATTGCGGCTGTCAGATGTTATAAGTGACGGGCTGGCAACTGGTCGCCTTAGAGGCACATGAGTTTTTTGTGTTACAGTATGGTAAATGTTGCAGAGTACAAAGTGCTATTGAAATGTGAAGCCACAGCTGGGGATAAAAAATAAATGGGAGTTTTACAATAAGCAGAAACAAACTGACAGAACTTATGTAAACACGCTTTTCAAGGAAAAATGGCATAAAAAAAAAAACTAACAAAAAAATCCTGACTGGAGATCAGTTAAAGAGGCAGTAACTTTCTACTTTTTCTCAGATTTCTAATAACTGTCTCTGTATCCAGGAGGCTCAGTTGGCGGCTCGCGGATCGTGACTCCTGATGTGCCTTTCTCTGTGGAGGACCTGACGTCGGACCGCATCTTCTACGTCCAGGACAGCCAGCGCAAAGCTCAGGCCAAACAGGACGCCTTCAGCTTCTACATCAGCGATGGGCACAGCCAGACAGAAGCTTTCAACGTCGAAATCGACATCCAGGTAACTGGTTTCTGTGAACCATAACTTCTGGATCAAGTTCACATGTAGTAAATATTCAAATATGTTCTTTACGGTAGTTTTATGTAATATATATTTAAACCTACAGTACACTGTATATTTTGACATCACCTGGATATAAGTGGGATTTGCAGCACCACCATCAGGCCAAACTTTTAATTGTTTGTCCGCCTCACCTGTCAAGTCATACAGACACATTTTCTGTACACATTCATGCTTCTAACAGGAACAAAACTCTTTCTTTTTGGGATTCCACGACATTCCCTCCTTCACCTCCATTAGTCCCAGTTATCACCGTGATCCTCCTCCTCCTAATTTCGTCTTGTATTATGTTGACGGTGAAAGTAACAGCTAAAATAAGGTATTATTAGATGGAGCTCTGCACTTTGGAGAAATGTCTTGTTGGTAAAAGTGAGTAAAAGTTAGAAAAGTTTAAATTAAGAAAAATTTAGATTTCTTATCTCTATCTTCATCATTTCTGGTCTTCAAAAGAATTCAATAAAGGTTCTTGGCTTTGTTAAAAATTGGCGTCATTTTCACTTATTATCATGTCAACTTTTCACCTGAAAGACTAAAACACACTGACTGCTCCAGCTGCTCTGTCATCAGTAAAAGTTTAGTTGGGACGGTGCTGATGGAAAGAGACTTTACAGCTGCACGCTCCGTCGCTCATTTAAAATGGACCGCTTCGCATCGCAGCTCTTTTAAACCGCCATCCTTGATCTGCACATGACCTCATCTAAGAAAAATAAAAACAGCTCTGTCCTCGCAGGCTGTCCCTGTTTTTTTCTTCTTCAACCTAAACAAACTCAGCATCCAAATCCATCACTTAAGGCTATTTTAAGTCTTGAGTTGAATTGATGAGGCTGTCAGTGAGCTGTTCAGTGTGGGTGTGTGTTTGCACGTGGGCTATATGCATACAGTAAGTCTTTGAGTGTATAGAGTTGGCAGTATGGAGTGTGTGTTTAGTAGAAAAATAGGATGAGAGTGATTTTATAAACAAACCTAAATGCAGGTAATCACCTCTCTTCACCGCACTGCAGTATTAGAAGAACCTTCAACAGAAGGTTGAATCTCTCCCTCGTGCTCGACCTTATTAGCGAACAAAAATGTAGTTCTGTCGCATAATTATTAACGCAGTTAACTTATGAAGCGGTTTATTTTTCCTCTCTCAGCAGAGTAAAGAGGAGAGGGAGCCCGTGGTGTCGGTCAGCAGCATCCATGTGGAGGAAAACTCCGGAGTCGTCATCACCAACTCGTCTCTCAACGTCCACGACCAGGACACACCGGAGAACGAGATCCTCTTCACCATCATCAGGAAGCCTTCCTACGGTGAGCGCTGATAACAGCACACACACAAACTGCTGCATAGTAATTAGGTCTACCCACATGCAGCTAAAAATAACGCAGTCTAATGCAACAACCCTGCAATGAATTCTACCTTTGTTATACTGAGAAGACTATTTAGTCTACTCTCAGTGATATAAATGGGTTCGACCTTGATTAAAACCTTGATGAAAGAAGGATTTATTCCATGGCTGTTGTCTTGAGACTGCAGAAGTTTTAGCCAGGTGTCCCTGATAAACTGAGTGTGCAGATCGCAGAAGTCAAAATTGTTCACTGGATTCTGAGCTCGACTTTAACTTTTAACACATCCTGGATGAAACTGTTCATCAAGGTCAGGTTTTGGGTTTCTTTTAATGCCACAGTTGGAAGAAAAATCTGATGTTTTTGAGATGTCTGACCGTGTTTCTGTGCTCTTTCTTTTAAACTCCTCCAATCATGTTTTTATCATCCGGTGAAGATGATAGGTGAGGATGATGTACAAACCTCTAGTTTGTACATTATTACATGTTTTTTCACAACAGTATGAAATTACTGAATTTTTGGTCTTGATGACCGCGTCCACCCCCCTGCCGGGCACCTGCTTGGGGACGTTCCTCATAACAGGAAAGGTTTTGGTCTCTTTTAAGAAAGAAAAATCTGGTAACTGTTCAGCTCATTACGAGAATATATCAAACTGGTTCCGCTGCAGTAGCTGCAGTGCGAGTGCAAGTTGCTGTTCATATTCATACCAATGAAATGCATGAATGAAGATTTTCGGCTGCCACTGTAGGCGAGACATTCGCACACATACTGTACATCCTGCGCTTTGCTGAACCACGTTGCCTTAACATCAAGGTCTCCTTTTCAAGAGGCAGCGTGGAAGAAGAACAAAGCAATCAAATAGCAGCACGCACATGAATGTATCAAAACAAAAATGCTGCTGCTTTGAAGTCACAGAGAAAGAAATGCTTTTAATTCAGGTATTTAAGTGTTTTTGTAAAGTATTTACAGTATGTGGTGTATTTTAAACAGTAATTATGGCATCATAATTACTTTTTTTAAAAATATAACGGAGATATCGGCTACGGACGCGCTTCAAAAGCAGATTCTCATGTATATTTACATACAGAAACAGGATACACTGCAGGTAAACATTGGAAAATTATGCAAACAGATGTGCAGTCTGTATATTAGCATATACGCACACATACATACTCCCATAAACAAACATATACTATCAGATATGTTTTCTACACACACACACACGCCAGAGACTAATAAACAGCCCAGCAGAGAGTTATGCTGAGGAGTATCCAGCATTTTGATAGTAAATTGTGCTGAACGTGATGGAGATGAACACACACACACACACCCTCGTAAACACATTACTCTCACTTCCGACACCCAAACAGTTTAAAACAAGACAAACACACCGGTCGTCCGCTGCAGCGCCGCACGCTGACTGCAGCCATTCTTCACACACTCGCCGCACAAGACCCAACGACACACGCTCAAATCAACTGACCTCCAAACAATCTGTTTTCCTGACGTCCCCTCACCGTCCCAAATTGACTTTTCTCTCCTGTCTGCCAAGCCTGGTGGACTAAAAGAAATTGCTTCACAAAAAAAAACATTTATACTGGACAAAAATATATTTTTTATTCAGTAATATATCATCTTACCCAATTTTAGCGAAGCGAAGAGCAATAATAAGTGATTTGTCACATGTCACAGGAGAGACAAACATTCAAGTGTAGATGCTTGTTTGATTTTCATGATTCTTAAAAATGCCGCTTTGCTAAATTTGCGTTAAGGAAAAAATTTCAACCCCATAACGAGCCAATTGCATCGTGTTTTGTTTGAAATGTATGAAACTGACCTTTATAAAGTCAAACTATCGTCATACATCTGAGTCATGAGGAATGGCTGGAGCTTTTATCGCTGACAGACAACCAAAGTGGCTCTTTCTAAACATATTTATCATCATTTTTTATTGGAAAACATTCCCTCTTCAAGTTTCAGCTAATGTCAGCAGAAGAAAGTTTTAATGGTTTCACTTTGTGTAGAGCAGCAAAACAGGCACCCAGTCACGAGCCGGTTTAATACAAAGTCAGTGTTTCACTTTGATTTAATCAGGTTGAGGTCAGACAGAGTGGACTCTGTGCCAAAGGCTAAAGACTGCTTATAACTTGGAAATTCTAATGTTAATGTCTTTAAAAAAACACATAATGCCTATAATCAATATTATCAATTCAATACTTTTATTAAACTAAGGCTGTAACTAATTGTTCCACCTTTCACTCCTGGAATCAGTTTTTTAACCAGTAGGAGGACTGGGATCCAGTTTGAGATGTCTGACCGTGTCTCTGTGTCGACTGACTCTCTGTCCATTAAAATCCCAGTTTTTTTTCTTTTAAACTCATCCAATCTGCACGTTTCTATCATCAGGAGAAGATGAGGCTCACAAAACACTTCTAGTTTGAACATTATTACATTTTTTCACAACAGTATGAAATTACTGAATTTTTGGTTTGGATGACGGCGCTGAAAAAAACAAAACGATTCAGCAGATGACCCTCATGGATTATTTCACCCAAAAACATCCATTTGGTACTGGCTGGGTGTTTCTTTTCCAACCCCTCCACCTCTCTAATCTGTCCACCCCCCCTGCCAGACACCTGCTTGGTGACGTTCCTCATAACAGGCCCCCCCCTTCCCCTCCCGAGTAAAAGCGCCATAAAGCAGCCGCTGAAACCGAGTGTACCACCGCCATAAAACCGGCAGCGTGTACAGCTGATGGGACAGAGAGCAGGAGAGGAGTGATTTCACACAGGACGATGAGTCCCAGGCAGCTCGTCTTTTTAACAGGCTGCCTCTCCACTGCCCTCGTCTCTCTCTCTCACACACACACACACATGGAAACACACACAGATTTATCAGAGAGAGTGAAAGAGAGACCCTATCTAACGTAATAAAGACGTCAGGATGCTGCAACACTCCAGCACACGCAGACAGAGCTACGTCATGCTTTCAAACTTGTTTCATGTCAGCATAAGGTGGCAAAAAAATGAATCAGCTGTGCTATTGTCAAGTCCTGGAGTTTCAATAAATTATTAATCAACTATTAGACACCAGATCACATCGAAAGCTGGCACTGAATGCTTCTTCAGATATGTCGTCAGATATGTCGTCTTTTTTTGTCGTTTTTATTTCAATCACAGCAAAAGTTCTTGCTTGTGTCTACGTTGTTTTGGTGTTGGTACCACTGGTACTTTTGTATTAAAAGTTTTAAACGATACCAGCCCAGTTTATGTGTTTATATTAAAAGCAAATATCAGGGGGATGACCTGGTGACTTAGGGGTTAATCTGTCTTCTCTCCAGTGCCACCACGTAATAAAGGCATAAAATGCCCCCCAAAAAACGTTTTACTTTCAAATATTGATTCACTACCAGCCTCAAAAATATAAAGAAACTGCTCTAAAAGCATGCAGAAACATTATACCGTGCAGGAAGGAAAAAGAGAGTGTGTGTGTGGGTGAGACTGTGTGTGTGTCCTCTCATTATGCTCCAGGATTTAGGCTCAAATCCCATTTAAACCTGGGCTTTGATTTAAGAAGCAGTGTAATTTAGTGGAATCTAAAAAGTCTCATTAGTTTCTACAAAGGCCTTTCTTGTCTTTCATGTACTGCATGAAAAACTCAGACGTCCTCCATTTGACTGAGATAATCACGTTACTTAACCAGATGCAGTTTGAGGTGCTGCTTTATTCAGCTACCATTCGCACGTGCACACATACACACACCTACACCCACTTCAGAATCAGACGTTCATTAATCTGTCATTCCCTCAGGCAAACTCCGCAGGCGGCAGTTCTACTCTCAGCCTCTGGAGAACGGCCGGGTCCTCACGCAGGGCTCTACCTTCACCTACCAGGACGTCGTGGACCAGCTGCTGGTCTACACACCTGAAACCGTCAGCGGGGGTGCCGATGAAATGGGTTTCACCCTCACCGATGGCATCTATACTCACACGGGCCGCCTGGAGTTCACCATGGACGTCAGGAGGAGCGAAGGACCCCGAATGACCGTCAACAGAGGCCTGCAGCTCCCGGCAGGTGAGAAGGGAGAGCGTCACTCTGCAGATTCATAGAAAGCGTGAGAAAAGTCTTAAATTAAGGTCCTGAAAATGTGCTGAACACATAAAAGCACTTTTCACAGGCTCCAAGTGGGTGTAAGAGGTTAATGTAGTGCCTTATTTACTTTTACACTTATCAGATAAAGACATTGAGTGCTCTGAATTATTTCAGGATCCTCGTCTAAGATCACAGAGCAGAATCTGAAGGGTACAGACATCGACTCAGACACCCTGAAGCTCAGATACATCCTGACCAAAGACCTTCCGGCCGGGAAACTCCAGCTCAGCAAGAGCGGACGTGTGGAGAAGATTTCTGTTAAAGGTCCTCTTCAGAGCTTCACCCAGGAGGACGTCAACAAAGGTGACCGCTTGTTTTTCTATTTCTGTCGTCCTCTTTTTTCCTTTGTTGTCTTCTGTCTTTGTCCTACTTTTCTCAGCTTAGTTACACACCGTTCTCTCTCCTATTTCTACATACAGTATGTGACTATTGTAAAAGTTCTGCTTTTTATTTTACGTAATTCTGCTGAAGTCTTTGCTTCATCACCAAGAAAAAAAGTCAGGAAAAGTTTTGTTTTAACGTTCAAAGTTGCAAGAAATTTTCTGTCGGTGTCAGTTGAGAAGCAGTCGATTTGTTGCAAAACCATACAAGTTTAAATTCTCCAGTACTTGCCCCAGTATTCTCAGTTTAGCCTGTTTAGCTTAGTCTGATTTTCTTAAATTTGACCTCTTAATCTCNNGGGTAATTGTTTTTATAAATGAACAAGACCATGCTGGTTATGGATGTTCTCAAACCAGGGTATCGTTAGTGCTAGTATTTATCTAAATTCGTCCCTCTTGCGGATCTGAGGACGTTGTTTGTTCACTCAAAGGTTTTGTCTTTGGCTTTAATGAGGAGAAAAGATGCTCGAAGAGATTTTTAACTTCTTCCACCCTCTGCCACCAACAATCGCTCTGAAAGATGTTACTCGGTTTGCTGAGGAAGAACGGCGCCATCTAACTGTTACGAGACTTAAAGCAGTTCAGGAGATTCCCCTCCAAGTCCGACCATGTGACGCACAAAGTAAAAAAAGGAGGTAGATGGTGCTCAAAGCTGCCAGTGCTCTTTTTTATGGTCTAGTTTGCTTACAATAATTTTGCTGGTGTCTGTAGTTTAATATGATAATGATTTATTGATGTTTAGACGCTTTATTTTTTCCCAGCGGTTAATTTTCTGCATGGAGCTCAGTCAAGAGTTAAGTTAACACTGAGTGCTTGTCCCTGTCTTGCAGGCCTGCTGCAGTATACCCATGAGAAAGGGGAGAAGGGAGGCAGCCTATCATTCAAGTTCAACCTGGTCGATCCGGAGGGAAACAAACTGATCGACCAGTCCTTCTTCATCAGTGTGCTCGGTAGGGTTTCCTCCTTCCTCTGTTACCCGCAGCTCTAAAATAAAGGCTCAAGTGTTCCTTCATTTGGTGGAGAGAAGAAGGCAATTACTACAGATTTATCCCTTTGTCCTGCATGCTCACTGATGTGCGCTGCACCTCGGACACATCCTGAATACGAATTGTGTAGAGCCACCTTCAAGTGACTACTGTTACATTTTATAAATCACAAGTACATAGTAGTGATATTTATATATAACCCACTGTCTGGTTATGTTAAATAAGCTCATTTTGTTGAAGTAAAAGGTGGTTAAACTGTAATGAGGTGAGTTCAGCCTCAGTCTCAAAAGTACCAAGATTTGACATTTATAGGGAGAGAGAATGGAAACCTTCTAATTGATGCTAAAAGGGAGAATAGGTTTATTATTTATTGTCCTGCTGAAATGATCAGTCAAGCAACAGTGAATTAATCAATGGCTATTTTAATACTCGACCACTAGTTTATGTATCAAGTAAAAAATTCCAACATTTGGTTAAAGATTATTCATATTCAGGATTTGCTCTCATTCCTTCAAACCTGAATGATGTTTTGTTGTTAGGCAGGAAAAGTAAGCAGACGTTTCAACTTACGGAGTGTGTTTTTGAGATTGTAAATAGTATCAATATGTTTATTTATTGCTTAAGGGAAAAATTAATGATAATGAAGCAATTGCTGATTGTAGTTGTTCCCTTAATATTTACAATAATGTCACTTATAATGGAGGTCTTCAGGGGTCATCTTGGTTTCTGTTAACCAAGACCCAACCTGGGACCCAGTTGGGCTGGGTCCAAATTATATCCAGTCTAGTCAGGTCGGTTAGGGCGCTCTTGTTTTGCCAGGGGTCTCATGTCTGTGTCTGTAAGTCCAGTATCTTAGTGGATCCAAGCGGACTTGCTCTGAGCTCTGATCTTGTGGTGCGTTGTCGTCATCACAGGACAAAAAAGTCTGAACGGTGATCTTGATTCATAGTAGATAGTGGATCATCATGCTGCTGCCAATGTCTGTGTGTGTGACCACATTGTGGATCAATAGGCTCCAGCACCCCCGTGACCCTCTAAAGGATAAGCAGTATAGATACAGTAATGGATGGATGGATGGATGGACGTTGTGGATCAGGTCTAATTATCCTCTGGTCCAATTTGGATCGGGATTTTCGAATTTTAATTAAATTTTAAAATTCACGCACGACAGATTTGGATTGTGTCCAATTTACAATGTAAAATTATAGCTTAATTTCAGAGATAATCAGAAATTGGTATAAATAAATAAACACTAAAACATATACAAATATATTTTGAGAAAATGTCGGGGCTGAAGAAGAAGTTAGGATATACAAATGTTGTCCTCTGTATCATAAAACTTTAGTGTCTCTCAGTGAGCTGGAGAGTTTTTTGTCGCCTGTGACGGCTGAAAACACGCCACAACTTTATATTTTCCACTCACTTCCTTCTGGGGACTCAGCCAAACTGTTGCAGCGCTTCATCAGTTAAAATCCAGACTTCCTCTCCAGCAGCTGCATTACAAGCTGCTGGAGACTGAAGGATCGTTTGTCCCTCACGGCCGAACGGCATCCCGATTCTCTCATATCTTTCCAAGCTCACTTTTTATCCCGTTCTGTATTATTCCCTCACTTTTTTCTCTCTTGTGCTCTCTCAGATGTGACTACAGTGAAGCTCTCTGTTCATATCTCTTCCTACCACACTGCCCTCTGATTACTTCCCTGCCCTTCTCTCAATCTTTCCTAATCCGTTTGTCCAAATCTCTCAAACCTATATCACTCTTTCACACCTCCTGATATGCCTTACTCTCTCTGTTGCCGCCATCCAACTTAATATTTTCCCGTTTCATACTTGTAGTTGTGTCATTTCTCGACTTCCTAATGTACCTTTCTGCTCCTCTTATCTTCTCTCCTTCCCTTCTCCCTCCCCAAATCAGTCTCTTTCTCCGTCACTGCTTCAGTCCATCTTTTTCATTTTTACCCAGATGAGAAATTGACTCTAAATATTTTTATCTCAGTTTGGATGAGTTCATAAACTTGGGAAGGCCAACATGGTTTTACAGATAAATCCTTGCTTGGAGGGGGTCTCTTTTTCCTCCTCCTCTCCTCTCCTCTCCTCTCCTTCTGTGACCAACCTTCTTCTCCCCTCCTCCAGAGGACCGTCTTCCTCCGTCTGTGGTGGTGAACAAAGGCCTGGTGCTGGATGAAAACTCAATGAAGAAGCTGACCACGCTGCAGCTGTCGGCCAGCGACCAGGACAGCGAACCGGGCGAGCTCATCTACCGCGTCACCAAACAGACGAGCCTGGGTCACCTGGAGCACGCAGCCAACCCAGGTAGCAACACCAGCACGCAGCACCACATCTGTGTTTCAGGTTCTGGAACTGAAAGTTTCTTATTTGAGTCTGTGATCCCTATTGTTATATTATTGGAGCATATTATTGTGCCTCATTGTTTACAACAGGTGACAAATCAATTTGTCAAAGATGCAATGGTGAGGTGTTATTATAATCACAGCAAAATAAACATGCCCAGCAGAATAGACTGTCAGGCTCTTTCAGCCTCTATGCTGCATTTGGCAGAGGCGGAGTCTTTATTTACATGATTTGCCTCATCAACTTGGGACTTAACTTGTTATATGAAGAGAATTAGTTTGAGTTCTAGTAGCTCAGGCTGTGATTTAATAATGTAAAAAGGTTTCGAAAGTTGTGACTTTGCAAAAATATCTCAAAAAAGTAATGACATTTGTTCCACTGCTGCACATTTTTAATGCATGTTAAGGCCAGTATGTGCAGGGTTTTAATTTCCAACTTCAAAACAGACACTAGGCACGCAGCAATGCCTGCCCCCCATCTATCAGAGTCAAGTAGTTTTTCATGTTGAAATGTAATAACTGAAATAATAATGATCTCCAAACTTAATGCTGAATTGAACAAAGTTGACTTAACCGCAGCTTTGGGATATGAAGGAAAATCAGCTGGATTTTTTTTTTAACTTGGAAACAACAGCTGATAAAATATTTCTCAAGGTCCTTTCAGCAGTTGTTCTGGGACTTTCAGTCATATCACATGATCCTCATCAGGATCCCCTCAACATCATCACTTCAGTGTTTAAGCCAACATGGACGCCCTGAAGTGGTCGGAGAAAGAAGGAAATTTAAACAAACTCCATCTGCTAATGAAGATAACGTGATATGATGGAAAACCTCCAGAACAGCCACTACATGGACTCATAATAATAAAAACAAAATAATATGAGAAAGAGGTATCACTGATAACATACTGTACCGCAGCTAAACAACATTTATATTGGCAGTGAGTATTTGGATTGCCTGTCGCACGCCAAACGCTTATCGAAATCTAACACATCTAACAAGCTCAAGGACAACATTATTATGTACCAAAGGAAAGGCTCAGTAGCTGTGTGTGCTGTATATTGAGTAAAATCTCTGATGAGAAACACTAACACAAGATCTCTTACAACAATCCGCTGATAAAACTACAGCGTGCATTATTTAAGAACATTTAAAGAAAAAAATCAGTTCGAGCTTTGGATGTGAGAAACGAGAAATTGTCAGAAAAATTATATTTAGGCGCTTCACCTTTTAAAAGGAGACGATATGGAATACAAATATGAATTTTATTTATGAGGCTTGTAGAAAATAAATCCTGATGGTGAACGTAGGCTGGTGCATGTGTGTGTGTGTGGGAGGGTGACAGCAGAAAAACACTCATCCACACATTGATGAGTCTAATTGATTTGCTGCTCATATGCCATTAATTCATATACAGAAAGGTTCATTCTGTCTTTCATAATTAACTCTACTCACACACACACACACAAAGAGGGAAGTGTATTAATGACCTTGCTCCAGTTCCTTCTCGTTTCTCGTATTCCAGCTGCACTCTACAAAACACACACTCCTACACCCTGTCTTTCCTGCTTCTTTTGGCACAGACAAATATTGAATGACTGCAGCCTTAACTACATTTCTAATGCATGCTCAGTGTATTCCCAAAGTCTTGAAATACAACAACCTCATAAATTTCAATCAAAATCACTGTTTTTATTTCCACTGTGAAAAGAAACATCTTCTCTTACATGATGTCACCTTAAACATTTTTTATACAAAAAGAAAAAGATGCATCTTCCAACCACAAAGAGGTGATTATTTGCTTCCGTGCTGTCGAACAATTCTGCCCCGGCTGAATGGATTCCCCACATCACTGAGCGCTCTCGCGGCATGCTAATTAGCTGGATGTTAACACCGCTCTCCGATCTTCGAGCATCAGTTCACCTCAGAGCCACAGAGCAGCTCCGGATAATTACCGCTAGCCATTCAGCCAATCTGTCATTCCGTGCTAACACGCACAGCTAACTCCCATGCCCCTTTGGGATAGCTTGTCGGCCTACTAGGAATGTCAAGGTAACAGCACAGAGAGATGAATGGACTCTTTCGATGGCCACTTTCAAAGCCAAAGTCTTCAAAAGGCTTATTAACTGGTAAAGGTTATGACGCCTCTCTCAGGTGGAGTGTTTGTCAAAAGGCAGCTTCTTATGTTCACTGCAACTTCTTTTAGAGACACATTTGGGGTGGGGTGTGTAGCTCTTTCACAGAAGTCCAAAAGAGTCCAGAGCACTGATGTTTGTGCCAAGAAAGAGATGCAGCTTTTGTTGTTAGCTCCTGAATCGCAGCTTTTCATCAGTTTCTGTCAAGACTTCAGTCCCACAGCTGTTCAGCGGTGGCATTTTCCTGCCATGTCACTCCTCAGAGACTGTTAGTCTCCACCAATCAGGAGTAATGCAACATGGCTGTCAATTTTCAAAAGAAAGTATGAATATTAAGTCAGAGGCGACTAGACGGATCTACTTAACCAAGAGGCTTCATTAGTTCTGCTGGCTGTGCAGAGTCGCAGGCATTTGAGCAGCTCTGGGTTGTTTACACCTTGTTCGTATGAGATTTGCTGAGGTCAAACTGAAGTTGTCGAAGTCACGTGGCTAGCTAGTCTGCTAGTCTAATATCATATTGTATGTGGCCATCCATGAATGGAGGAAAAAAACTGATTTACACTGATTTATATTGTTTTTTATCTGATCATGTATAGTCTATACCATATGATAATCTTTATAGTGTACTATAGTTGCAGTTAGTGTACAGAAATCAACATACTTTACTATTTAATAATAAGGGATACAATACGTGCGCCATCGTACGCAAATAGAAACCAAAATGATTCTCCAAATATTTAATGTTTGATTTTTGTTTTCTAAGACCTATCTGGAGTCGTCTCACCAGCACAGCAGCACATTCAAAAATCAAGTTTTTTAGTTTGCATTCTGACTTTTTGAGTAAACATACAGTGTATGTGTGAACACATTACATACTCAAAACATATTTAGAATTAGTGTGTAGCATGGAACTGAGACACAGCTATTGAAAGCTGTTTAAACACTGCCCCCTTAAATTCAGTCACTGGAATCATCTGTCAGTGAGCTACTGTGGGACCGTCGAGACATTATTTTGTTTTGAAGAAACCGATGATGCCCAACCAAGTGGTGAGTGCAGCTACCAGTGACCATGTTTTGTCAGATTTAGGCAAAGCAAAGCTTCAGGGCTTCTCTCAAAAACAAGCCAAATATCTTGAGAAAAGAAAAGAGAGAAATCTCAGGGTGCAACACATATCCTTCATTCTCCAAAGAAGACTGTGTTCCTTTTTTCCAACTACAGTACCAAGCAGTATTTATCACAAATGGAATTGCTTTGGAAAACATGCACGCTAGTTTTAGCAATAACAGCAATGATTTCAAATAGTGAAGTTAAATTGCACCACCCAAAAACTACTGACCTGCCTCTTCCCCACCGGTGCTTTTTTTAAAATCTAAATCCCTAATCATTTTTCTAGTACGTTTTGAGTAAATCACTTTTAAAGCCTTTTTATCATTCGACTTCATTTGTGACGTGAAAATAAGAAAGATTTTTACTGTGCTCACGTCATAGAATTAAATCAGATTTGCACACACGACAGTTTGCACACACATCATTCAGCCTGTGTTTAAACTTCTGGAAAACAAATCTTGGTATGTCCTGTCAAGACAAATGGAAGGGAAGATACATTTCCAGGTTAATGTGATGGGGCAAATAAGCAGGTATTTTCATCACTGACTGAGAATATTGCCTCTGTCTCCCTGTGCGCCGGTCCTGACGCCAGCTTGGACCGTAGACTTCAGCGTGTTTCACTGTGTCAAAAGTTGATGTGAAGAAGATTGAGGTTGCAAAGCCTCCATTTCCTTAAAGCCCTCGGTGACATGTTGAATGAGTTATTGCACTCCCTGTATAATATTTGACCTGCTTCACTGGGAGTTTATATATATATATTTTTATTTTGGAAAGTTCCTCCCATCTGCGCAGGAAAATAACTTCACCTATCCCATCTACTTAGGGAAATAACTTTGATTCCATCGCTGGGCCGTAATATTTAACAAGTTATTACCTTCACATCAAAGCCACCTGCAGCATGAGAGGTCCATTTAGAGATTATTGAATCCCCCCTCATACAATGGCACGCCTGTAACAAACAGTAACTGCCTCACATGCTGTCATTTCTACACCCATCTAGTATTCATGTAGCAATTTATATGGTAACATTTTTTATTTGTTAAACTGCCTGCTGTGAAATGAAATGAAATATTCGTGATGGAAATCAGAAAAAAGAGATTTTTTTCTTTTTTGCATTCGTCATGCATAACTGTTTAATTTATGTCAATGTCACACGCTTTATATATCAAACATAAAGAACTACATTGTCTCCTTTCTGAAACCTTTTGCGAGTGGCTGTAAGCATCCAGCCGTAACAAATCAGCAGAAATAGAACTCCTATGACGCTAAAAATGTTTTGGTTCTTTTTTAAGACAATTGCCTTTAGTTTCACGCAGAGTAATATTTGATCATCGTAATCAAAACTGATTACATTTCCCATTGAGTTTTAATCCGTGGAGGCACCAGAGAATGAAGGGGAGCTGGAGCCTCGTTAAATAGGTTTAACATTAGTTTTACTTTAGTTTATTTGCTCATTAAAATGATAAAAGCCAAAAACAAAAAGAGAAAAGGAACACAGTGTGTGCTCTGAGACAAAATGACGAGGGGGAGCTCATAAAACTGCCTGATGCTAAAATAGAAAAGATAAAAAATAAAAAAAATTTACGATGACAAACAGACAGAAGAATTAGAAAGAAAACAATAGACTGAAATTCAATAGAGGAAAGACTGGTAGAAAAACAACAAAATGCATAAATAACAAGTAACATAAAATGAGTGTGGCAGCATGTGTTCAAAGAGAAAAAGGGAGATGTCCTAATGATGTTCTTTGTGTTTACTTGTGTGTTTGTCTGCATCAGTGTGGGTTTGTGTGTGTGTGTGTAGCCTACTGTATATGTGCGTGGGTGTTCAAAGAGAGAGGAGGTGAATTATTTTGTGTTGATTGTTTCAACTCGACTAACAACTATTCTTCTTCTTCTCTCTCCAGGCACCAGAATCAGCACGTTCACACAGGCCGATATTGCATCACGGAGCATCCAGTACGTCCACACCAGCGAAGAAGAGAAGCATGCCGACCAGTTCTCCTTCACCGTGTCGGACGGAACAAATGAGGTGAATGAGGGAGTTGACACTCTAAAGGATAAAAAGGGCTCTGAAGACCCATTAGGGGTGTTTTGGTTGGCTTTAGCGCTCTGGAAGGTACCTGTGACAAGTTAAGGAGCTACGGGACACTTGGATCCTCTGGATCGTTTCAGCTTATCGGCCATGACATAACCAAGGGTTCCCAACCTTCTTGGCCCTTAAAATGAAGCAATGTCTGGGTTTGTGCAGTCAGACTCCCATTGGAGATTTCCAACTTCAATCAGGTTAAATATAAGTTAAAGCAGCCCTACGGAACTTTTCATTTTGTGTTGATTTTGGCGGTCCCTGTGGACAGAGGCGGTGGTGGTTCACCTAACGTTGCAAGGAGACTACTTCTCCGGGAGGGGAGCAGGCAGCAGCTCTGGAGACGGACCTTCAGTCAGCGGCTGAAGCAACTCGAATTCAGCCCTGAGCGAACCCCAGCGCCGTTTTGTCTGATGTCGTGGAAAAATCCGGTGGCAGGCGTTTAGAATAACTAATAGAAATAGCCAATCTTCTCACTATTGGTCTCACAGTCGTAAAAAAAAAAAACCCTAATATATCACCTTGTGTGCCTTTACATTTTCCTTAGAAACTGAACTTAATCATAACATTCAGTACTCTGAAATAAGTTATTTTCATTCAGTCTCAGCGGGCCGCCAAATCAGTTTTTAGTGCCACACAGCGGGACATACAGATTTTTAATTTGTGACAAAGAAAGCACTGGTAGATTTGAGACACATGAATCATTATTAGGAGTTGTTTACAATAGACACACACACACACACACACACAAGCACACCAAGCAGAAATCATTTCTAATTTTATCTGCTAGATGCCTGTTCCAAAAAGAAAATAAACACTTTATTATATTCAAGGGGAAACACCTTTTTCCTGCTGGTCTCAATAGCTAATTTACCTTCCATCTTGTGTGTTTGGTGGCAATTTTGAAATGCATTATTTCACCATGTTAAAGAGGGTTATGTTCAGGTCTGCAGGACAACTGGTGGGTTACAACATAAATAAACAACACACTGCTCTTTTGTCTTTAAGAGCTACATAAGTCGTAGCCAGGTGCGAAGAAAGTGTCCACAGAATGGTCAGCTCGGTGTGGACATACCCATAATCAAAAGTTTAGGATAAGACAACTCTGTTCAAAGAGGCAGACGGCGCGTACGTGATTCGTGCTCGAACACTTTTTAACAAGAACAAACCCCATTTGGCACGCCTGCGTCTCTCAGTTCTCATGATAATGAATTAAAGACAGGCAGTGTTCGTCCTCCACATAAAAAGCCCTTCGGACTGCTTTGTCATTGGCTTTTTTGTTTTGACAAGAAGCTCTTTAGCCTTAGATATCTTTCGACAATCCTTTATGAAAAGGGTCAGTAAAAGTTTTCTGACCCATAGCACAGTAATTCCCTTCAACATAAGGCATAAAGGATTATATGAAATATAAATATATATCAAATCTAATGAACCCCAAGCTTTTAGAGAGTGGTGAGGAAGTGGCATACCAACCCTCACAGCCCCCCCTCCCGCCAGTTCGCCTCATGCATAAATCTGCCTTGCTAATCCAGACTAATGAGGACCGCAAGGACTTGAGTAAACATGTGAAAAAGGTCATTTGGCCTTCACGCCTGGCTGGCTGCAGTGTGTGGAGGCTTTTGTGGCCACTGTAGTGGTTAGTGTTTGTGAAGTGGTTTGGTGCTTTTACTTTTGTTAACCCCCCTCTCTCCAGTTGGGAGGCCTGTTCACTTGTTAGAAAGGCACTGCATATTTATGATCACGTGTTCTGCATTGAAATTAAGTTTTTTTTTGCGTGTTAAAGTAATACTAAAGCAGAATATTTCACTCAGTGTGTGTGGTGAGATGGAAATGCTCATGGGCATACCAGCACACAGTTCCTGTTACAACTGCAGTTTGTGCTATTTGGGTTATGTCATTCAGGTTTTAAAGTTGCCATTACAGATGTGTTGTCCCATTTGTTTCCACCTGGGCACACAGTATAGAGAGCGACTGCATATAGCTTTCTCACTGGACTGAAACGTATACAGTTAGTGGGAAATTTTATTTTATCCATTCAGCACCAATAACATCATCATTGCTCTCAATGCAATACATATCATCATTGTCCTGTGAAAACACGTATCTCCAAAACGTTTTCAGGAGCCAAGAAAAACCCTGTTTCCAACTTTGCGACAGTGCATCTTTCCATATGAACCAATGGGTTTCAAGGATAGGTTCACATTTTGTATATTGAAGGAGTTATTGGTCACTGTAATCCGTATTGGCCGCCCCAAAGCGATTCCAATGTAAGTGATGGGGGACAAAATCCAGAGTTCTCGCTCTGCGCAAAAATGTGTTCAAATAAAGTTAATATGAGGCTTCAGCAGTGTGAATACAAATCAGCTATGTACTCAAAGCTGCCAAAGTTACTCTGTTTTTAGTACAATATCAACTCTTTATATATAATACATTTTAGGGGGGAATGTCAGTATTGTTTTAAGACTTGGAAAAACATATGTAAGCAGTAGGAGTCAACCCGTAAAGGAACGCTAATATCTTCAGTGTATATTAAAATTTCAAAATCACCAAATTTGGAGATACATGGTTTTCATTGGTCTGTGGCAAATGTAATCCTAAACTGAAGTCTTTGATGCACAATTAATATTTCCTGGTAAATAAAATGAGTAATCGTGCTTTGGAGAGTTTGAAGAAACAGAATTTATTTAAGATTAAACTTAGAGAAACTTAAATGAACAAACATCCTTGTAGTGATGACTACTGGGAAACAGTTGCACATCTGCGTTGCTTCAAAATGGCTTCATTGTCCTGCGTATGTTGTCTCCAGGTTGCCCAGACGTTCTACATTACCATCAAGCCGGTGGACGACTCCCTGCCTCTGCTCCAGGTTCCTGGCATGAGGGTCCAGGAAGGAGTGAGGAAGACCATCACCGAATTTGAGCTGAAAGCCACTGATGCAGACACTGAGGTAGGACACTGGCTACACAAATCCCTAAAAATCTTCAGCAACTTTTATTTATTTATTTTTTTTCACCAGTTCAGAAAAGAGCAGGACCTCCAGATAATAGTTGGTGTTCGGCAGCTAAGCTGGCCAAACTAAGCTGTGTAAGCTGGCCTCTGTTGTTTAGAGAGCCGGCTGTTCTCCACAGCTTTATTTTCTCTTTCCTGTTGCTTAAAGTTAAAATCCAGCCTCAGATATTTACTTACACTGTTAATCCCATCGACCTGCCATCTTCAGTGCACTCCAGGAGTTATTTTATGATTATTACAATTTTCTCTGAACAACCTCACCTACATCTACTGCAATTAAAAGTTTTCTTTAATTTCTCAGGGTGTCTTTTGAAAGCCACTAAAGAGCCACTCAGCTGAGGGCTTTATGCAAAACAAGACCTACCTGTTCCTCTAGAAAGGATTTCCTGCAGTATTGTTGTTGAAGTTATGAAGTAATAATAATAAACTATATTTTTAGAGCACTAATAAATGTTTCTCTATTTTCACTGATTCTGACGAACTGACACCAAAAACATCCTCACCTCTCGTCCATTCCTCTCCCTCCATTTTTTCTGCTGAAACACAACTCGGTCCAGGAGGAGTCCATTGTCTTCACTGTTGTCCAGGCTCCTCGTCACGGCACCATCGAGCGCACGAGCAACGGCCAACACTACCGGCAGACCAGCAGCTTCACCATGGACGACATCTACCAGAACCGCATCAGCTACAACCACGACGGCTCCAACTCGCTCAAGGACCGCTTCACCTTCAGTGTGGCCGATGGCACCAACCTGCTCTTCATGGTGGAGGAGGGCGGCAAGGAGGTAACAGCACGTGTGTGTGTGTGTGTGCACTGACATTTTTACCACAGCAGGAAGGCTAGATTTGCCGTCAGATTGTGTGTGCGAGTGTGTGTGTGTGTGTGTGTGTGTGTGTGTGTGTGTGTATGAGGCAGCTTCCTGGCATTTTTATTACAGCTAGATGATTGAATTAGCAGAGTTAGGGCACGCGTGGGTGCACGTCCATGTGTGTGTGTGTGTGTGTGTGTGTGCATGTGTATGTGTGTATGTTCTGACCTTTTTATGACGGCAGGGGTGAATCAGCAGTTTGTGTGTGTGTGCTCTTGTACTTCTGTCTTTGTGAGGACCTGTTTGAGTTATAAACCTGGAGAGTGACACTTAATGAAAAGTGAGGACATTTTTGCAAAGTGAGGCCAATTTTGGACAATTTTGAAAAGGTAGGACGTTCTTGGAAAGTGAGTATATTTCTGGAAAATAAGGAGAGTAAGGACAAATTGAGGATATTTTGAAAAGATATTTTCGGAAAATTTGATGTTTTTGGAAAGTGAGGACATTTTTAGACGGTGAGGACATTCTCAGAAGGTGTAGACACATTTGGAAGGTGAAGCAGCGTATTTTTTACCCTTACAAATTATTTCATCTGTGTGGGTAAAACTCAAATAAAATCAAAGAATACAGAGAAATCTATAAACTTAACACGGTTTTGATGGTTTTGTGCAGCAGAATGTTTGTAATTTCTTAATCTCTACCTGATAATCATCTCGCAATCCCTTAGATTCATCTTGCCATCCCTCCAGTGGTTCTGGACTGCCTTAAATGGGGGTCCTCATAAGTGTAGAAATACAAACATCTGTGTGTGTGTGTTGTTAATGTCAGCTTTATGGTAGTAGTTATGAGGCAGCCTCAGGGTGAATTGACTCCTCCGCTTGTCAATTTAGCCGTCCCTCTCAGCTGCCCTCCACCACCTGTCACCACAAATAGTCCACATGATTAAACTGAATGACAGCAGGCAGGTATTGATATCCCCAGTCACACACACACACACACACACACACACACACACACACTTCTCAAGCTCGTGTTTATTACCTTTCGATCGCCTGGGTTCATTTGGCTCAATGGTCACACGTGTTCTGCAGCTCAGAAGACGGTTTGTGGCATTAACGCTGCCGGTGTTTGAGGTGAATTTGTTCCCACTGGAGCTGCTCTGTTATTAAATAATGTATGAGCTCCTATAACAGCCTCTGAATGAATGTATCCTTCAAATGGCATGTGTCAAAGTTGGCCTTAACAGCGTCTCTGTGATGACAGGCTGCTCTTTCTGTATTCCCTCTTGCACCTCTTGGACACAACGCGGTAACTAGTATTATTGTAGTGGTTTATCTGATTCAGCCTGCCGTCACAGCTTGAACGGGGGCAAATCAATAAAGTAATAACCTGCACTGATTGTTTTTTTCAGATATCTCAGAACTTGGGCCAATAAAGCAAAACTATTTGCATGGCTAGAGACCACCAGGTGTAATTAAGCAAATGTGTGTTTTAAACAGTGAATGTTGGGAATAAAATGGCTTCAGCAGTTAAGTCGTGTTTTTTGTGACTGTCCTTTAATCTCTTCTCAAAAGCATCTTCACCATCTTCAAAACTGTATTTTTTATGTCAACTTTTGGTTTTCCAGATAGTGACGGCTGCTCCACAGAAGTTCAAGATCGATATTCTGCCGGTGGACGATGGCACGCCGCGCATCGTCACCAACCTGGGACTGCAGTGGCTGGAATACATGGACAACAAGGTGCAAGTCTTCCTCATCATCATCAGCAAGCATAGTCTTTGCTCTGTTTCGTGGTGATGTTTAACAGCTGTAAAGGGAGCAAAGGACCCAGTGATGGAGATCTTTTTCTAATTCATTACCCTTTAAAATTGCCATTGTTAAGTTGCATTGCTTTGCAAAATTACAGGACTAGCTTCCTGCGTATTGGTCTCAGATAGAATATTGTGGCTTCACTGGACACTTTACAGAGAAAACAGCTGAGCAGGAGTCTTCTCTGTGTCTCTGTGTCTTCACCCACCGATCGTATCTCAGTAACTTATTAGATGTGTCTTTGGGACTGACAGGAGTGCAAAGAGAAGCTCTGTCACTGTTTGCTCACAATGTGTAATTTACTTGCTCCCCCTGCTGGTTTAAACACATCAACACAGTGCAACCTCTAGTTTCTATGGCAGACGTTGTAAAAATGTCACTTTGTTCATTTATCCTGAGTCTGTGCTGTGTTCGAACTGCAGGTTAATTAAGTCTTGGATGTTTTTATCACTGAGGAAATTAGCATACAATGTTAAGCTCTTGAATCTGCTTCTAACAGCGGGAAAGCAAGCAAAACTTGACTTTAACAAACATTTATTATGAAAAGTAAAAAAAGTACTTTCCAGTGGAAAATGGCCTGTTCAGCTGCAGCTTGAATATCTTTTTGTAAGACACTTGGTCCTCCTCATTCATGTTATTGGCCTGCCTGGGTGGATGCCTGTGTCAGTTTTACAAACTTAATACAGGTTTGGATCCCATCCCTATAAATTAGACATTTTTAGGAATAAATGGCTTCAATGTAAGTGTATATATATGTTTTTGGGTTCTGAAAAATGATATCAACAAAAACTGTAAAAGGGAAACATTAAGGTTTCATAGATCTGCCATTACAAAAATCATCAAATGCTTATTTGAATTATTCCAAGCTACATTTCCAGCAGGACAGGCAGCAGCAGCAGTAGTACAACAACAGTCTTTCTCTTTGGTTAAATAAAGTGCAAACTCAGCCTCCAGGACACTCGTATCAAGATGACGGCAAAAGATCAATCTCTCATCTCAACTGCACATTTGAGTACTTAAAAAAACAACGTCAGGATCCTCCACATATTTTAGCCGTAGTTTATCCAGATCCTCTGCAGCAGTTTGAGAGAGAGAACAGAAGCCAGAGAGACAATCATCATCAACAGCAGTTCATGAGGGGGAAAAAGGCCTCGCTAACTCAGTGTAGATAATGTCTGTGCTGTAAGAACTGTAATGTTTAGTCTAAATGTGGCAACAGCACGAGTACAATTCAAGTCATTTCTGTTTAATGTCCATCAGGCCACCAACCTGATCACCAAGAAGGAGCTGCTGACCATGGATCCAGACACCGATGACGGACAGCTGGTTTATGAAGTCACCACAGAGCCAAAGCACGGCTTCCTGGAGAGCAAGCTGAAACCTGGCAACCCCATCACCACCTTCACACAAGGTAAAAGCTTCTCTTCTGGTCCTAATGTTTAATTGTTACAGCAGATACGTATTAATATTATACATAGAAAAATATTTAGTTCCTTTTATTTTTCACTCTTCGTCAAAAAAGTGCGTACAGCCACATTTATGTCAGCTAATATTTGTTAGTAAATTCAAGACCGTTTTCTAGTGTTTAATATTTATACAGATTGACTGGGTGCTCCTCTTCACCGTCACTCGAGTGTTTTCTCTTTGGCAGTAGTTTCTAACACTTCTGGCCTGTGATTCCTTAAAATGAAGTCCTCTAAGATAATTTAATTTGAAGGATTTTCAATGCCTGCAGAGGGAAAAGTATCCAGTATTGCAAAAGAGAAAAGAGATTTTTTTACTTTCTTATCCCTTAAACCATTTTCTGACCCCTTATCCAGGTTGATGTTGCATCACTCACTCTCCTCTTCATCCTGTTTCTTGAGCTAATTCATGGTATTATGGGTAACACTTGATACCACTTTAAAGTTGGGGAGGAGGGCTAAACATTCACTTAACACAGTGAAGTTCATAACTGGGACTCCACTGCATTTTACACGTCTTCGCAGTGAGAAGGAAAGGTGTTGAGGGATGAAGGACGCCATGAAAGGATAAAACCTTGACCCCACATCCTTACCTGTCCAGTCTCTCTCTTTTCTTCACTGAACATTTTGTTCAAGGGCACCTCAGCAGCCGTGGGAGTGTTTTTCTCCCAGCTTCCCCTTGCCCACGTTTTCCCAGCCAATTTGCAGTTTCAATTAGCAGTGTTCTCGTCGCGAGCCTGCTTATCTTCACCTTTAGGCTGCAGCCAGGGATGAATGTCAGGGTGCTTTTGTGAAATGTTGATCCTCTAGGCTGGAGAGCAACTCCAAACAGTCACTTTGATGTGTTGCATTCTCAATTTGGAGCATGTAAACATCATTTTCCTGATGATAACAAATATCCAATAACTAAAATAAACCCTTACCCTGAGAGAGGGATTTACTAGGACAAACTGTCTGTCACCGTTATCCCAACTGTCAACGTTTACTCTCATTTTCTGCCATATGCTTGCACTCAGCAGCATGTTCTTGTTCTGGATATTAGTGCACACATTTTTTGCATCCTTTGTGGTCCCATTCAGCACTATTTTCTGTTCATCGCTGCAGGTGTTTATTCGGAACTTCCTGAAGGTCATTTGAGCATCTTTGTCACGCATCCTTTTTGTGACTTTCAGCCCTCAATTACAAAGTATTTCCTTTTCTCCGGCCTCCTCTGGAAGGTACAAATGAGCAGAAATTGTGAGCCAATGATGACTTTCATCTTCATTTTCAAGTTTCTTTTTATTTCTCACAGGTAATACAAAAAGCCCGAGGCTGCAAATTATGGAATCATTATTTCGCGGGAAATACATTCTTCACAAAGATTTGTATTATTAAGGTTAGATCCCTTTAGGGACAGGTTGTCCCCTTCCTCACAGCAAGGCCAGAGTGGCATGCTGGGTAAAGGTCATTGCTAATTGTTATAGGACAATTGTAAATCTGGTTCTCCCTGCTAACTACCTGCTGCAATGTCCTGTGACATTTCTTGGCATATTTAAAGCATTATTTTGATATCAGAAATATATCTTTTCACATTCTGCAATGAACTCATGACCGACAACATGTTTCCATGTTCTTCCACCCAATGTGTGATGTATGATAGACTCCCTTCATCATAAAAGATGATATAACTGAAGCAGTGAAATAAAGGAATTCAGTGTTTGATCATTATTCATCTGACCTTTCTAGCTGATATCAACCTGGGTCTGATCCGCTACGTGCTGCATCAGGAGAACGTTCAGGAAACCATGGACAACTTCAAGTTCCTGGTCAAAGACAGCAAACCAAATGTGGTCAGCGACAACGTCTTCCACATCCAGTGGTCGCTCATCAGCTTTGAGCACAAAAGGTCAGTATCATGTGTGAGGCGTTCAAAACCGGCATCTGTTCAGTAAAGGAGCTCAAATCATACCAGTTCGTAGCCGTCCAGCGTCCTTAAGAAAAATAACCGCTCACTTCGTCTGATGGTTCCACAGCTACAATGTGAGTGAGAAGGCCGGCACGGTGGCAGTGACGGTGAAGCGAACGGGTAACCTCAACCAGTACGCCATCGTGCTCTGCCGCACCGAACAGGGCAGCGCCACCTCCACCAGCAGCGTCGGATCCCGTCCGGGCCAGCAGGACTACGTGGAATATGCTGGACAGGTAAACGTGCTTTATCAGCGTCAGAGTTTTTGCATTTTATTTTCATTGTTGTTTAGGAAATTTCAAAACAGCAAAATGTCAAAGCTTCAGCCTTCCTCTACCTCTGGCTTTGACTGTCTATTGGTTTTAGAAAACAATCATCCATGGTCCTGTCTGAGAGAGTCTTGACGTACTACTCTCACATTCCTGCGTCTGTGCAACTTTGATTGTCTATTTTAAGCTTTTCATCTAACAGTAGCATTAAATTCATTAACTGACAAGACTTTGGATTTCTTTAAAGACTATATTGGATTTTCCGCGTCCAATTATTTGTCTTGAAAACAAACTTTCCAAGAATAATAAGCACAGTTTTTAAAGTTTGTGCTTAATTAAGACACCAGGGCTTCAATCTTTTGGCCTCTCAGACATTAGTAGCTTTTCACACTAGATTATACTGTTTTTTTACTTGTGTTTTGACTTACACACTGATCTTGAAAAGAATATAAGTGCTTCCTATTCTATATCCTCCATCATCTGTGTCAAACACATACTGACCGACACCACTGTTGTTCTGTTAATTCACAGGTACAGTTTGATGAGCGCGAGGACACCAAGGTGTGCACCATAGTCGTTAATGACGACAAGGTGTTTGAGGGAACGGAGAGCTTCCACGTGGAGCTGAGCATGCCTGTGTATGCGCTGCTGGGCGGAAAGACGCGCGCCGTCGTCAACATCAACGACACCGAGGACGAGCCAACTCTGCAGTTTGATAAGAAAACCTACCACGTCAACGAGAGCACTGGCTTCATCCACGCACCCATCGAGAGAAAAGGTACAGAACGCTGTGCAAGCTGAGATTTGTTTCTAACATCCCTGTTAACCTATTTTTCCATTTAATTTCCCCATTTTTTATGTTAAACAAAAGAGACTTCCCCTTTATCACAGTATGTTCTGTATCTACTTGTTGTAACACTTTTTTTAAGGCCATATGATGTGTTCACACCCATATTCCTGTTGGGATATTTGAGGCATTTCAAGATAAAAATACTACTTATTTTGTGCATCATTTTTTACTAGTTTACTTGTAATTCAATCCCACATATTTGGTATCTTCGTGATCTTGACTTGGCATACTTACCTGTAGAATATCAGTTTGTCTATAAGATAAATAAGATAAATTAGATAGAGAAGATAAATAAGATGAAGATGAATCACATCAGTCTGGTTCCAGTTTCTTTTGGGGTTTTTACCTGGAAATTTTCAAGTAAGCATGTTAAAGATAAGGCATGGAGCACAGAAAATACCAACCAAACTTTTATAGTGTCACATAAATCCAACCAATGTCAGTAGTTTGGCACAGAGTGCAGTGAATACACCGAGCTGCCCTCATGTTTCAGTATAAACGTGGAAAAGCAGGTCTGGTGCAAGTCCCTTGAATTCAAAGCTGTATTTGTGCAGAAGAGATATGGTAGCCAACACGTGACCAGCAGTGACCCTCCCTCTCTTGCCTCACTTCCACTCAGGTGACACCTCCAGCACCGTGTCGGCTCTCTGCTACACCGTGGGCAAGTCGGCTCAGGGCAGCAGCCTCCACGCTCTGGAGTCCGGCTCCGACTACAAGAGCCGCGGCATGACCAACGACAACCGCGTCATCTTCGGCCCCGGCGTGAGCATGTCCACGTGTGACGTCAAGCTCATCGACGACAGCGAGTACGAGCTGTCTGAGGAGTTCGAGCTGGTGCTGTCAGACGCCTCAGACAACGCCCGCATGGGGGACGTCACGTTGGCCAAGGTCGTCATCGATGGACCCAACGATGCCTCCACTGTTTCTCTTGGGAACGCCACCTTTACTTTCAGTGAAGACGCTGGTATGAGCCGTTTTCTAACATCCACCTGTACACAGAGTAGTTGTATGATTCTCTTTTCCTTCTGCATTTTCAGAGAATTACTTTTACAGATTGTCTCTATCACCAAGAGACACTCTCTTTTCAAATGTCACAGCGTAGCTATGCTCTCTAAGAGAAATGTGAAAATTTAATGATGTCCATGGGGAAATTAGGAAGGTACCAAGAAAAGTTACTAATTGTCTTTGGAAAGGAAAGTTTTATAATGGCTACATCCAAAAATATAGCATTCATTTCTTGCCAGTAGCGCAGTGTCTGTGGACCCCCTAGCCTTTCCTAAATCTCTTTACAAAACAGCTTTTCAAGTCAGTGTGTTGACGCTTACACGATGCCACGTATAATTCTTTGGAATCACATGTAGCAGTATTTTAACTTGAAAGCTAATGTCATATACTACTCATTAGAAGGATTTATGCTAATGGAGTCCTGCTATAAATACACCTACCACCCTCGTCTCTCTGCCTCTTCTACTTTCTTTCTGTCTGTCTTTCTTTTCTTTTTGTGGTACTCTGACATAACTTTAATCTTGGATAAAAGCATCAACCATGCAGCATTTAACAGTCAGCATAATAAGTAAGCTGCGAAATACAGTTTCTCTGTCTATTTATTCTGCTGCTATTAGTTCATGACTTAAATTACTTTAAAGTTGCAGACCAAAGCAGACTTTGTAAACCAGGGCTATTAAAGGTCGCCCAGTATTTTAGGACCCTGGTTGTCATTTGTTTGCCCTAACAAAATACCCCAGTATACATCTATAGTTCCTCATTCTTCCCGTATTTTCTAAACCTGCGTTTCATTTTTATCTCCACACTACAGGCACAATTGAAATACCTGTGCTGCGCCATGGCAGTGACCTGTCCTCTGTGACCTCTGTGTGGTGTGCCACCCGACCCTCAGACCCCCCCTCAGCCAGCCCTGGGATCGACTACATCCCCAGCTCCAAGAAGGTGGAGTTCAAGCCTGGAAAAACTGAGGAGGTAAGTACAGAGACTTCTCACCTCCTGCAAAAAACACATTTAGTGTTGCTCAAGGCGTCTTTACACCGATATCTAAAATTGTCATAGGCATACAGAAACCTCTTTATTAATTCTTCAAGATCAACATCTTTACATGAATAAATGTCTCTAATGAGTCCATCACAGGCCGTATGAGAATCATACCAGGGTGTTTTTAACCTTATGACATGTTTTATGATATGCACTCGTCATTGGTGGATCTGGCTATGGCAGCTACTTCCCTTTTTTATTACCCAAAAAATAACATATTGAACTAAAGACAAGGTGTCCTTCCTCCATACCTTTTAAAACAAGAGACCTGGCCTAGGACACCTTTACAAACCTCGCTAACGCTCTGGCCTCCTTTTTTACAGACCTGCAGTTTGACCATCATGGACGACATCCAGAACCCGTCCATCGAAGGATCTGAGTCTTTTGTGGTGTTCCTCAGTTCTCCTCAGGGTGCTGTCCTCCAAGAGCCCTACGAAGCCAACGTCGTCATCACTGACACCTTCCAGGACAGTATGTACCCACGAGAGAGTCACAGACTTTAAAAACATCCACTTAAAATCAAATATGCATTTCTATTTGTCATTTGAGGCTTCTCACATCCCACACACCTCATGAATTATTAATATCTGAATAACATTGGCCAGTATTTAGAATTTAGAATCAGCTTTCTCACCGCCATCATGCCCTCTCTCAGTTCCCAGCATGCAGTTTGAGAAGAGCGCCTACACTGTGAAGGAGAAAGACAGTGTCCTCCACATCCCCATCATCCGCACAGGTGACCTGTCCTTCAAGTCATCGGTGCGTTGTTTCACTCGGACCATGTCAGCCATGGTGATGGACGACTTCGAGGAGAGGAGGAACGCTGACGACTCGCGCATCACTTTCCTCAAAGGAGAGAAGGTAGAATTCAGTCCAAAATGTTTGTAGATTAAATCAGTTTGTCGTTTCTTTTCCTGTTACTTGCTGATTAAAATGTTTTGTTTGTTTGTTTGTTTCCCAGGTAAAAAACTGCACAGTTCACATCAATGATGACTCCGTTTTTGAGCCTGAAGAGGAGTTCCAGGTGCATCTTGGGACACCGCTGGGCGACCACTGGAGTGGTGCAATGGTGGGCGCTAGCGACATTGTCACCATCACCATCACCAATGATGAAGACGGTAAGCAGGCGCCTCATACAGTAGATAGTTTACTGGTGTACAGATGATAGTCTCACTGGCTGCTGAACTGTGGCACCTCCGTTTTGTTCCAGAGAGTCTTCTTTCTCCAGCTCATGAAAGTCATAAATGATGGTCTCTGTGTATTTGATGAAGAAGTTAGAATATTGTTTTTGAAAAACACATATTCTTTGAGTTGAACCTCAGTTAAACTCTTACAGTTTGTGTTCGGCTCACATTTTAGTTCTGTTCTGATCAATATCAACATATTGCAAATGTATCAGGCAGACTTTGGTCTTTTTTGGTCATGTTGTTCACTATAAGTGGAGATGCAGGTTCTGAAATGTATTATCCAGGTGTACCTAATAAATATATGAGTGTATCTCTTAATGTGCAAATCATTATATACAGTCAATAACACATAAGTAACCACCAGGGGACAGCACTGTGAGCTTTCATCCGCTCTTGTTCCTCTAGCTCCCACCATAGAGTTTGAGCAGGCATCCTATCAGGTCAGAGAGCCTCCTGGTCCGGATGGCATCGAGGTGCTCAACATCAAGGTGATCCGTCGTGGGGATCTGGACCGGACCTCCAAGATCCGCTGCAGCACCCGGGACGGATCGGCCCAGTCTGGAGTCGACTATAATCCCAAGAGCCGAGTGCTTAAATTCACCCCTGGTCAGTGCTGAAAGGTCACGTGTGACTAATCCAGAAAAAACAGCTGATTTCCAAAAAAGTTACATCTTTCCAAAAGAGATATTTTTTTGTGTGTTTGTAAATCTCATGTTCGAACTTCGAAAACGCTGAAATATGGCCTAAACATCTCCCTTTGCTTCACTCTGCAGGGATGGACCACATCCTGTTCAAAGTGGAGATTCTGTCCAATGAGGACAGGGAGTGGCACGAGTCCTTCTCATTGGTGCTTGGCCCTGACGACCCTGTGGAGGCGGTGCTCGGCGAGATCACTATGGCAACAGTGACCATTCTGGACCAGGAGGCCTCAGGCAGCCTCATCCTCCCTGCCACGCCCATTGTAAGAAATGTTAAACGCAACATCGAACTTTTTCAGTGGGCTTTAAATGAAATAATGGCAGCTTATTCGATAATAACACACAAACAGAGAACAACATAAAGATGTAAAGCAGGAGGACGAAAGTACAGATTGTGTTTTAAGCAGCTTTTTGAAGGACTTTAGTGACTTGCTTGTTTGCTGTCAACAGAGAACGTAAGCTTTTGTCTCTTTCCAGCGGAGCAGAGAAAACATGTTTTTAGCACTTAGAGAGCCTGGAGCTAGAAACCAGAACCAGCACCCCTCTCCTCTAATACGTATTCAGGAACTCCAAAACAGCATCCGGAAAAATGGGCAGCATTTTCCTTCAGGCGCTTGTTTGCAGGCGTTTACATCTCTTATGCATGTAACCAGAACCACTTACAATGAGTACATCAGTTTGGCTTTGTTCATATACCATTAAAATATTACATGGTGGGTGATGTGACCCTAAATGCCTTGTAGTACCTCAGCAGGAATCTCATCTCATGCAGTGTTTGCGCTCCACCCACCTCATGTAGAACGTGTCAAAATAAAAAACAATGAAATAAAAAAGAAAGTTGAATTCCAAGAAAAAACTTCATCAGTATCTGTTCTCCTTCCTCCTCAGGTGGTCTCTCTCGCTGACTATGATCACGTCCAGGAGGTGACCAAGGAAGGCAGCAAGAAGACGCCCTCTCCAGGTTACCCTCTGGTGTGCGTCACCCCCTGTGACCCTCACTACCCCAAGTACTCTGTGATGAAGGAGCGCTGCGAGGAGGCGGGCATCAACCAGACCCAAGTTCACTTCTCCTGGGAAGTGGCGGCGCCCACCGACACCAGCGGTGCCCGGTCCCCCTTCGAGACAGTCACAGACACCACCCCGTACACCAGCGTCAACCATATGGTGAGTTGGGGTTTCTAAAAGGGAACAGAGGGAGCCGAGNNTTTTCAAATAGATATGAAATGACATAACATCCTTACTCACCTTGCTTGAGTCAAGTGTTAATGTAAAATAAAAGAAAAGGTGATTCTTGCTGTATTTTAGGGCTGGAGTGCTGGAAGAAAAGCCCTGAATAGCCGTTTTTTCCTCTTCCAGCCTTTCTTTCAGTCTGTCATGTCTCATCTACTCTGCCTCCTCTGCTGTCTCTCTCAGGTCCTGGACAGTATTTATTTCAGCCGCCGCTTCCACGTTCGCTGCGTTGCTCAGGCCAGGGACAAGGCCGGTCACCTTGGGACACCGCTGAGGAGCAACATCGCCACCATCGGCACAGAGGGCTCCATCTGCCACACGCCTGTTACCACGGGAACCGCCAGAGGCTTCCAGGCTCAGTCCTTCATCGCCACGCTCAAATACCTGGACGTCAAGCACAAGGAGCACCCCAACCGGTGAGGAGGGACGGGCGGATGGTGGCTTTTTAAATTGGATAAACCAAAACTTAATGTACTGTTTGTTAATTAACTTCCTTTTCTGTATTTCCTTGTTTAGTATCCATATCTCAGTGCAGATCCCCCATCAGGACGGCATGCTCCCCCTGGTGTCCACCATGCCGCTGCACAACCTGCACTTCCTGCTGTCAGAGTCCATCTATAGGCAGCAGCACGTCTGCTCCAACCTCGTTACCCTCAAAGACCTGCAGGGTCTCTCCGGTCAGTCTCACAAACACACACACTCCCATAAACACACACACACTGTGAAACAGGACATCAGAGCCCCCCTGAGAGCTGAAAAACCTGCAGGATTAAACGATATCATTTACACGACATTTTACATTTAAAGCATTTATCTGATGTTCACAGCCAGAGTCATTTAGAATTAATAAAACTGCCACAAAAAAATAAAAAAGCCACGTTCAAGGACTTATGTAGTAATGCACGCAAGGTGTAAATGAAAATAATGAACAAATCAGAATCAGAAGAATCAGAATCAAATTTATTGCCAAGTAGGTTTTCCACATACAAGGAAGTTGACTTGATATATTGGTGCATGACATATAAACATAGTAAGCAGAAAAATATAAGAAAGGACAAGGTGACAGCAAATACTGCGAGTCAGAAGCATAGCTTAAATATATAAAATAGACAATAAAAATATGACAGGATATTATAAAATAAAATAAAGATACAGACATAGACTATATGTACAATATGACTGTTATTTAAATGAAAGAACTGTACAGATTTATGTAGGAATATGCAAAATATTTGCCAATTATGTGCAAGAGTTCACAGTATTTGAAGTCAGTTGAAGAATAAAGAATATTTTAATTTGCAAATCAGATTTAAATTACATGTTTTCTCCTTAGAATCTGTTATTTTGTATATATAGACATCTTAGAGTGTTTTGCTGCACTTATGCCAAAGCCACTAACCACTGAAAACTAGCCTGTGTTCAAAGCTTGTTTGTAGTCACTATAACTCACGGTTAGCTCTGTTTTACGGAGAATTATCATCTGGTAATTCAGCATTGAGCAAAAATTAAAATGATGGTTAAACTTTTACCAGATCTTTGCTTAAATCAGAAATTATTATTTTCTGTGACGATGGCACAGATTAGATCTGTTTCAGCTCATACAAACTCTGACGACATTCTTCCACAGAGACAGGTTTCCTGGACGATGTATCCTATGACAGCATCTCTCTGGGGCCGGGTTATGACCGCCCCTACCAGTTCAACCCCAACATCCGCGAGGCCAAGAGCATCCAGCTCTACAAGCACCTCAACCTCAAGAGCTGCATCTGGACCTTTGACGCCTACTACGACATGACGGAGCTCATTGACGTCTGCGGGGGCTCCGTCACCGCCGATTTCCAGGTACATAGGACAGTCTCAAAATCTTTGTCTCACTGCAGTTTAAAAATGATCAATTAGAACCACTAAACTGCGTGGCAAACACCTCGACTGAGTGGCTTTTCAACCTGATCTTAAATGCTTATATTTCAAGCTACAAAGATATTTGTCTTCAAATGCAGATCACCACCAAAATGTAATCAGTTGTTAAGAAAACTCAAATATCACATAGTCTTCATCATCAGAAGTTCGGTCAGTTCTCATGAAGCTGTAGATGTTCAAACTGTACATTAATCTGAGCACTTTTAGGACTTCTTCTTGTTCATTTTGTCTTAAAAGTTGAGTCTGACAGTCTTTTCTTGACCTTGGAAACAACATGTGACATACCGTACCATCGAAAGCTCCAGAGCAAGCGAGTAAATGGACCTTGAGTGGATTGTTTGTTGATTGTTTTGTCAAATGCTGTTTCCAAGGTCAAGAATGAACTGTCAAGCTTAATCAGTTGTTGTTTAGCTCAAGGCCCGTCTGTCAGCAAATTCTCACAGAATTCCAGTTTCCTGGAAATCGATTTTGAGAAATTCTGCTGACAGACAAGAAAAACAAATGAAGTAAGGGTATAACGTCCTCGGTGGATAACATAGGAGGGAAAAAAGTTGTAGATTCTCATCTGTGACCACTGATCATAGCGCACAACGTATCTGAACAAGATACTCTGAATAAAATACTCAATAAAGACAACAAATCAACAAGAAACTAAAAAGCATCCTGTTGTTCTTCCAGGTTCGGGACTCGGCTCAGTCCTTCCTGACGGTGCAGGTTCCTCTCTACGTGTCCTACATCTACGTGACGGCACCGAGAGGCTGGGCCTCTCTGGAGCATCACACCGAGATGGAGTTCTCTTTCTTCTACGACACCGTGCTGTGGAGGACAGGTCAGGACTGAACACAGCAGAGACCTAACAAACTGGAAACTGAGTCTCTTTATGAGCAATAAAAAGTTTTTTTTAGTCTCCCATTATGTATTTTTTCTGCATGTCCCTGTTTCTGTTAAACCAAATCTGCGAATCACAAAAAACAAATGATTTAGCACAGGGAGTGTCATTTATTGCAGCTTTTGAAAGCTAATAAACAACAGGAAATCTTAATTTTTCTGGCAGTTATCATGAAAACAGAGCAGAAGAGGTTCAGCACTTTCTACATTTATACAATTGCATCATATTTATACATGACGTACATGAGCCATTGTACTCCTGATCTTTCTCTGTAGATACTTTACGTCCAAACACTCAACTACTTACTTTTACTTTCATTTCATACTAATTTAGAGATGCATTTCGACCATGTTTGCAAACATTTGACACATTATGTGAAATGATGAGCATCCTATTATGTTGTTTTATTTAACGAAATGTCAGTCTGGTCACTGTTGCACTTGAGCTTTAATCCTGATCTGACCTCTGACCTCCTTGGCTGGTGTTTAATGTCTGCAGGGATCCAGACTGACAGCGTCCTCTCGGCCAGACTGCAGATCATCAGGATCTACATCAGAGAAGACGGACGACTGGTGATTGAGTTCAAAACCCACGCCAAATTCAGAGGTCAGTTCCCAACATCGGCCATGACATTTCAGATTTTTTTTTGGTCCATAAAATCCATACTTCGTTGGTTTTTCTTTAGAAGGGGTCTGTTGTTGTGGACTAATAGATGAAGAGCAACAGAGGAGTCTTTTAGTGTGAAGTTTTGGTGTGAAGCAAAAAATGTTCTCAGCCCGTCCACTTCCACTTCAGAGCAAAAAAACACACTTCTCTGTCTAATTGTCTCCCACTTTCAGGTCAGTTTGTCCTTGAACACCACACTCTCCCCGGCCACAAATCCCACCTGATGGCTCCCGACCACCTCGGAGGCATCGAGTTTGACATTCAGCTGCTGTGGAGCGCTCAAACCTTTGACTCACCGTACCAGCTGTGGAGGGCCACCAGCTCCTACAGCAGGTCAGTCAGTTCATCCACAGCCGTAATCAGAGGGAGGGAAGGAAGACGACCTTTCATGCTGGCTGAAATTTTTACATCACACTGACATTTTACAGTTCAGCTGGTTGGGAATAATATATTGGATCAGTTGCTCAATAGTGACATTTATAAGATAGAAACAAGTAAACAACAAATTAGTTGGAAGTTTTACTGCAAAGCTGCTTTAAGATTTAGGAATACATAAACTTAAAGATACAGTAAATGAAACTTTCAGTTTGGCACCAACTATGCTGAAAACAACAGATTTATTTTTCATTTAGTTGAATCTAGTTGAAGTTTTTGCAATGTCATCCAGGTAAGGGTTTCAGTAGCCAGTCAGATTTTAAGACCAACAAGAAGACGTTAGTTGGAGGTTGATGTCATGTTTGCTGCAGGAAGCCTCAGGTTCTTTGTGGAAAAACCAAACCAGTTCTGTGGAAATCCTGAAGTGATATATTCAACTTCTTAAAAACCCAGAAGGTTTTTATGTCTGCTCTTTTGGATTTCAGAAGACCAACCCTTTGATTCTTCAGTGTACCTCACTGTGCCTTGGTAGTAATCCTTTTGTGTTAATGTGTATCCATCAACAGGAAGGACTACTCCGGAGAGTACACCGTCTTCTTGATCCCCTGCACTGTCCAGCCCACTCAGCCCTGGATCGACCCCGGTGACAAACCCCTGTCCTGCACGGCCCACGCTCCAGAGAAGTGCGTCCCTGCTTACGTCCAACTAGAATCCAAGCAGTCTTAGTTTCATAATGACAAATTCATTTTATATTTTCTATCAATCCTGAACTGTTGTTGTTGTTCTCCGACAGGTTTCTGGTGCCGATCGCCTTCCAGCAGACCAACCGGCCCGTTCCTGTGGTTTACTCCCTCAACACGGAGTTCCAGCTGTGTAACAACGAGAAGGTGTTCATGATGGACCCAGCCACCGCTGATGTCTCTATGGCTGAGATGGACTACAAGGGAGCGTTCTCCATGGGTATGACAGGAGAGAAGCAGAACTAACAGCCTTTTAGAAATGTTAACTGAAGAGCAATAAGCTGCTTTTAGGAGATTCCCTTCTGAGATTTCTTATAATTTTCACCACTTTGACTTAATTTAAGTAAAAAGATCAAGAAGGTTTGAGGTTTTATGCAGCACAAACATTTTTATGCACATGTACAAACAAAAGAACCTGTCCCTCTGCTGCCCCCTGCAGGTCAGACTCTGTATGGCAGGGTGTTGTGGAACCCTGAGCAGAACCTGAACGCAGCCTACAAACTGCAGCTGGAGAAGGTTTACCTCTGCACCGGCAGAGACGGATACGTTCCCTTCTTTGACCCCACAGGGACGCTGTACAACGAGGGGCCGCAGTACGGCTGCATCCAGCCCAACAAGCACCTCAAACATCGCTTCTTACTGCTGGTACAAATATTTATGTTCTCTTTTGTTTGTTTGTTTGGTCTGTGGTACCTGTTTAAAGTTGTTCAAAATGCGTGACATGTCGGCCAACCTGGGGGTGAATATTACCAAGGTCGTTATTAAATATGAAGCACTCACATATTGAGGATTCAGACTGTTACCACTTGGCCACCCAAGAACTTCATGTTCTGTTCAGATACAGAACAGGTTTTACATAATAGCTGAAGCTCTGTATATACAAATAAAGGAGGATAAAACAAAATGACTAATGGCTGTCATGATAAATTGAACATAATGTACATTTCTGTAGCATTAATTCCATCAGTACAAGAACAGTACATCTGCTGCTGCGTTCAGCCCCGACAAAACGTAGCAAAACGTTTATTTAAACAGAAACGGTGGTGCGTTGAACACCCTGTTGAGTTGCAGCATTGGCAGCCAAAGAGCATAGACGCTGCTGAGAAGGGCATGCTTTGTGTCGCTGCTGATTGGGTAACACCTCCGACACACCCACCAAACGAGCGAAAACGTACCTCAAAGCCCGTTTCACACCGTCTCGAGGAAACATGTCGTTCAACCCGGAAACCGTAGAAAAACGGCGCACACCGTTTTCAGATTGAACGTGCCCCTGATGAAAATCAACACTTCCTGCTGTTGTTTCACAGTAAAAGACTTCAAGGGAAGGGATTGAACTGCTGGAAGCCTTTTAATGTGAAACGGATACAACACATGTTGAATTATTATGAACATTACAAGGAAACAGTGAAAACATAAAAATAACATGATAAACGGGGAAAAAATTTGAAATTAGAAAGACGTCTTACAAAAATATGATCAAATATACTTATAAATCTATACGGGGAAAGTAGAAAAAAGGATGTCTCAAATTAAGGTCTGGTGTTCTTTGTAGTTGAGGTAAAGGTCGTGTCCACAGCTGGAGAATCTGTGTCGCTCCCTGTGCTTTAGGGAAATAGGTTGTTTGCAGTCACGTGATTCTGATGACGCGTAAAGTCCAGATGGGGGTCAGGAAGTGAAAAGCAGAATGGACGAGATGGAGAGAAGCCCATACTGTGCTAGTTTAGATGTTAAGTTACTTTACCTTTGGCGAAGTGGCCACTGCACACACGAGCATTATCCGACTCCGCTCCTCCTGACCGCAGACAAAGGTTCACGAGCCAGTTTTTTCCCTCTTGTGAATAACAACTTTTGGTTCTCGATAAAATCTCCTCATGGTTTCTTGGTTTGTTCGATTTGAGCAACCGTAAACAATGCCAACCTTTGGCATTTTGAGAGCTTGTGATAGTGCTTCCTTCGTAGAAAATCACGTCCTGACCCCCATCTGCAATTGTCGCCACAGTCACGCAGTGACGTGACGTCATATGCAAACAACCTATTGTTGCTAGGAGAAAAACCAGCTGGAGCAAAGATGGAACCACAACATTTTCATAAAATGGACGGACGTTGAACTCTCTCCATTTAAAGCTTCACATTCTGGCCATGAAGGATGATGTTTGACTAAAATCTGCGTGTGTTTTTTTTTTACATTTATGTCCTTTAAACAGAACCAAAAGAAATGTATTTATTTATTTCATTTGTTTCAAATGATTTCATAAAGATTAATCAGTAACTTTATTTCTGTTCAAAGTTACCTTGTGTCTGTTAAGAACACTGTTGTTTATTGTTAGAAACCATTAACTGAATTTACCTTTTTATATGAGTCTAACCCTCGGGTAGAAAGAGCACTTCAGTTTTTCTTTTCATGTATTTGCTTCAGATGACCCAAGATAACCTTATTCTTCCTGTAATGTTATGCTTGTACAGAGCAGGCTAATATCCCCCATACACACACACACACACACACACACACACACACACAGAGCTTCCTTTTTTTTACCTGCCACACCAGTCTGACCAGTCCCACTTCTCAGTGGGATGGCACCAGATTTTTTCAAAGCTATTCAAAGCCTGTGGATTATTTAAATCACTGACATTCACCTCCATGTAAATTCTGTTTGTCGTCAACAAACCGTCGTTATGTGTAGCAGAAATACTGCACTGGGTCAGCAGCTGTAATGCATTTGCCCTGCATCTACACTAAATTGCACACAATTCTTTCTTGAATGTCACTATGTAGAGCCATTGGTTGGATTTCAAGATAAGTTGTAACTTCCTGCAGATGGAAGCAGAATCAAACTGAGTTATTCTTTGTGCCACAGGAACAAACGTTTAATTCGAAGCTCTGATTGTTTTCTCTCTTCGTGTTTCCTCTGCAGGATCGTAAACAGCCAGACATTTGTGACAAATTTTTCCACGATGTTCCCTTCGAGGCTCACTTAGCCTCAGACATCCCAGAGCTGCAGCCCATGACGGCCATGCCGGGCGTCGACGGCTTTACAATGAAGGTTGATGCTCTGTACAAGGTGTGTGGAAACACCTGCGCCACATCTGTTCAAGTCACACACACTGAGATATCTGATTTCAGCTTCATTGTTGAGAAATGTTGAGTTCCTCACAAGTCTGATTCCCAAAGTTTAAGGATCTACATAGTGCATATAAACCAACTAACGGGTTACCTCCTTAAGGGAACATTTTATTTAGTTTTTAGTTTAGTTTAGTTTTAGGTTTTAGGTAGTTTAGTTTTGTATCAGTGGAGTGTTATTCTTTTAAGCATCTAACGTTGTTATTCCCTGATTTAATGAGCAGTTAGATGTCAAAGCATAAAGTCTTTACAATGTGATTTTTCTAAAGTGGCATTAAAGAAAATGAAAGTGGAATTCATTTGAATCCAGGCTGCTGAAATAAAGGGTTGGTTTGTTCAATACAGGAGCTAACTCCTTCCTTCTTTCTCTCTGTTGATTGACAGGTGGAGGCGGGGCACCAGTGGTACCTGCAGGTGATTTATGTGATCAGCCCGGAGTCGCGGTCCAGCCCCAGGATTCAGCGCTCGGTGACCTATGAGCTGAGCCGCTCTAAACGCGACCTGGTGGACCGCAGCGGGCGTCTGACGCTGGACGAGTCGCTGATCTACGACAACGAGGGCGACCAGGTGAAGAACGGCACCAACATGAAGTCGCTCCGCCTGGAGGCCGGGCCCTCCGCCACCTTCAACGCCCACGTGGGCAGCTCGGTGGGCGGGGGCGTGGCCGCCGTCACCCTGCTGGTCCTGGTCCTGCTGGCCTCCTGCTTCCTGCTCCGACGCTGCCGACGGTCGGCCAAGAAGAAGAGCAAGAAGTCTCAGAAAGTCCACGAGGAGTATCCGCTCAACACCAAGGTGGAGGTGTGCATGGACAAGTGTGTGGAGAAGAACTTCAGCACCAAACACTGCACAGTGAGAAACATCAACATCCTCAACCGCAACCAGGAGCCCAATGGCAAGGCCAAGGTCAAACAGGTCAACCTGGAGGTCAAACTCCACAACAACCTCAACGACGGCACTGAGGTCTGAAACACTGATGAGGAAGGGGAGGAGGAAGAGGAAAGGAAGAGGAAGTAAGATTAAAAAAAGGTATTTTCTAAAAGAAAGTTTGTACTTAAGGAACGAGATGTTTGTTAATGTATTTTTATACCACTTTGAAAAAGGGAAGAGTGTGATGAGCAGACAGCTACGCAGCGTTTTAATCATTTCGCAACTGGGCTACCTCAGGAATCCACAAACCACTCAGCTGCGTGAAACAGCCAAAACATCTTCATCCGATCATCCAAACTCCATCTGAAACTGCTGTTCATTTCATTACTGTTTTACTTGACATTTACGGTCTTTTTAGCACCAAAATGGTGACCGGTAGCTCAGACACTGGTGATTGTTTTTCTGACAAAAACACTTCTCTGCTGCATTGAGTCATTTCACTGCTATTAATGTCACCACTGTAGAGTGGTAGCCAGTGTAGAAGTCCTCCTTTTCTGCTTTAAACTTCAACTATCGTTCACTGTTTCTGCAAATAAATTAAGTCTAAAAACTCTGATTAAACAGAACAAAGTTTCATTTTCCCGTGGAGCGACTTGTACATCGGCTACAGCTGCTTCTGACTGCTGTGAAAGTATTAAGCACATACCGTGTGCTGCTATCGCCCGAGGCTGAAAGTGCAGAGTGTAAATAATAACAAAAATGAATGATACCTATTCAAGTGCAATTATGCCATAACTTTTGTTAGTCCTTCCCTCATGAGCAGGAACTTTATTTGCATCTTTAAAAAAAAAAAAAGAGTGTATTTCAAGCCTTACGTAGAGACATTTGTACTGTCACGTTGAACAAACAGATAATTATTCTTGTTTCAACACAAATACTTATTTTTTTTGTTCGTACTGTACACTGACAGCTGCCAATATTAAGTGCCATGCAGTATTTTTCCTCATGAATTTCAAAAACTAATCATCCAAAGTGTTTTCTTTTTCTTTTCCAAGAGTTAGAAAGTGAAAATTTTCCTTGTGATTGTAATAAATCCGACACCACCGTTTGGACAAGAAAGGTTTCGATCCCGTCCACATGACTGAGTGCTTTAGCCTTACTACTGTTCTAATGAAAATAATCACTTTTTAAAATGATGTGTTTTATAAGAGATGTGTGTCTACCTGCCTTCGTTCCGCCCAAAGACACAAAATCCCTCACTTATTTTTTATTTACTCACATCTCCCTCAAATGTTCTTTTTATTCTCATTTATGTATTATTATGTTACCCTCTTATGATGTATTATTATGTTACGCTCAGCTACTGATGTACCCATGACGTTAAAGTTACTGTCATTTTTTTAAGTGTATGACACTGGTTGGAGAGCACTGCAAAAGAAAAACACTTTTTTTCTCATGTGAGATGTTGACGTCGTTCTCTCCATTCGTCTCTCTGATCCCACCTCCTGTTTCCTTTCGACTGTGTGCCTATCAAAACAACACGGGAACAGGAAATTATGGGAAATAACAATATATTTTTGGTGCTATCATTTTGTGGAAAATAACTACAATGCTATCAACATGATGCCTGTATTTGGTGCCTTTTTTAGTAATAAAACAAAATTGGAAACCCACGATTGTCCTGCATTTAGCGTTTATTGATGAGTTTTGATTCTGTTCACTTAATTTGGGGGGAAAAGGTACAAATGAAAAATCTGACATCTGTGAAAATAAAAATAGATTCCAGAAGATATTTCTTCTGGAAGATTTTTCACAAATATTTTAACATTTTGTACATGTAATGTTAATGTCAAATGTGAGTGTTTTTCAGAATCAGAATCAAATTTATTGCCAAGTAGGTTTGCACACACAAGGAATTTGACTTGATGTGTTGGTGCATGACATATAAACATACTAAGTAGAAAATATAAGAAAGGAAAAGGTGACAGCAAGTACTGTTAGTCAGAAGCATAGCTAAAATATATAAAAATAGACAATATAAATATGAAAAATATTATAAAATAAAGATATAGACATAGACAATATACACAATATGACTGTTTAAGTGATTTAACTGAAAGAACTGTACAGATTTATGTGGGAAAGTGCAAAATATTTGCCAAGATATGTGCAAAAGTTCACAGTATTTGATGCATTTGCTGATGTTACTCAACAAAATGGGATGTGATGTTCAGGGACAGAGAAAGTCAGAATTCTGTCATCAGTTATTGAAAGGGACAAGTGATATCACGAACATGTTTTCCAGTGTTTCTCAAAAGCTGACAGCTTGTCTTAATATATGCTATCCTCAAAATTAAATATACTTAAAATATCCGTAAAATTATTCTTTGATTTTCACTCAGTTTTATTCTTGACAGGGTGGCACAGGGCATCTGAGGTCAGGGGATCACCAAAGTTATAATTCATCATGAGGGGGACATGAATGTCTGAACCAAATTTAATGTCAAACCATCCGATAGTTGTTGAGATATTTCAGTCTGGATCAAAGTGGTAAACCAACAGACCAACACTTGCCATCTACAGAGCAGACACTAAGTTCATAAAGAGAAGGAGTCGTTCCTACGTTCCCAGGGTCCTGTGTTCCCCAGTTCTACATACAAACAGGAGACAAATTAAAGGAAAAACCTGAATAAATGAGTGGAGAAACATAACGAATGCAGATGCTTCCATACAGGTGCACTGCATGGTATAATTAAGCAATTAACATCCAATCATGCTCGGTGGCATGTATAAAAATGCTGAGCAGGCCCAGTTGATTCTGATTGCATCAAGATGACAAGAGGCAAAGATCTAAGTGACTTTGAAAGAGGGTAGAGATGGCCGGAGCTTCAGTCACAAAGACTGCTCAACTGGCTGGTGTTTCAATAGGAACAGTGACTAAAGTGACATCTGCATTTAGATCATTTATATCTATCTAAGACACTCTATGTTGGCTTTTCCTTTAATTTGTCACCCGTCTGTATGTGCTCTCCCGGGGGTCCTATGTTCCCCAGCTCTATATAGCAGATAATGGGAACCTGAAAAAGATGTTCCCCAGCTCTGTATTCACTTTAAATGACATGCGCTGTTGTGGGAAGTCATCAAAGTGGTTTTCTGTTCCCTAGCACTGCTGTATGGCTCTCGATATAATAGGCCTACACTTGAGGGAACTTATCAAATGGTTGGAGTCATGGAATCACCAAAGGTCATAGATTAATTCTTCCTTAGGTGAAAACTAGACTAGTATACATGTTTTTGGGGTTAAAACGGGTCAAATTTGACCCGAACACAATAGGAGGGTGAATGTGTGTTAACAGAATATTGAACTGGGAATTTAGGACCCTGGAACTTAGATACGCTCCCAAACAGAACAAGCTTTAAACAAAAGAAAGTTAAATAAATCTGACGAGTGGTTAAAACATTTGTAGGCCCACAGATTATATTTAATATGAAGAATGATGTAATAGAAGCAGGCCTTCTAAATGGAGAGTTTTGAAATGCACGAGCCGTCCCTGAAGGCGGCACCTGCCTGCAGAGAGTGGGCGTGGTCAGATGACTCTGCAGGTAGATTTCCAGTTTCCACAGAGATTACAGGTGTGGCGGAACACGTTTCCGGTTCAGACAAAGATCCAGGTGAGTTTCTCCGTGGTTTCTTTAACTTGTTGTCTTTCAATGAACTTATTTTGTGTTTGACTGTTTGTGCAGTAACAAATTGTTCTTAAAAGAAGAGTTAAAGGTTTAAAGGACACATGATTACCTGAACTCATCATTACCTGACTAAAACCTTACTGTATTCATTAGGCTATATTCACATGAGAAAGTCTTGCAGTGGGTTTATATTGCTTACTTACAACTTGACAGCAAGTTTATTATATTTAATGATATTTTTATTTCCTGTTGTATCACTGAACAAAACTCAACAGTCTTCTTAATGTGAGAGCTTTGAGCTATGGGATATTTTAAAAAATCTCTTCTTATATTATTTCCACTGGATATCAAGTTTGTGGTCATATTCTGATCAGTAGAAAAGTATTTTAGGTTTTAGTTTCTTGTGTTTTGACAGTGATGTAAAACTGCAGCTGGCTGCAGTAATGAGGCTTCATTGAGGGTGAAAGGTTCATTTACTTTACATTCATCAGAACAGCTGATCATACAGGCAAACACAGATGTGTCAACAGGACAAGGATGTTAAGTCCTGTGGTAAATTTTGACAGATGCTATAAAGACATCACGATGAACTTTGAAATATTAGACATCCTGTAAAAAAAGAAAAGAAGGTCATGATTACAGTGACTTACTGCTGACAGAAGAAGATTAAAGCCATTTGTTAAAGTTAGTTGAGCTCTGAGATTAAGTTCAGTACTTTGACAGAAATAAACTTGACTTGATGATTCATGCTTTAGTATTTTTATTACTGTGAAGATTTTAATTTTGATATCTATATCCTGACATCGAAATCTCCAAATGTCCCAGCAACACAGTTACTGTACACAGTTAAATTTAGGAAAAATTGCAATGAACTGGGAGTAAATTTGGGGATTTGGTATGACAACAGAATTCAGAATTCTGACTTTATTGTCAAATATTACACTTTTCCTCTGAGATTAATCAGTAGTCAAATAATTACCATTACTCAAGTTAAAAGAAGCCAAATAATTATTTTCTTTCATGCTAGTGAGTTTCACAGGAACACTATGATGAATCCTATAGAATATTATCAAAGATTAAATATACTGTAACACAACAATAAAACTACTGCGAATCCACTTATTGACTTAAATAAAGATGCTCTGACTCATTAAAGGGATAATAAACAGTAGACTGAGGAAAGTGACACAACAGTGCATAATAAGCACAATAAATGTATATTGTAAACTCGTACTAAGTCATTATATGAACACTTTTTAATTTTATTGTTTTATGAATGTAGTTTGGTGACAATATGTCAAGAATAGAGATGCTGATACAGAGCTTGTTACCATAAATCTCAAAATAACAAAAAAGCTTAACTATGAATGTGTTGTTTTGTTATTTTTTTTACAGAGAAACTTCCTGTTATCATCATGGCGTCTTTATGGGTAAGCCACATTCTGTGTTTTCATTGTATGATAAGGTTTTGACTGATCGTACATAACAAAACAAATCTGATAAACATTCTGCAGGATGACTTGGACAGTCTTGTGAATTCACCTTCCTCCTTCTCAGCAAAAGTAGGTCCAACTAAAACTGTATTCTGATTTCAGGCTTTAATGTGACATTTATTATTATTGCACAAATGACAAAAGAGAGGAAAATAAATACAAAACTGATAAGTGAATGTCACACTGCTCTTCAGACTGGAGAGAGAGGAACCATCAAGCCCAAAGCGAACTTTGATGCAGGAGATGATGCCGTGGCTCTGAGGAAGGCCATTGAAGGACTTGGTACAAATACACACACACACATATTATATTATGATACAGACACACATCATATTATATAAAGATACACACACACACACATCATATTATATAAAGATACAGTCTCTCCAGGATACAAAAATAAACATCACTTAAGTGTACATGACATGGAGGCCCTGAGTGGTTACATCATATTTTTTTTTCTAGTCCGTGCGCTTGTTTTTAATAAATGTGCTAACGAAATAGCAAAACATGCACATGAAATACTTAAAACCTGCGTGTAACGTACTCAAAACAAGGGACTGAAAGAAATAAATCGTGCTCTTGAATTCTGTAAAACGTGCACACGAAGTACTTAAATCCTATGCACAACATACTCAAAATAAGGGAATGAAGTAAGTAAAACGTGCACACGAAATACTTAAATCCTGCGCACAACGTACTCAAAACAAGGGAATGAAATAAGTAAATGGTGCTCTCGAATTCTGTAAAACGTGTACACGAAATACTTGAATCCTGCGCATAACGTACTCAAAACAAGGGAATGAAATAGGTAAATCGTGCTCTCGAATTCTGTAAAACATGCACACGAAATAACGTACAATAGACATCTATTAAACGNNTGCGCACAACGTACTCAAAACAAGGGAATGAAATAGGTAAATCGTGCTCTCGAAATTCTGTAAAACGTGCACACGAAATTCTTAAATCCTGTGCATAACGTACTCAAAACAAGGGAATGAAATAAGTAATTCATGCTCTGTGAACATGTTAAAATGCTAACATGCTAAATGTTACATATTAAAACATCAGCATGTAGCTAAACATCAAATAGCTGTTAACTACATTACGTGTAGGTCTGATAACATACTAACATTAGCTCATTATCTTGCCCTACAAAGCCTAAACACAGTAGCTAATTGAATTAAGACTGCAATCTGACGTTTTAGCATCTGATTTACCTTTTAAAATCTTATTGTGCCCTAGAAATGTGTAATTTCTATGAGATAGTATATAAAATTGTCACAGAGAGACAAACAACCAGACATCTAACTAACGTTAAAGCAGAAGCCATGGTTACAGCTAGCCTTAGCCAAAGTGGCTAAAAACCAAATTTATTTCCAAATTTTACCGTTTGTATACTGTAATTGGAAAAAAAAAATTGATTTATTCATTTTGATGAACAAACATCTTGGTATAAGTTTGTTAATAGCTAAATGAGACAGTGGCTAACACTGGAAAATCCCAGCTAAACTCTTACTAAAGGAAACTAACGTTAGCTTAACCGAGTGGTTAGCACTAACTGCCATCTTAGCTGTTGATTCTAGCGGAATTCATGCACATTTGGTGAGGTTAAGCTACCTTTAAATCACAAATGTATTGTGAAATCAGTTATTTTATTGATTTAAATGTAAATATTAAAAGTAGACAAACACAGATACTGGACTGTATAATCAAAATAAAGTTTATTTTTCTTGACGAAAATTGTGAAAGAACACATTTTGTTCTGCATTATCTGTTTATTTTAGTCATTTTTATTCAGTCTATGAAGGCGTTACATCCTTTCTTTCTGTGATGCTTTTGTTAGCCAGACAAAATTTCAAAGGGTTTTTATTACTTTTACTGCGTCTGTACCTTTGTAGAGCATTAAAGACAAATGTTTCCATTCAGCTCAAAGCACAACGACAGATGTGACTGACAGCAGTTTAAAGTAATCAAATTTGGAGTAAAGAGAAGCAAAAATGTCTCTCCGTTTTTTATTTATCCGTGTTTTAACACAGTCTCGTGGCCGGTAGCGTGGCTATAAACCTGTCTTTACATTTCTTTTATGTCGTCCCTTTTTTCGTGTTTATTGATGCACCTTTAAAAATGTTTCAGGCACCACAGAGAAGACTCTGATTGACGTTTTGACTCATCGAAGCAGCGCTCAGAGGCAGCTCATCTGTGAAGCTTACCAGGAAGCCACGGGCAGAGTAAGAAATCACTCCACGCGTTGTGGTTTATCCAGAGGGAACTACAATCTGTATTCAAGACAACACCAGCATCATAACATGGACTCCTTGTTCCTTCATTAGCACCTTTTTTCTGTGTTGAAACAGGAGTTTGTTCTCAAGGGAAATATGTGTTAACCCTGAATGAGTCATGTCTGTTTTTAGGCTCAATCATAATGAAAACTTTAACTTAACCCTGTGATTGGTTAAGGTTAAATGTTAAGGACATTTAGAGAGTCTGCACGCCGCTGTCCACGGGGTCACAACCAAACATTATGAGCTACTTTTTCCTCTCATTTGGTGGCAGGTGTTACTGATCATTAGTTTAAATAAAAAGAGACTCATTGAACTTGCACCTTAAATTTGGCCGGCCTAAACCCTGGGTACAGTATCCAGCTAAGAGCTGTGTTTTAATACTCTCTAACTTGTGTAAAAGGAAAAACTACCAACGTAACTCAATAGAACAATTATTTATGAAGCAAGCTTTACGTTTTAAAAAATTACGACATCCACTTTATCATATGACTAAAGTTTGCGTCGTTAACAGTTGCAGTTCATCACTTTCTGTCCACCGGTCACCTGAAATTTTTGAGCTAATATCTGTTGTGGCTTATTCTTTGATTTGAACAGATTTTACATTAAAATATCATCTAGTGCAGCTTTAACGTGACAAATAACTATCACAGTTTCTGTGTTTACTTTGGTAACAAGTCCGTGCTTGGCTGCAGACCAGAGGCCTTTGTGTATTTGCATGGGTGTGGTTGTGTGTTGTACAAATGTGAGTGTGCTTCTGTTGTAAAACTGACGTGTTGTGTTTACGTCATAGGCTTTACTGGAGGACCTGAAAGGGGACACCTGTGGTGACTTTGAGGACCTGCTGGTGGCGCTCATCACCCCTCCTGCAACGTACGACTGCCATGAAGTGATGCGGGCCATGAAAGTCAGTTTGTCTCACTTTTATCATTTTCTCTCTTTGCAAATACATGTTTGGTATGAAGAAAGAAATATATTTCAAACTATATGTATGAATACATTCAGCTTGCAAAGTTGAAGTGAAGATAATTTCTAACGTTGGTCCAGTTGAGTTTAAACCTGAAATGAAAATTTCAGCAGCAAGAAGGAGAACCCCTTAATTGTAAACCTTTAAAAACCCTTAAACCTTTTGGATTAATAAGAAATGTGCATGGAGTTTGTTTCTTTGGTGACCAAAGTGAAGCCTTAGTGTGTCCTTATATTAACGATTAAGGGATTTAAACGCTTAATTTAAGGTATATTTAAGCAGGGAAAACTGGGCCATGAAATTTAACACTATACTGATGAAGCAAATATGCACAGATTAAGTGATGATTAAGTTATCTTTAGTTTGTTTATAAGGGATGTCCATTCCCTGGTGATTCATTATTCACTGTAATGAATTAAAAAGATCACATTCATCAATGCAGAATATACTGTACTGTTCATATTCAGGCACACGAAACTCATTTGATGCACAAATTAAAATATCTTAATATATCTTTCAAACTGTTGTTTTGGAGTGAAGCAGAGCTCCATGAGGTCTTTCAGAGAACTTAAATCTTGGCATATGTTTATCCTCATTGTCGGTCATGGTGTAGACAGTCGGCTCCATGTGGTAAAGTATCTGTGTGATGTTGCAGGGAGCTGGGACAGAAGACAGCGTCTTGATTGAGATCTTTGCCTCCAGATCCAGTGAGCAAATCAAAGCTCTCACTGATGTCTATTTGCAAGGTAAAGAATGTAAACAGCCTCTAATTAAAATGGCGAGGTCAGTAAAAATTGTTTGCATCTTTATAGTGAAACTTTCTCTGTTTCTTTGTAGAAAATGTAGTCTTATTTACTCTTATGTAGTCAAAAAGTTAGAGAGTGACAGTCTATCCAAAAACATTAGACCAACCTGCCTTATATATGTGTGAATTTGTTGTTTAATGATTAATTTAATTTTCAAATATGAAAATTACGAGTTTGTCTTGGATGTTTTCCTCCACAGAAACAGAGAAGAAGTTGACTCTTGACCTGAAGACGGAAGTTTCTGGAGACTTTTCCGACGCGTTGCTCCTCCTGGCCGAGGTTTGTCATACCAGTGTAAAGGAAAACTGTGAACGACATATCCATATACAGAATTATATCTTACCAAACTTATCAGAAAGACCTGTTATGTGCAAGACAGTGTGGAGAGATGGGTGCACAAAAATTGATTATAAAATGAGTTATTTGGAGAGATAATAAGGTCGAAGTCTGGATTAAATGAACAAGTTCTTTTTTTATATATCATTTTATTTTTGTAGGAATCTGGTCACATCACACATCCCTCCTCTGTTTGATATTTTCTCCTGAGAGAAATGAAGAAAAATAAATAAATATGAATGTGAGAATAATATTTAAAGAACGAAAACTAAGAGGCAAAAAGGAGAGCACATATCTATAACTCTGCAGGTGCAAAGCAACATGTAATTTCAGTTTATTACAAATAGGGTGAAGTCTCTTCATCACATCCATCATCTTCACAGTCATCACAATTACTGAACAATGTGGGGAATAAACAAGTTCTGTTGGTTTGAACACTGCTTGTCTGTACAACAGGAGTTTGTGAATGTACAGTCACCGGTGGGTACTTTAGAGTTTAAGTGTTTAAAGAGTGATGAAAGATTTAAAATGAGGGGGAATCTTGTTGTTGGTGTTGTTTGAATGAAAGTTTTGTTTTTGTTTCCAGGGCAAGAGGGACGAGAGCACCACAGTAGATACAGAGAAGGCAAAAGAAGACGCCAAGGTGCAGTATGACGCATGTTTGAACTTGTTTCGTGGGGAAAATGTTTTTATATATACTGTGATTGTCTCCCTTTATGTTGAATATAGTTTTAACCATTTCATGTTTTTTTCCACCCAGACTCTTTACGATGCTGGGGAGAAGAAGTGGGGCACTGATGAATCTAAATTTGTTGACATCCTCTGCCAAAGAAGTATACCTCAACTGAGACAAAGTACGTCATGTTTAACCCGCATTGTGTTTAATCTACACTAGAATAAAGTTGGTTCTTACAAATTATGGTCAATTTGGAACAAATTGGAAATGTTTTCTTTTGTGTAGCTCTTGTTGAATACAAGAACATCAGTGGAAAGACTCTGCAACAAAGCATCGAAGGAGAGATGTCAGGGGATCTGGAGGAACTACTGGTGGCTATTGGTAGGTTAATGTGCTTGTTAATATGCTGGGTAGTACTTTGAGCTTTTAATTCTAACATATTATACACTGTATGGCCAAAAGTATGTGGACATAATCTTATGGAAAGTTTTCACAGAAGAGCAGCAGATTAACACCCATGTTTTTGGAATTACGGTAGGGTGTCCACATACTTTTGGTCATGTAGTATATATCCCCATGTCAAGAGGGAATTTACTATCTGCTAGATATTTAATCACTGTTGATTATGGCTTCATCGAATACTAGCTAATAAATATTTAGCGACCAAACTGTACATTTTCAAATCATTTTCTCTTTTTCTTGTACAAAAATATTCACCTTTATCTTTGTATAAATGCTTTTTTTTAACCACAACTTTTGTCACTCCTACAGTGAAATGTGTGAAGAGCGTCCCGGCCTACTTTGCAGAACGCCTGTATGCATGCATGAAGGTGAATATACCGTTTTTATTGCGATTATTTCAGATTATTGTAGAGACAACATGAAGCTGTTCAGCAGAGAGATTTTTTAAATAAAACGTCTTTCTTTAGTAGCTGAGCAGTATTATAGATGTCCTACCTTTCACTTCATTGTTGCTGAATTATTACTGAGCGGCTTCCACAAAATTATATTTGGAAACTTTAAGCCACTACACTAATTTCCAACTCTTGCGCCCCCATTAGCTGTGTCCCAAATCCATACAACATACTAATTCTGTACAGTACAGTGTGTACAATATACTAAGATAAGATAAGATAATCCTGTATTGATCCCCAAGAGGGGAAATTCAGGGGCCGTATTCTGAGAATACTCTCAGAGAGCTCCTAACTTAGCCTAAAAATTTCTAGCAAGGAGTCCGAGCTTAGAAGTGATTTAGGAAAATTCTCAGAGCGACTCTGAGCGAGGAAGGGGCAGAAACTTTTACCTCAGTGAGGAGGTGTGGTTGACCCCGTTGCTGGGT
>NTHP01000432.1:102066-131396 GCA_003416845.1 Oplegnathus fasciatus | reverse complement strand
AGGGCCTCTGAGACACACAAAGACTGTGCTGAGACAAAAACACTAATCTGCTGGATAACTGGAGCGGTGTGAAATGGAAAGATGCCTGAACATCTCTTCATATCTCACAAAACTAATCTGTTACTAACATTTGAAATAACATTTGATGGGATTTTATTAACTCTTTAGAATACACTCAAAAAAGACTGTTTATTGGTGAGGGATATGTCTTCTGGAAACAGTCTGGATGCTTTCTATCTGGTCCTTTTATTTTGCACCTTGTGGTTGCCCAGGTGGTTTGGGTCTCCAGTCCTGACCTGATTTGATTTAAAAAAAAAAAAAAAGACACCACCTTCCTGTTGCAGCCCAAGAGGCAAATTAAAAGACAGCTGATGTGTCGAAGGTGGTAAATTACAACCCACATCCAGCCAATCACTCGTTAATTATAGCTTCAGCGGGTAAGTTTGTCAGGAGGACCTTTTCAGAGTCAGACATCACCTGCAGGATAGCTGCTGCTCCATCAGCTTCTGTAACTCAATTTGTCACCGAGCATTTCCTTCATCAGTCTTTGAAGTGTTTGCAGGTTTTACTAAGATATATGTGAGTATCTTTTATAGCACTCGGTATTAGAATTTGAACCCTTAATGACTTTTTTACAAAGAAGAGAATGATTCATTTGTTAGCATTCAAAAAACTACAGATCCCATGAAGTTTGTGCTCTTCTATTGTTAAAACATATTAGCTGCAATAACTGCCACCTAAAAAACATAAAAACATCTCCCTGCCCAGTCACCACTTAACACGCAGCAGTTATGAGCTTCTGGGAAGGCCACTAAAAGCAGAAATATTAAATAAATAACAATATTACAGTGTTTTTTAAAATAATTCCCATCCCTGTCTCGACAAATGGCGTGAACCACATGACCCCATACAACACCCTGTTGAGCACTGTGTCGTGGGGTTGGGTTTTTAGTCATTTTTACAAAGGTTAAGGAACCTGGAAGCTCTCTAAATGTTTACAGCAATTTAGCCAAACTAAAATTAAGGTAGAAAGTACGACTGTGCTGGACAGTAAAATATTAGCAAAACAACAAAACAATTATAATTATCATTCAACGGCTACAGCTCCCATGGTGTTATAATCATGCACCAAAGGCTCATTGGAACCGTAGTTGTCGAATGCTGACAAAATAATCATTGTTAGAATAACACATTTCTCAACATCCCTCTGCAGTACAGAAACAAATACCTGTTTAGCTCACAGTAGAATATGGAGAGAAAACAACAGCATCACGTTCAAGCTATTTAAAAAAACGATTTTGATGATGCAGAAACTGAAAACTAGTGGAGCAGAAGCTAACCTGCGCTAAACCTTAGCTCTGAAACTCCAGTGACAACCCAGTGAAATCAGCTGCTGTATTACTGGTCAGTGTGGTGGGAAGACTCTTTTCTCCTCGCTTGTGTTACTGTGTCCTCCAGTCGGATCTGTCGGGCGAACACGGGGACTGTGTGAAGGCCATCTGTGGAGGAGACGACTAACAAACACCTGAGGTTTACCTGAGGCCAAGAAGAAATCTGCTTCCTCTTGAGCTCACGCTGTAGGCGCTCTGTCATTCTCTCATACTTTACTTTCATCTTCAAACTACTAACTGATAACTTGTTTATAATCTTAGAGCAGCGGGCAGCTTTGAAAGATATGAAATTATGAGAGGACGGTGAGGCGTCTGGAGAGACGTGCCGATCGTTAAAGATTGATTTTAAACACGAAGGCGTCAACTGAAGTTTTAATATAAAATTCTGTTTTGTTTCAGTCTGACTGTGGAGGGAATTATGAAAAGACTCTGCTAAAGATCTGTGGAGGAGATGATGAGTGTTAACGTCGACATGTTCTGCTCTCACTATATCTTTATTTCCATTTCTGTCATTTTATCATTTTGCCCCCTCTCAGCAGTGGTGGAAAATAACCAAGTATATTTCCTCAAGTACTGTCTTTAAGTACAGTTTTGAGGCATTTGTACTTTACTTGAGTCTTTCCTTTTTATCCTACTTTATACTTCTACTTCACTACATTTCAGAGGGAAATATTCTACTTTTCACTTCACTACATTTATTCAAGAGCTACAGTTACTAGTTACTTTTTGAAATTAAGATTTTACACACAAAAATATGACCAGTTTATAAAATAGGATCCATTGCTACAGATTAAACTACCAAAAGTGTATAAAGTAGTTAAAAGTAGCTCCACTTTGACTAATCACACCATTAAAGTACCGCTTACATATTAATACAATATCAATAATAATGATCCAATAATATAATAGTATAACACTCTGCATTATGAGTACTTGTACTTTTGATACTTTAAGTACATTTTGTTGTTAATACTTGTATGTACTTCTACTTAAGTGAAATTTTGAATCCAGGACTTTTACATGTAATGGAGTATTTTAATACTAAATACTTCTTCCACCACTGCCTCTCAGTCAGGTTTTATCAACCCGAACATCTGAACTTTATACCGAATATTCGAGGAAACAACTTCCTAAAACCTTCACATGGACTGTCGCGCTCGAACTATTTATTTTGAAAGGAAATGCCCAAACAAAAACCCAATGAAAGAACTGCTTTGAGCATTTTCCCGTGCATTTGTTGCTTCATTCATGTTTTATTGTTGTTATTTTTCTTTTGAATTATCCTGTTGATAATTCTCCAAATGTAGAAGATGTTACAGAAAAAAATATTACAGCGATCTTAAAAATCAGCACTACAGTACAGTAGCAGTACGGCAAGTACACAGTAAAAAGTGACTTCTGTGTGATAAAAATAATGAGTTTATCCTTCATAATATAATGTCTTGTCTAACTCTTAATGTTTGTTCATTGTGTTGTTTAATCACTGAAATTATGATTTTATATATTTGCCAATGGATTAGAAATAATTGATCAAACCTTTGGCAATGGATTTGAGTGTTTTGATAAATTGTGATCAGGCAACTTGTGAAAGGCATTTGTCATTTATTGACTGCATGGCTAAATCCAACCAATTGATAAATACATCAATAAAAACGAATCATTAACTGATGACATTAACTGTTTATTGGGTCAGTTCTGTTTCAGTCCCACAAAATTAAGAAATGGTTTTATGGGTCCTTAATTTTTTGATAATTTACTAATAATTTCCTCAGAGGTTTCCTACAAAGAACTATGTAATTTTGCACTAGTTATAGTGAATTCAAGTTTATAATTGCAATTACTTGCTGGCTAGAAAGTCTTTTAGCCATCTGAACTTGTGTTAAAAAAGATTTGAAACTTTTCTACAAGAAAGCACACAGTTCCACAAATAAAGAGAATGAAGGTGCCACTACTAAATGAATAGTTCATTCATATTTAGGAGGGTTTAAATGGAACTTTTCTTTCAAGTCAAATTCATTTTTCCCCTATAATTTGTACCAAATTACACAGTTCTTCACAGGAAACATCCTGGAAAATTATAGAAGAATATTTGTAAATTACTGACCCCTAAAAGAAAGCTTTTTCAGCTCTTTACTCTTTTTTCTTCCTCTTGTATCTTTGTAACTTCCAGAAATAATAAAAGAAACCTTATGAATTATTCACAGCTGGTGATATTGTTTATTTTTAGAACTGTCTTCACACACCAACATACGAACAGTCTGGTAGTCCATCAAAGTCACCAGCAGGGGGCACCATAGACCCAGCAGCAGGGTTTTAAAGCTTTTTAGGAGTCTGCAGGTCTACAGACCCCAGGGGGCTTTAAGAGGCTTACAGAGGCCATGTTTAGGGAAACTCTGAACTGTGGAGATTAGTGTTTTATTCTACTTCATGCATACTGGATACACATGGTTGTATTTATACATCCCTATACTGTGTTGTATTCATATATACTTATACAAACTTTATAAACTGTACAAATATCACAACAGTCATACATATACATCCTCGCACTTTTATGTTATTTAATATTGCACTCGTTTTTGTGTGTATATGGATCTTGTTTTACTTGTTTTTACTGCCCGCTTTATATGAATATTTTATTCAAACATCTTCATTTCCCTGCTGAAGCCAGTGAGCAGTTTTCCTCTCAGAGATTAATGTAGTTTCGGTGTATCTTAAAAGAAAAGGATTGTTATTTCTTTGCTTTGCTTTGGCCATTTAATAACTCTTTAAAATATAATCAAATGTACTTCTAAATGAGCTGCTAATCCAGCTGCTGAATAATTTAACATTACTATAGGAGTCATTAGTTTATCAGGGAACGTCTAAATCATGTTTTATTTATAATTTGATAAAATGATTGTGTCATAAAGTTTACAGAACTGTAATAAGTTACATCGTCAGTTAAAAATATAGTAAATTCCTGTAAACTGTTTTAAATTAACAGACCGATGTCATGTTATTATTGATGTTATAACATTAACAAGATTTACTGCTTTTTTTTAATCTGATTTGCAGATTTTTTCCCATTTGAATTCACTTTTCAGCCGTTATTATTGGATTATATGAATCACAAACTAGCTGACTTTGGCCGATTAGAAGAATAAATACGTAGTTAATACAGAAGTACATAGAAAGCAGCCAAAAGTTATTAGGTCAAAGGTCAGAGCTGTCGTTCCCTGACAGTAGATGCAACTTAATAATCTAATAAGAATGAAATATTGAATGTTGATGACTTCAGTGTTGTTATTGTTGTTACTCAGCTCATCTACACAGTCTAAGAGACTTGCAAACGGGAAACAATGCACAATACTGAAAGAGGCTCAATCAATCCATTAGGGAGGAAAATGTTTTTTAAAAATCAATACAGTACGTCTCATGTGCCGCAGCCTTGGGTTTAACAAAACAGGATATCTTGTGAGGAGAGAGAATATTTGCACACATAGCTGACTCGGGCATAGCTGAAGATTTGAAGCTCTTAACAGAAATGTGAGAAATGTTGGTCACCAGAACAACGGAAGTGCTGCTCAGAGATGTCATTTAATTTCAGTTTAATTTAATGTAACCTTTTGAGATGTTTCCTCTGTTTCCAATTTTTTTAAAAAAAAAAGCATCCACAGTGTAATTTAATATCCACAGAAAACCCCCAGAAAGGGTCTGATATTGGCAGCTTTGAGCAGCATGAGAGCAACCCGAGGGGACCAAACACAACTTGTTTTCCTTTTGGTAAATCTAAGTTTTGTTCCAAAATGACGTCTTTAGCTGCTAAAAACTGTGACATCTGCTCTAAAAAACTCACAAGAAAGTAAAACGATATCTGGTTCTTTTTAGAGAAAAGAACGTAACTTGTTTGGCAAAATGGGAACACCCATAGAGAGCAAACGTGGGACCACCAGAACCCCTTGCTTTTTGAGCCGTGTTTACAAACAGCAACCGACAAATCCTACTCGTTAAACCTTTAAATGACAAATCATGAGTAAGTGGACCTTGAGTGAAGGTCAAGTCAACTGCTAGTTTTCAAGTCCTAAAATTCAAAATACTTTGTTCGCCCCTTAGGGGGCAGTTTGAGACAACCAAACACAAATACATATAAAACATTAATTCACACACATAAAAATAATCTAAAAATACAAATATGATAATGTAAGGAAAGAGTTAAAATACACAAGGGTCAATGGTAGTGACCGATTCGTAGCTGGCCACAATATCCAACACCACAAAGGCACAAGGACTCAGAATAATGGTTTGAACATCTGTAGTTTCATGACAATTATAGCCAAAACGCCATCTGCTGATCTGCTCATGTAAACAGTCGAAAGCTCCAGAACAAGTGTGTCAGTGGGCCTTGAGTGGGAATTGTTTTGTCAACTGCTGTTTTCAAGGTCAAGAATAAACAAGACAAAAGAATCGACTGCTGTGAGCTTTGCAAAAAAATCTTCCGAAGGACATTTTCTGATCTGCCGTCACGGTTTAGGGAGTCGATGTGGCCACGTCAACAAAACACTGACGTCACAGCTGCCAGTCACTGAAAAGGGTGAAATGAAAAGTCAAAGCACTCCACAACTTTCTCCCCTGCATCTCCCTTACTCAGCTGTTCTACTGTCAGTGCTGTCAGGCACAAAACTAAAGTACTGAGAGAACTAGGCTGCCTGATCACCTCTAAGGAAGGGAGGGCAAGCTTATAGCACATTTCATACACAAAGTGCTTCACATAATTAATTAAAAACATGAAAAGAAGAAAGACAAACAGCATAAAAACATTAAAATGATAGAAACCTTTTTAAAGGGAATTCAGAACAGAGACATGAATACAGGGAAAAAGGGCAAAATGGTTCATGGTGAGTATTTAAGGTTCAAACAAAGGCAGTTTAAGGTTGGTGCAAGATGAATATACCCTGGAAGTTTGTTCCAGCTCTGTGGTGCACAGACTAAACCAAATACTGCCTCCATGTTTAGTTTGCACTCTGGGAACAGTTAGCAGCCCCTCTACCTGATGACCTGAGAGGCTGAGTGGGTTCATATTGTAGTCAGAGGTGTGTTTTGGTCCAAAGCCATTGAGAGATTTATAGATAAGCAGCAGTTCTTGGCCTTTGTTATGAATCTGGCAGCAGCTTTCTGAATGAACTGAAGTTGTTCATGGTAAATGGCTGCATTTCTGTATCACTTTTATCCAAAGTGCTTTACAATTTTTGCATTTTTTGGGGGGGAGACCTGAGAAAAGACGATTACAGTAACCGAACCGGCTGGAAATGAAAGCATGGACTAGTTTCTCTAAGTCCTGCCTGGACATGAGTCCTCTGAAAGGAAATATAAAGTTTCATAAATTCCAGGATCTTTTATTTATGCTGTAAAACACATCAGCTGCAGCCCCCAAATGAAATCCACAGACTTCATTCATCGTCTCTCTGCAGCACCTCATGTCTTTATTTCTTCCAGCCCTGCAGGGAGCCGACAGTTAAACTCAGGCCAGACACACTCAAAGACTATTGAGGTGGATGAGAGCCTGAAGGCAAAGACGTTTTCCTCATTAAAGCCAAAGTAATCACCCAGAGTCCTTCACTCTGCCTCCCTCAACAACCCCCACCCCTCCCGCTTTATCTGAACTGAAGGAAAACAGGAAGAGAGGCTGCAGGCCTACATCTATACATCTTCATACTCTGACAGCATCCCCTGTGTGTGTGTGTGTTCATGCAGCATGGCAGTAAAACAGGGGGGTTACAGCACAAAAGACAATTAAAGAACACTGTTATTACAAGCCGTGTTTTGTGACCTACTTTAAGGCAGAACTGCTAAAAAATGTTTTCACTTCCCAATGAGCCATTATTCATGCAGACAAAAATGTTTGTAAGTCATTAATACGTGATGTTTGGCCTAAATAATATGCAGCCTTGTTCCATTAAATAGGGTCAATGGGCGGGTTCCTTCCTTCCTTAAGTTAAGAACTGACTGTAAAAACAGATCAAACAATGTTGGAATAGGATATACACCAACCAAAGGGATCCTTTACTTAAAGGTGAGGCTCACTGTGTTTCAACCTACTGTAGCTTTTCTTAATAGTTTACTATCGTGTTTGATGTGCATCGCAGAGCATCAATGATCGCTTCAGTTCTGTCAAACTAGGCACCCTGCTGCAGCTTTTTCCTCAGACGCAGTCCAGAGTGTTAATAGTTTAGGTCTCGAAAACAAAGTAGAGACCTTGTAGTCTACTCTCAGACACGTGTTCTACCAATAACTAACAGTCACAAACCTCGCTTCATTTTTTAAATTTTGGGGCATTTTATGCCGTTATTACACGACAGGAAACGAGGGAGAGAAAGACGCGAGGATTCGGTGATGGAGAAATCCATAAAGGCATTTAAAGTCGTGATGCCACACTGCATTTTTAATTGCCTTCCTGCTTCTGGCACAGATACAAGCAAGAAAAGAATTAGTCAGTAAAACCTGATTGCAGACACGATGTGAAAGCCTCTTATTTTCAGCAGAATCTGTAAACAAGTCTCATTATCCTGTGAGCCTCCTGTTTTCAAAAAGGAGATTTATTCTGGCTTCTGGGGGACAAAGAGATTGTCCCCATTGTAAATCTTAAAGGGGCACTCTGATTTAGCAATGTAGTACTGCACCTCCATAGAGCTGGGGTGCTTGCGAGAAACGGATGCAGCAGAGGCCTTCAGGATGGGTTCACACAAGTCCCCCAACTTTATGGAGATAACCTTACATTAAACATTAAAAGTCCTGATTTCTCCTGACCTAGGGACTTTTGGACCTAAAGTAGTCCCTAGAATGGGTCAAGCCCCAAAAATGCTGCATCCTACACTTCCCACAATTCAACTCAATTATGTCTCATTGCCTTATAAACTCTTTTATAATTGTTCTGTTAAGATTTAGGAATCCTAATATATTCTATAGCATCACTGGTATGTGTATTCTATTAATAAAATAATATTGTCCTGTAGGGATATAAAGTATTAATGGTAATGGTGGTTTTTGAGCAACTATTGTGTGTTAAGTTTTTAGTGACTTCATGCATTTTTCTCGTGCCCTGATCATATTCCCTCAGACTTTCCTACATGGACTGATAGCTTTGTGATCGCACCAGTGAAGTCTTGTGTATTGCATTACTGTAGTTCTGTGTATCAGGCTGCATGAAGCCTCTAATTTGTGACTGTATCTTCTGTGACAACGTGAGCTCTCAGCGCTGTGTAGAGACACAGCAGCGCTCCAGTGAGGAAAGTGAAACTCACAGGGGAAACAACTAAGAAATGTAGGCCAAGTTCATCCGTGCTCGCTGCGCTCCAGACTCCAGACTGGTGTGTGTGATGCCAAGTGTAAAGTGTAACAGGCCAGAATTCAAGAGCAGGGCTTTTATCCCTCCTGACGTGAATCAAGGAAATGTAAGCTTGTCTGTGAATTCCCCCAATTATATTCAGTCTCCATTCATAAACTGGACTGCCATTCAGAAGTACAGTAGAGACCAGCACCACAGTCTGCCTTACCAACATTTCACTGCTTCACTGTGTGTGTGGATGAATGGAGACTGCAAGCAAGGCTGGTAGTGCAGTATATCGAGGACACAGGGATTTCATCAACCGCTTAAACAGTTGATTTCCCCCTTAAATTTCCCCTTAATGTTTCCATGAAGCTGCAAAATCTCTTTCAGTTTCTTTGGATTTAGAAAAAGATTATCCACATTGTATGACTGTGTGAAATTCAGTGGGTTTAATCCCTTAACGTACAGTTTCCCCCTTTTCCCCCTTAAGTAGCTTTAAGGTTGGAAAGATTATGTTAGTCCACCGACAGTATAAAATCTCTTCTCCTCCATGGAAGCTGTATACTGTTTACACCGAGTTAAATATTCAAAGACAAGACTCTGCACAATTTAATCAAATGGACCCAGATATACGTGTTTTGTGCATCATTTTAACAAATGTCCACCCAAATTAACCTTGACATATACAGCATCTATGGAAACTTTGGTATCTCCAGATTTTTAATAAGGTGTAATGAGTGTTTTAATACTTGTCTGCATGACATAAGTTTGTAAAGATGGAAGAAGACAGTGATTTCCCTTCAAATGAAGCCACTTACAGTATACTTGCGACCCTTTATCATACATACTATAGGTTGTGGTCTTAGTATGGACATGAGTTATCAGCAGTTTCATTTGAAGGATTTTTAGAGGCCCAAACAGCTGAATGAAGCCAGTATGACAAGAAAAGAGCATAAGTCAGAAGAAGTCAGAATAATAACAATAAAAATAAACATAAGGTTTGTCTTTATCATCCCTGTAATTATCTTGTGACCCCTCAGATTTATCTTGGGGGCCCTGGTGGATCCTGACCTACTGTACAGGTTGGGAACCACTGGTTTAAGAAGTTGTAGCAAACTGCTTGTTTGTCTCTCTGAGTATTTTTTGTTATATTTGCCATGTGAGCGATGTGTCCGAGACAAACTTCCTCTCACGGTCCAGTAAACTTCTCCTCATCGTATTTCAACTGGTGTTTCCAATCAGTTCACTTCAGCTCGGCTCAGTTCATCTCTCTTATAGTATCATTGGCATCATTAAAGCCCCTGAAAGCTTTGCCTTAAATCTGAAGTACTTCTCTAATATTGATGGGAAAAAAATCATCTTTAGGTATAATCTATTCAGAGTTTAACACTTTCAAGACTGTGCAGGTGTGGTTTGATCAGATTCAATTGACAGTGGCCAAACAACCCACCAACTGTCATCAGATTCTGACTTAAATTTTGCTAAACTGTGATCATGCCTACTCAAAAACACAAATACAGATAATATATCATGTGAAATAACCAAAACTGTTCTAAATTTGGCAGAAACTAGTGTGTTCATCTGGGATCTAATCACTCGTAGTGAGAAGCTGATTGAGACAATAAATGTTTAGGGCCTTTAAAATAATGTAGAATGTTATTTTTCCCTGTTTTAAAGTGTTTTTTTGTTTGTTCTGTTGGTATGAACTGGTTTTTGGGAGACTCCCCTTGGCTGTGCCCTAAACTTCCAGGAGGTCAGAGGTCAGCCCTACAGACAGACTGTAGAGCTGGTTCAGTTTCCTGCTCAAAGATACTCCAGCAGGGTGGATGTTATGTGTCAATATATCTATTTCTGAATGATGATCTGTCTGTACTGTATGTTTCTGTGTGCGTCTGTGTATTCAAACACCAACAGGTGGCAGCAAACACCTCACACACAGCCAGACAACAATAAGTGTGTCAGAGAGGAAAGATTCCCCCCCTGCAGAAGCAGGATGTGTCCAGACATGGGGGTTTATACAGTCATGTGATCCCGCTCTGCTCCTCCTCGTCTCTTATGTAATCCCCATCTCAGCCATGTGCTCCCCCTATAACCACTGACCTGAATATGGTAATTGTGGCCAGTTACCCACAGAAGTAGACATTTCTCACCTCTAGCAACTGATGTGTAGACGACAGAGGTGACTTTGGCTGATGTTGCACACGTGTTAGACCACAAAGGGATGAAAGTCTGCAGAATTGTGAGGTGGATTCTGCAGCCTACACACATGCCTTTGTTCAAAAAGCCTGTAGTCCACAGAGGCAGCTGTCACACCACTTCCTCGTTAGCAGTGTCGGGTGAAAAATTACATTGTTTTTCCCACTGCGGATGATCGTTAAAATTGGAGGGAGTGTTGTGAGATCAATTTATGCATAGTGAGGAAGTAATATCCGAACCCATGCCTCAAAAAAAAGACCAGCAATGTTTAACGGGCAGAACAAAGACGCAGATGAAGACAGAGTTTTGATATGGATTTTTAATAATGAACAGGATGATAAATGTGACTGAGGCTAACACATTACTTTAGCGTAGGCTGAGGTTTGTTTATTTCTCCATGCACTGCATTCTTTCCAGCCTGTTTTGTGCTCGCCTTCCTCAACCAGACTGCTCAGTCTGTCTGTCACTCACGCCGCCCAGTTATAGATGAGCATTGTCTGGGCGCTTCTTATGGAAGCTCATTGCCACCAAGACGAGGAAAAAATACATGAACGTAAGGCATGAAAAAAAAAAGTTAAGTCAGTTAAGCCATTTAATTTTGACGTAGTAATTTAAATTTTAATTACTACAGTATCTTACAACTTTGACTTTACAGTATCTGCGTTCTTGTGTGTACTTCTTGTACACTCTTGTAGACTTGTGAAACATCAGTTCTTGCTCTGTGTGTTTAATCTCAGATGTTTTGGAAGCTGACTTGTATGGACTTGGGGTAGAAAAGTATCCCAGCATGCATTTTATATCAATCAGAGCTGATGGCGGAAAATATGAACCAGACAAATTTTTGTTTTACAACTCATGCTGTGTCACCAAATCAAAAATGATTCAAAAATGAAAAACCAAACATTCAGATTTTGAATATGTAGTGTATTCATCATCAAAAAAACAAAACAAAAAACAGACAGTCAGCCCGGCCAGTTACCTCAGCTGCTAGCTGCCCAGCTCCTGACATGATCGAACTGTCAACATCTATCATCATGCTGGGGAGGCAATCTCATCTCGGCAAGCTCTTTGGTAATTTATGGTTAGCTCTATGATAGATTTTGGTCTCAGAGCTGAAATCTCATATTTGTTGCCGCCAAATCAGTTTGTCTGAGGATAAAGTTAAATTAAATTTAAAGTTAAATTCATGTTTTTACTGGACAGTTAACATTGTACAACAGCACTGCCTCTGTGGACTTTTGGGTCTGTATATGTACAGATCTCACCAGACTTAAATAAAAAAATAATAAATTATATAAATAAAAACAAACAAAGGGAGTATGGTGTATATTACATTTAATTTGATCTTAGATATACATTGCTGTGACGATAATTAAATGCAGTTGAAAGAAAAAGCTATTTATTTACCTAGTTTTTCCGAAAAAAAGCCTGTTAATGCGCCTTTGAGTTGAGATTATTTTGTCACACAACAGGTTCACAGGTGGTATGGATGAGCTGGTGATGCAAGCAAAAATACAAAAACTGTTGCCCTAATTGCAAACTGAGTGTGCTGCACCAAGTTTGAATGAATCCCAGGGGTGTGAGGACGAACTTGTACTTGAACGTTGTACTCTGTGTTGAAAAAGGTGTACTGTCTCATGATTTTGACTCATTCAAGGTTCATTTATTCATCATTCTACAACACAGAGTTGTACAATAAAATGCAAGCTATTATTTAACTGTTGATGAAATAAATAAATAAATAAATAATAAATTATTTATTCATTTATTTATTTCACTAACAGTACAGACAGTATTGCACTATTAGGTCAAATGCAATACTAGTTATGAGTACTAAATGTACTGATACTGCCTGTAATTTGAGTTTAATCGCTCTTGTATAGTTTCTATTTTATTCTATTTTTTATTTTTAAGTTTATCTGCTTACTTGTACTTATCTCTGTCCTTGTGCTGCTGTAACACCTGAATTTCCCCTCTGGGGATCAATAAAGGATTATCTTATCTTATCTTTTTTTTTTTAACCATTTTTATTTTATTTTATTTTTTCTCTTTTCTGACTTCAGCTAATAATTGCTATCTCTCTTTTTTGTCAGTGCTGCTTTACAGTATTAACACTGCATGTTAACTGTGATTTAAGATGAAAGTACAGTGAAAATTGAAGGATAATAACAATGTTTATGACTGATATTGTTTGAGGGGTGCATTGGGAAAGGGCTGGTTTAGATTTGTAAATCGGTTTGGAGGGGGTTAGAAATAGTAGGACTCCCCTATTTGTTGATTAATCATCAGAATTGTGTATCTTTTGTTTTTATGTTTGCTCTGTGTGAGTCAATAAAAAAAACATTATCTTATCTTATATTTACTTATGTACTTACGAGTACTTACTCATAATTATATTATTATTATTATTATATTTCTATTTGTGTTATATTTCTATTTATATTATATTTCTACTTTTATATTGTATTTTAGTGTTATATACTATATTCTATTCCTATACTTTGAATGTTTGCACTATTTTATATCTTATGTCTCCTTTCACTTGTGTGATTTTCTTTATATGTATATTTTTTGAGCATTGCTGGAGGGAGCCTGAGATTTAAGAATTTCATTACCAAGGACTGCTTCTAATTAATAATTGTAAGTAACTGTCATGCACATGACAATAAAGAATTCTTGAATCGAATCTTGAATAATTGTGACTTAGTATCTGATAATTTTGACTTTCCATGAGTATTTTTCATTTAAAAATCCTGCATAATTTCATTAATTAATTGATTTGTTTTCCTGGCACTAATGGCCTTCCATACCTTCTCCACTTACACCAATCATAACAATAGGAGGGGGCGGGGCCACGTCAGGTTAGGTTGTCACTCTCATTGGGTAAATAACAAACCACCCACTTACCGTTGGGGAGTCACGAGAAGTTTAACGTTAGCGAAGCCCCGCGAACATGACACAGAGGTGAGCGGAGATGACACCGACGAACCGAGTCAAAACGACGTCGCTGGAGGAGTTCTGAGACGGAGCGGACGCGTACTTGTGCGAGGCTCGGACTCACACTCTGTCAGCCCACCTGCACCCGCGGCGGCTCGTCTGGTGGAGGAACCGCTGTCGGCTGCTAGCGATTAGCCGCTAACCACCGCAGCTAGCGAGCTAGCTTCGCCCGGAGTGGAGTGAACGAGTCGCGGCGTGTGATGCTAACGACGCTGCTTTTAGAGCGCTGCTGAGTTATTCCTGGGAGGGATTCGCTGCCACCGGAGCCGGCGCTATCCACACCGGTACCAGCCACACATTGTTGTGCCTCTCCCCCTGCCCTCTTCTCATTGTTGGCGGAGCGTCCTGACTTGAGTCCACGCATGCTAGCAGCGGCTGCAGCCAGCTAGAGAGTGATGTGTCACATTAGCTAACGAACCTCTCGTAGTTCCTGACCGTTTGTGAGTGGATGCTGTCACCGGTACGAGCTTTGGGAGACCCGCGGAGTTGCACCATCCCACCGTGACGCCTGTATATTAACTGTACTTTCATGTCGTGTCACCCGACAGCTAGTTGTCCCTCCAGAAGAACCCGACGCGGAGCATGCAGGAGAAGAAAACACTTCAGATAAGTAGATAGGGGACGTCGGACACAACCGAGTTAAATTGGACTGTGTGGTTTAATTTACCACCATAACAGGGACTTGCATTTGGTGGAACTGAGAAAGTTAAAAGGATGAAGAAGTTTTCCAGAATGCCAAAGTCTGAGAGCGGCGGGCTCGGAGGGGCGTCCGGGTCCGGGTCCAGCTCCGGAGTCAGCAGCTACTTCGGGAAAGTGTTCGCAATCGGCCGGTATCAAGTCACCGTGGAAGAGCTTGTTGCAGAGGGTATGTGTAGTAGATTGGTGTGTGTGTGTGTGTGTTCAGGGACACTTTTCTCACATGAAAGCACCATATGATGTGTTCAGGGACACACCCGTCATCCCCTGTTTAGAGAGAATAAGTCACAGACACAGCAGTGAAGCAACTCCTCCAGCTTTGTTCCTTTTAAGGCTTGGTAAATGGTTTGCACTCCTCAGTGAAAAAGCTCAGTTTTTTCCCCCTAAACATCTGCTTATTTCCCAAGAAATTATACGCAGAGTGAGTGAAATAGGTCGCTCTCCTCTTCCAGGCTTGGTACTCAAAAACTGGGGCACCAGGGATTTGGTACATGGCTGGAAAAAGTACTGGTAACTTTTCCCCATACAGCTGTAGTTTACATCCTGTTTCTGCTGCTCCACTGGTGGGAGGGGGGGGGGTGGTGTTGCCCCCAGGATAACAAACCTCCTGTGTCAACATACAGCATGTAAAGATACAGCCATCAGAAAATCACTTTGTCCAACGTGTTCACGCAAGTTCTTCTGCAGTTTGCTTTTGTCCCGTGAGGATTTGTAAGCGAATATGAAAAGTTTTGCAGCTGCTAAAATCTACAAAGACTAGTTTCTCCACAGGCTGGCCGTCTGAGAGACGCTACAGTTTGTGCTAATTTCATTAGATTGCATAACGTTAAAACAAGTAACAACAGTGCTTGCAGGGTAAAGACATAAAGGATGACTTATGCAATGGATGTGACTACCCGGGACAGGCTTGAGGATGTCAACAGGCTTCTTGGAAATGTTATGAATTTCCTTCATGGCTTAACAAAGCCCCGTGTTCAAAAATGTTGAAATGAGAATCTCCTCCATGCGAAGGCAGAAAATGAGGAAGTGTGGAAACAAACATGTTTCACAAAACAGTTGTTATTTCACAAATGGTTCAGTGCTAATCACTGTGTATTCGTTAGAGACATCCTTTGATTTACAGAGCTGCCCCAGCTGCCCCAGTTTAGCCAATTAGTCTAGTAATTGGTCGTTGGAGTCTTTTCTTTACTAGGAAGTAGTTAGTCACATTTTTATGCTCTATATTACAGAATAAGGTGATACTAATGAGACGTTACTGGAAAAGTGTTGTCAAATTTCACCCATCAAAATAATATTCACAAATGTGCTTTAGTCTGTAATGAGTAGACAGACAGATTACATAAATCAACAAATTAAATTAAGTCAAATCCTGTCTATTGTTAGTATTTATTAAGTCAAGGTCAGCCCAAATAATATAAACTTGGAGGAGTTCAGGTGGGTGAAAGTGAAACACAGCTCACAGGGAAAAAGTGCAGAGAAACTCCAACTTTAAACAGAAAATGAAACATAAAGTTAAGAGAAATTATTAAATACGTTTAGCGTACATTCTAATATTATTACTGAAATCATAATCTGTGTAAGTCACTATGAATAAAGAACTCTAACTAAGCTCTTCAGATGTGACATGTCTCTTCAAGTAACACTGTAAACACGCTGTTGAGTCAAACTGTAAACCTGATCTCACTCGCCCCAGAAGAAACAACAAAAGGACCAAAAACAAGCAGCAGGCAGTCATGAGTCTGTGTCATCATATAATCATGTGAAGTGACTGTGGCTGGTTTTTGTTACCAGAAGCACAAGGTTAGACTGTGACCTTTGCTCATCATTCTGTCCCAAGGTAAGAGCTGGGTGTCCGTGCCTGTCTGGGCTGAACAGTTAATCATATAATTGTCTATTTCATTTCACTTACGCCGGCCGCTGCGATTAGAAATGGACAAAATGTTGAAGTAAGGCTCCAAAAGTACAATATTGCTCCAAGGTGGAGGTGCAAAATCTGCTTAAGTAGATAGCCATCTGAAGGCTTATTCATAGTGAAACTTCATGCTTATCAGACACAAAAACATGTAGAAGGGTGGAACCATATTTTTAAAAGTGGAATAATAAGAAATTACAAAAAAAGTGTCATAAATTGAACGAGATTAGTCGTTTCTTCAGTGTAAGTTTCCCATTTATTTTATGGGCTGACAGCATTTGTACTGTGATTTAAAACATAGTGCAGCACCACACTAGAATAAAAACTTACTTAAGTTGAAATATTCAGAAAATGCAAGAACACACATTCATGATGTAAATACACACTTACATGAGCAGCTTGAGGGTGCTTTCATATAAATATAGCACTTTACAGTGTCATGAGTGCACAGGGAGCGGAGCACTTTGCCCTGTCAGTGCTGGTCCCATGTGCTGCCCATTCAGCAACACAGGACCTCTAACCGCCAACCAACTGCTGCTAATTCTTTGCTGAGGTTTGGGGGTTTGTGGCCGGAGCCACTTGGCAGGTAACCAGCCATCATCCGGAGGTCCTGTTCTATTTAAAGACCTGCTACGCCGGGGGAACGTGGTAAACGTGTCAAGGTTAACTTTGGGATTTACCTGCAATTGTGGCCCAGAGACCACCAAGTAACTGTGCATCAGGCATGTTTGGTGTTTTATATTTGTATTTAAACTTTGAAGTGTGTCAAAGTCATTTAGTTTTTCCTTTTGGCCTGATGAGAACAATGACATTTGAACTGCACAGTCAGTAACTTCATTGTCTTGAACAAAATCTGAACTAACTGCAGAAGTCTGCCGTAACGTGAGGTTTTATGTGTAAAGTGAAACCAGGGCTGTCGTGATAGCTGCAGTTCCTCCTCGTCAGACGGTTTTCCGTGACAAAATCAGACAAGGCAAAACCACTGTATAAACTGATGCTAATATTGATCTGCTCCTCCCGGTGGTCCTAATCATATTGGATGCCAGATAAGGCAAATTTAGTTTCCTGTCCGTCTTTTCATAAAGAACATCCAGGACGGTTCATCAGTGTGCTCAGGTTTGATCAGGCCCACAAACCTGCTGCTGGACAATGTGTGGCACTGTGACACTTATGCGACTGATGTGTTGGTACTGAGTGGATCATGTGATGTTTTTGAGAGGCTCATCTCCACTCCCTTATTCAGCTGTTATCCAGCGGCTGTGCCAGTTTAATGAAAAGCACGAGATTCCCTTAAAGCCGAACACAGGAGATGGTGATGTTTGCGCTGTTTTGAACAAAGATACCTGATCATTAAATTACTCTTCTCCAGTAAATATATGCAAAGTTAGACTTTTGTCAAGCTTCCCCTGACGCCATGTGGTTAGCTATTTTTTTCCAGTGACATATCTGCAGAGCTGGAGTGTTTCTACATTGAGTAGGAACATAGTCATTTCCCTCCACTCCCCTTTAGCCTCTGTGGTTTCTCTTGAGCTCCATCTCCTGCTGTCTCCAAGAGGAACACAGAAATGACATGTAGGAACAGGATGCATCTGTGAGCATGTCACCCTTTCTCCACTAACCCTTATCGTTTGGGGTTCCTTGTCGGGGCCTGGAAGTTTCGGAAATGTGTAGAAATTAATTTGACAAATTGTGGGTTTGGTAGTTACACAAAAAGCCTGGCAGAGTTTGGGGATGTCATACTAGACACCTATGAGCTGTTTTGAAGAATGATTTTAATGTTTAGAAATGTTTCGTAATATTTTTCCAGCGTACCAAATACCTCTTTTATTAAATATTTATTGTCTGTCAAAAGTCTGGAAAAGTATACAGTTTTAAAATGGATAATATGTTCTCAGATATCACCCCTACTCAGATGCCAGTTTATTAGGCACACCTAGCTATAACTAATGAAGTCTAATATAGCAGCCAAGCAATAAATCGTCTTTCATGAAGGTTATAATACATTTTTGTTGGAACTGCTATAGGGTGTAGATAGAGGTGTTGATTCAGCTTTATGACCATTTAAGGGGATGTGTAAGGCCCTGCAGTTCAAGAGCACACAACTACAGAGGGACGTTTCTGTTACCTGGCCTGCCCTCGCTGATATAAATGGGGTGGACAAAATAATAAACAACTTCCAGTGTACATGTCAACAACACCACAAATCGCAACCTCCAAAATGACCATACAGTTGAATCACCACCTCTTTAAAACAGTTTCAACAAAAACGGAGCGTTATAACCTTCATGAAAGAGGATTTATTGCAGGGCTGCTATATGAGACTACAGAAGTTATAGCTAGGTGTACCTAATAAACTGGCAACTGAGTGTACATATTAGTTAAAAGACCCTTGAATTATTATTTCACCAAGTAAAGGCGTCCTTCTTTATTCCAGAGGAAACAAAGTCAGTTATTCTGGTGACTACATTTCCATTGGTTTCATTTAGGACGGTTAAAGTCACTGTTTAAGGAGACAACTGTTCCCAAACTGATCGCTCTGTACCTGCAGTTGGAATATTTAATCAAGCTATTTGCTGAACAGCCTCTAAGCATTTAACAGATAACTGCCTCTGGAACATGTCTTGTTGTCAGCTTAACTTGCATAATAGCCCTTATGTCACTGTTATTTATTCACCAGACCACGACCGTTACAGGACTGCAGTACCTACCTCTCACACTGTGGGTACAAGGCAAACACTTCATGTTTGCATGTGTTGGTAAATTCTTTAAAATGTCACTGCCTCTTTCTAATTAACAGGAAGACCTTGGCTCAGTGTTTTCACTTCCTATGTTTGCAGTTTTACAAGCACGTTAACAGCAAGGTTGTAATTCATCACTGCCTCATCCAATTAGGGCCACCTCCATCCTCTAAGCATCAGAGATTTGCAGACTTTGTGCTTCACAGTGGTTCCCTGTGTTTTTTTCATGCATCAATTTAACCGTCTTCATGTGGAGAGCTTCAAAACAAGCTTGACTCTCAGCTGACTCCTCTGAGTATTGTCTGCGCATTTTAAGTGACACATGCCTGTCACAAAACAAAAAAACTTCTTCTCTGAACATGCTGACTTTACACAAATTTGCCCTGTTTGCTTGCTGTCAGCAGACGCGTTTACGCTGGGGTTCATAATGGCGCTCTGTAAGTCACGGGCTGAAGAGATGAGAGCAGTGTAAGTCTTTCAGCCTTGGTCGCAGGGACTCCCTGACCACGACAAGCCACAGATCATGTAAACAGAAGAAACGCAAACACTGTTTCCATGCAAACAGCTGCTGTGTTCACAGTGAATATGTGGCTTTTTCACCATGTCCTTTGCCACTTGTGATCTGGACAGACGCCATGCATTCACCAAACAGGCTTTCGGCCTCTGCACTATTAGAAGTTTGCAGAACAAATTTACCAATACAAATGTGGTTACGCTTGATTTTTCTCGCGTACAGTAATATCCCGAAACAGTTTGAAGTACACTTGATAAGCTCTTCTTAAGCTGTGTTTGCTTTGTTATAGAGAATATGATAAAATGAAAGCTGAAGCCAAATGTTAAGTAAATATACTGTAGATATCTGCTGCCTTTTTGGGTCTGACACAGTTTAGATGAAATGAAAAGCAGCCGGCTACGGGCTGACTGATATGCTTGAATCAGTATCGTGGTATTGATAACAATATTTTTCCAAGATGGAGAGATGGAACACCATATTCCCTCGTTTCGTGTTTTTATGATGATTTTGGAGGGCACTATCTAACTGTGCTCTGGTTCAGACTGAAAACAGCATTGTGTTAAAGCAGCACAGGAGACAGGATTTTACAACTCTGGAAAGTTATTATAGTGGTAATCATTTTTTCCTTGATTGCCACAATTGTGTCCTCTTGCACATATTTGATTGGCCAACACAGCACCTTGCTGGATGACGTCACGGATTGCGTTGTGACAAAGTTGAGCTACGTTCAGCTTTACAAGTGGACAACCCTGTGGGTTTTTTTGGAGGTCCCGTTAAAATTAATAAGGTGGCTACGCTTCTGGAGTGGTACTCTACTCAACTCTAACAGTTCACTCTGTAAGGAAGCAGGCTTTTCCTGTCATTTGTCACCCATCCATAAAACAAATTTATTGAAAAATCTCAACAGCTATTGGATTGATTGCCATGAAATCTTGTGCGGACATTAATGGTCCCCAGATGCTGAATCCTACTGACTTTGGTGATCCCCTGACTTTTCCTCTAGCGCCACCATGAGGTTAACATTTGCAGTTTTGAGTAAAGTGTCTCAACAACTATTGGATGGATTGAAATTTGGTGCACACATTCACGCCCCCCCCTCGGGATGAATTGTAATAATTTTGGTGCTCCTCCTGTCTCTTTTGTCTAGCGCCACCATCAGGTCAATTTGTCTGTTACTTTTAGTTTATGACAATATACCTGCAGAACGAATGACATTCCCATGAGCCTTGCTGCATCAGCATGCTGATGTCAGTGTTCAGCTTTAAGCAAGTACAGCCTTACAGAGCAGCAAGCATGGCTGTGGACTCTTACTCTTGTTTAATGATACCTTTAGAGCCGCAACAATTAGTCGATTAATCGATTACTTGTCAACAATTAAATTAATCGCCAACTATTTTGATAATTGATTAATCGTTTGTGTCCAAATTCTCTGATTTCTTCTTCTCAAATGTGAATATTTTCTGCTTTTCTTTAGTCCTCTGTGACAGTAAACTGAATATCTGTTGGGTTGTGGACAAAACAAGACATTTGAGGACGTCATCTTGGGCTTTGGGAAACAGTGATCAACATTTTTCACCATTTTCTGACATTTTATGGACCAAAACAACTGAACGATTAATCGACAAATTAGTCGATAATGAAAATAATCGTTAGTTGCAGCCCTAGATACTTTACGTGGACAACCGAGCTTTGCTGAACAATAACACAGCATCATTATGTCATCATGATACAGTTCCAGTGAAAGTGGATAACTCCCAAATGTTGTTGATTTGCTCACAGTTGCATACACAAAATTTTGTTTGGAACAAGTGCAGGTCTAATTGCTTTCCATCTTTCTTGTGGCTGAAGAGGGGCACCATCAATCATTGCAGTGCAGGTCAGAGCGTTCCTTTTGATAATGTTTTTTTGAATGACCTATTTGATCCTCCCTCTCTGCCAGGGGAGGGTGGTGAGAATGCATCCCATCTACATTATTAGCATACTGTACTGGTGATGAATAGGCACATTGTGCTCCTTTGTTGTCTTATTCTAGCACCCTAGAAAGAATGCTGGTACGATGCAGCACTTGGTCCCGTGATGGGTATCGCTGCCTTTGTGCTTGCTCATTGAGGCCTTCTGTATCTGCCTCTCTGCGCTGCCGTCCCTCCCCTCTTTGTGAAACTGCAAATGAATTATTTTCTCCCAATTCATCATCACCCGATCTGAGGAGGGCGTCGAGCCAAATGTGGGAGTGAACTCGGGTCATATAGAGACGGCAAACAGAAGGACATTGATTTGTCTGCTACAACATTTCACTTCAGTGCATGCACAGTGACGGTTTTATGTCTTTGATCAGTGTGTTGACAAACTGTGGATTTATCAGCACTCCATATTTGAGACACTTATGTATCATTAGGGTTCAATTTAGTGGGTTTTAAGAGTTAATGCAGCATAATAACAAATTCAAATCAAATGCAGCAGTTCAACCTGAATGCCACATTGCCTCTTGTGTTTTTTTATGAAAGAAATTCTTTGGTTGTACTGACCTTGATTGAGGACAACTTTTATGAATGTGCTTGCAGATGAGGGTTTGTGAGAAGTTTTCCTAACTCCCCCTTTTTAAGTGCACTTGGTTCAGAGGTTTGTCTGAGAATAAGGACGGGTGTACTTCAGAATTGTATGTATTGTTTGTATATACACTAATCCTGGCATTATCAGTCCCGTATTATAATAAACAAAGGACTGTAGTTCTTCTAAGTCTGTGTGACAGAGTGGACAGTTCCAGTTTCCTCAGATCTAAACGTTAAGTTATCTAGCAGCTTGCAAATTTGTTGTTTTGATGGAAATTTGTCATTCGTCAACATGGAAATGGATATTCTGATAACCAGAGGATAGATATTATTTGTGATAAATAATACATTAGAAATATCAATATATTTGTTCAGGCCTAGAGTCAATAAGCTATCATGATTTGTGGACAAAAATAAAAAACGTGCTCTGCTCATAGTCAAGGTCGAGCTTTCGTGAGAGACTAAGTACAGGTTGGAAACTGATCATAGGCTTATGTGAGTTCACTTGACTCCATGACCGTGACACAGGCATGACTACACTCGATTGGATGACAAGTCAGAAGTGAATGATTGCCTCACTCTTAATGACTGAGACTGTGGGCACTGTAAACAAGTTGGTGCCAACATGTCACTCCGGTCTGCCAGAGGATAAATGGAATCTGGAAAACATTTAAGTATATTATACTTCTCATCTTGTTATTCAACACTTATGAAAAATAATTTCCAGTCATCCATCCATCATAATCAAATGAAATAATTTATGAAGGGAAAAACTTGTCTTATGGGTGTCTGGCTCTGAGTTTTCAGTTTGGATGGCAGGGATTTCAGTCTTTGTTTTGAAGCCGATCATGTACTTGTTGGGTGGCATACACTGGAATACGAATTACAAATATTATGTAATGTTAGGCAAGATTTATCATTGCTTCTGTGGGATTCAACAGTTTGACCAGTTTGGTGGTAAACTTTTTTAATCTATTTCTATCAGAGCAACAAAAAGAGGTAGGTCATGTTATGTTTGCAGCTAGATTTCAGTTTACATATGATGTACATTCATTAAGTATCATGCAAGACATGAAAGTAGTCTTTCTTGGTTCGAACTTGGTTCATCCTTGTCAGTTAACAAGCCACACCTGGTCTGCACCTGACAGAGCAGGTGTGGCTTGTCAAAGTTAAATCTACACTGAAATTATACTGGCTGTTTGAGGTGTTGCTGCACCTCTGGTGAGTAATTTTTCAATTTTTGTTTTTGTACCCGTTGCCTTTCATACCACCACAGCACCTTCGGAGAGGCTCTTTTGGCGTGGCCCGAGCAGACTTATCAGTCTTTGGTGATGTTTGCGTAGCCTCTTGTGTAACTAAAGGTTCATGTAAACTATGGCATACTCCACTACCTACCTACACAGCCACTTCAAGACCTGTTGTTTAGTCTGAACTGACCACATTGGGCAAAATTTTAAACATTTTATAGTCTGGCCTACACTGACACCTGCCCATCCTGGTATTTATTTTGCTTGATTGCAGTCTCCTATTGACAGAATTACCACTTCTTTTCATGGCAGTCTGGATGTACGATGGCCAGAGGATACGAGAGGTAGAGTTGATTGCCAAAGGTCTTTTCCCCAATTACATTTCCGAAGACACACTTGTGCCTTTCCCCCTTTGACCTTTTTGACCATTTGACAGTTTGAACATGCATACAATAATGAACATGAACATATAGCCTTTTGGGATGTTTTCATCCCAAAAAGTTTTCATGTCAGAAAACACATTGTATCGTGGAAAGAGACTTCAAAGACATCATCAGATAATCGAACTGATTTCAAAAAGAAGGCCGTCTTTTCCCTCCTCTTTTCTTGTTTTCCTTTGTATGTCAGGATGGCGCTGGACTTGGACTTCTCTTTCTCACAGCTGGCCCTGTTGTTGTAATGTTTTCACCCTCCTGTATCCTTTTCATCCAGCATCACCTCTGCCTCTTTCACAATTTCATCATAATGCCTCCAAAGCACAGCCACTTGTATCTGTCAGTTCAGTTGTAAACACTGTTTAGGTAAGATGTATGAGAGCTGACTGCCAGAACCTTCCAGCTCACTAAGCCCCGGATGGAAAAAAAAAACATGTACACTCATCGCTGCACCTCCTCATTTTACCTTTTATGGACTTGCTTTTTAGAAAGAGTTCTTCACACACTTGCATCTGTCTTTTTAAGCGCTTTGCATCAATTACCTGAGTCAGGGTAGAAATTAGATCGATTGCAGTCAAGGCTCCTGTGCTTAACACAAGGGCCAAAGTGGAAGAATGAAAACTGAATAAGGAGGGGGAGTTGACAGTTTCGTGAGGCAAACCACGGAGTGTCTGCAGTGGTGTTTGCAGTTCTCACTTGTCAGACAGGAGTTACTGTGCACACCAGATTTGAGCTGTGTGTGTTATGGGGAAAAACTGACAGGGTATTACTTAAAGTTCCTCTTTTGGCTTTTCTTTGTTTAATAACCAATATTTCCTTCAGTGCTACTGATGCTTTGCTGTTTGATTTTCTTATGGCTCTTCTCAATGTGCTTTCTTCATCAGACAGACAGATCAGTTTGTTCTTTTGACCTGTATTTATTCTTTGTGACTCTGAGATCATTGGTCACCAGTAAGGTTTGACTGATATTTGGAGTGATACAGATTTCTTTATTGCCCTGATGGCAGCGGGACCGAAGACTGTTCAGTCAGTTTGTTTGTCCTCCTGTCTGTCCAGCCTTTTGATCTAGTGCGAGATAGTTTTGACAATTACTAACAAGATTTTGGATGGAGAGAAGATGATTCTGAATAATTTTGGTAATCGACCTTCACCCTTAACCTTTCGTCTAGCACCACCAACACCAAAAGACAAGGTAACTCCAAAGCCAATGGTTAGATTTCCCTGCAACTTGCTTTGGATAATTATGAGTCACAGAGGATGAATCCTAAAGCTTTTGTTGACCCTCTGATCCTCTTGTAGCAGGCCAAAAGTTCAACGTGTAGGCAACCCAAGGCTGGATATCAAACCTCAGTACTTATTTGGTACTGATTGAAACGCGTCTGTAGCTCCGAAACTGTTGAGTACTGAAAGCTTGCATAAAATGCCTTGTCAGATTTGTAATCTTGTTTACTTATTCTTTGATCAGACAATTTGTGATCAAAATTTTGCCACTTTTAGTCTGTATTTTATGTAGGCAAAGAATTTATAGTGTAAAATGTTGTGTATAACATATTGTGTAATTTTCCAGCCTCTGTGGAGTTTTCTTGTGAACAGACTAAAGTTATGTCTACATTCAGCGTTACTCAACAAAACACGTTTTTTTTTAGCTCAAGCATATGTGTTGAATGCATTTCCTTCGCAAAGCTGATTTTTAAAAAGTATTTTAAATCCTGCATTGTTTACATCCCTGTTTACTACCTTGTGGTCTTCCTCTTTCCTGCCTTTGTTGGCACATTGCAGCATTTCTTGGCATGTTACCGACACCTGTAGATCAGTTGAATAGTGTGAAACAATTGGCAGGAGTGTGTACCACGTCACCTGCATACGTGTGCACGTGGGCGTGTCCGTCCTTGTGTGAAAAACGGCTCCGTAACGCAACTAGAAGTCGAAAACTCCACAGGGAACCTTTAAGAGCCACTTTTGGGACAAACAACTTTACATATTTTGGACGGTACGTCATCATAGGAAAGAAATGGTGTGGAAGAGGTTGTTCATGCAATGCTGTCATGCTCAAACTCTGCACTGGTGCTAAGCAGGTACAGAAGGCATTGCCAGCTGAAAGTGACCTCTCCATTGTGAGGAAGAGCAGTGTGGTGCTGAATACAGAGCAGATGTACCTGTAAGTATGATGAAGAGAATCAGAGATTCTACTTAAAACTTTTGATTAGAGGATGTTCTAATAACTAAGTATCCTTACAAGAAAAAACATGTTAATGAAAGGTTAATTTAGGAATTTCAACACAACAGAGTTTCATAAGATACTGATAATTCATGAACCCCTCTCTCCGTCTGGGGAACAATCTTGATTCCCCCAAACTATCTTTGTCTCTTTCAGTGAACGATTTTCTTGACTGCTTTCATCAGTCTTGTTCTGACAAGCAAATCTTGACCCATATTTAAGATACATACTGGACTGACTCTATGCAGTTAAATTAAAATGTGTGTGTCCTCTAAAACTGGTAACACTGAAATGCGATCGTGACCAAGTCACACCCCCAGATGTTGGAACATTTGCCAGATTGAGGTTTTCAGCTACTTTCCACCTCTGAATGCACCTTTCTTTCATTTTAGTCCAGTATGCTTGCAGCATCCCACTATCTCCTCTGTGTTTTGGAAGAGTGCCACCCTCACCTCCAAAAGTTTAAAAATATCTGACCTGCAATAACCTTGGTTATCTCCTTGCTGTGGCCATGCATACTTGACTTGGCTGGAAGAGGAAACTTAATCAACAGAGTGTTTGTTGCGTTTCCAGTTTGGTTAGGTTAACTATGGTAAAGGGATGAGAAACGCATGTGAATTAAGCAGAGTGCAATGTTATCTTTGTTTATGTTTAATACAGAAAAATTGACATGTAAAATAATTAACCTGCTATACATTTTGAATCAGAATTTGTCAATTTTCAAAGATCTTCATTTGTCAGAAACCAAAGCAGGATTTCTACCTTGAAAGGTCCAGAAAAGATGACATGGTGGTGTGGTGTTCTGTTAGGAAAGAGCTCACAGAGTGCAGAATCTCTCAACTGCTTGCTAAAAGCAAGTCCATGTCTATTTTTAGGGCGCCAACCTATGCCACTGATGCTTTCTGAGTGTTGCTACGGTGTAACTTTTGAGGACTCGAGAGAAACGGATTAAGCAGAGTTCTTAACAGATAGTCGTTAGCTTAAAGTGAATTACAAGGACTTGATGTTTGCAAGCTGACTGTCAGTGCCTGAAGGACGTGAAATATCTCAGGGTGGATGGTCTGCAGATGAAAATAAGGCATCCTAACCTTCATATTGTTTCTAAGTATGAAACTGATGTTTTGCTGATACATTTTGAAACGTACGTTTGCAGCTTTGTTTACTTTCAGTTATGCAGACTTGTTGTAACTCTAGTTTCAGTTACCAAACGGCATGTTTAGCCAAAGAACAAAAGTCCTTCCTGCATTAGCCTGTATAATGCCAAATCTCAAAGGGTTTGCTAATGCGCTGGGGATCAAAAAGTCATTATTGGTAATTAGCAAGAGCAGCTGGCACAGCATGGCAAACTGGCAAAGACCTTGAAGCCGGTTAATGGAAATCCATTTCCCACATTTATTGTGGAAAAATGGCACCTGTTAGTCTACAGGAAGAATTCAGTAATGTAGAAGGATGGTACTGACTTTTGGTGTCTGTAAGATAACAGGTGTAACACACAGTTTACAGCCAAAGAGGTGTCCTTAGTGTACATTTAAAATTTTGGCAAAGGTCAAATAAAAGAAGTGGCGATGGAGCCTTCAGTCAGGACATCTTAACTTCAGAAGAGTTTACCTAAAGAAATGTTTTCATCGACCTTGTATCTTGTTAGAACCAACTGAAAACTGAATTTTAGATCAGGTTTGAATTCAGCTTCTATTTTGTTGAATTGTATTTACTTAAAGTAGATGGACATATGTTTGTTTGTTTGTTTGTTTTTTAGTATTCTTGTAAGAGCAGTAATTCAGTGGCAGACAATCACGACACTAAGAGCTTAAATTCTTAAGTCAACGTCATGTTGAGTGACCAACAAATCAATCAATCAAATCAAATCGGTTCTCAAACTTAAGTTAATCTATGTCGTCATATTAAATATGTTTAATGTTCTTGAATGTAAGGTTGCTTCATTGGCACTGACGCCTCAAGATAGCCAGTAACATACTCACTTGTAAGTTTCTCTTTAAATAATAATTGGTGTCTTATTTAGGAATGACACTGTTGAAGTATTTTACCCTATTTATGTAAGTTCAGTGGACAAATGACAACTTTTTAGGGCGTTCCCTGTGTTCCTGTAGAGAGCTTACCCAACTTTAATTCTCATGAAATAACACTCACTGGAGGGGAAGTCGGGGAAGAAGGCCAAGAGGAGATTTGCAGGCGAAAAGAGGCACAGAAAACTGAGAATGGCTCCGCAAAGCACAACTCTTACTTTTCACCTGATGTCTCATATTGATCATTTCGAGCAGAACAGTTTCATCATTCACGTAAGAAAAAAGCCACACATGTATTCCCTTTTACTTATTTCAACGTTTTTACAAGCTCAAATGAAGGCGAGATATCCCTCACACTTTTTGTAATGTAGTGCAACCACAGGCTACTTTTAAGTTGTTTTAAGCTAGTTACTCTTCAAGCTTTACAACTGTGAAGACTTGTAGGGGAAGTGTTGTGGGTTCATGTTTGGGGATGGGGGCCTCCAGGAGGAAATACCTTAGCCTGCTCCAAATGCTCTCCAAAAGAAATGGCATTCTCCCCTTTTTAAAAGCAGCTCTACAGCTGAAGGAGGCACTTTGAATTGAACTACATTCTTTGTTTGTAGCTTTTTTAACAAGGTAAGATGTCACGCTAAGTTAAGTATAAAGCTGCGAGTTGAAATGAGTGACATCGACAGAGAGAGAGAGAGGAACAGAAAGACGGTCGGCCAGAGAGTGGTCTGTTATCACAGATGACATCATGCTTCAGAGGAAGAACATCTGCGCCTTGTGCCTGAGCAGAAACTATAAACGTATCATCTCTGTTCGCTGCATGTTACTAAATCCTCTAATCCTCCCTCTTTGAGACACTCCTCTGCCACTTCTGAAGTATTTTTTTTTTCTTGCCTATATCACAAGGCATGCTGAGTATCTGTTTCGCAAAGGCTGTTGAGATCCTCTTTCAAGCCTCTTCCACAGGCTGTCATGTGGGCTGCCTGTGACTGTCCTAGTTAGTCAGGCTTTGCAGTGATGTCAGGGTCCCTAGCGCTGGATTCAGGGCTGGGGAAAATTCTCCAGTAATTACAGCCCTCGCTCAGTACCAGGCTTCAGTGTCAGTACCCCCCCCCCC
>NTHP01000432.1:89346-102050 GCA_003416845.1 Oplegnathus fasciatus | reverse complement strand
CCTCCTCTCCTTTCTCCTTGGCCTGATGGATTCGGGGTTTTCCTCCCAACTGTCACTGACAACTGACCATGTCCTCACGGTGAAGTGCTTCCATCCCCTCTCCACAGTGCAGGAGGGGACGTACAATAACAGTGAGATGTGACTAATGGCCGCTGAGTAACGGAGTTGGATATGCCCATCACCGATGCTTTAATATCACTGAAAAGGTTCAGTTACACTTCTGTGCACGAGAAACTTGCTGTGCTATGTTATCAGTCTGTGTGTCTTAAAATCATCTTTTGATTTGCACAGACATTTGTTGACAAAACATGTCAGTCGTGCCACCGTTGAGATGTGAGGACACGAAAAGGTAGATGACTCATGAAGATATGTTTTTAGGCCTTCTTCTAGAATGAGGATTGACTCAATTAATATAAAATATTCGCATATTTCTAGATATAATACATATTTGCTTAGCTAAATGGCTCCCTAAATGTTTTCTCATTATTTTTCGCTAATAAAACAAGACAGTGAAGATTTAATAAAAGATATGTCAGATGTTTTTTCTGTAAACTGTAAGCCACATTCGAAATAGAAATGGCTATCGCAGCCTAACCTTATTGGATCTCGGAAGTAATAACATTAATCCCTTGTCGTCTCAGTTCATCATCCTGCATCTGTTTACTTTTTGAGGTTTGTAGGCCAAACAGGTTGAGAACCACTTGTCCTGCATTAACAGTAGCTTTTGAATGGAATTAAGATTTAGTTGTAAGATAACAAATGAGGATGGAAAAAGGGATAAACTCCTTTTGAAAACTGTTTATACATTTTTCATAAGTGATTCAACAGATATTGTTGTGTTACTTCTGTTTTACCATCATCGTTAGAAAAACAGGACGATCAAATTCATCATTTGACGTCGCATGTTGGTGTTTGCAACTGTGTCAGTCGGTTACAGACAGCTCTGTTGTTGTCATTGGTTGAAGCCAGTCTCCTGTACAGTGTGGGACCTTTTGTGTTGTTTAGGGGTCTCTTTTTTGTCCAGGAAGTTGGTATGCTGAGCACAAAGCCCCTCTAAGACAAATCATTCCATCCAGAGCCACTCAGGAGAATAATACACTCAATAGCGTACCACTTCCGTGGCTGGCATAGTCATGGGAGGCAACAAAAGCCCCAGGGTGGTGATTTAGTGAGAACCTGATCCTGGAGCATATGGCCCCAGTCAGTCTCGGAGCAGGCCAGCAGGCAGACATGAAGCGTTTGGTAGGATGGGCTAGCTGAGGCCTCTATCTTCTCTTAACTTTCCAAAAGCCACCTCCTCTCCGGAGGCACAACACCGGCTGCCAGGATCGGTGAAATAGTTGGTTTCTAATGACAGACAGGTAACAGCTGGTGTCGGGGAATCTCACGAAGGATTGTCAAGAATTCAGTGTAAGGATGTGACCTCGTCGTGAGCTGTTCCAGACTTTCACCACTCAGTTTTGTCGTGTATTGTCGACAACAACAAGGTGCGTGTAGTTGGAGCACCTTGGAGACGGGTCAGAGACGAGAGATGAGCAGATTATTCGCTCTAGTCGCGGATCTCTCTGACTGGAATAATCTTGTAATCAGTAAACCTCATCTGAGATCGCTTGCGTCGTTCACAAGAAAAACATCTCATAGTCTGCTCTAAGGCAGCAGAGTGGGAGTGAATTGGGTTGTTAGGATGTTAAGTGTAGCTCTCCAGTTTGTTCAGTTTTCTGTTTTTGTGCGAAGGTTAGCTGTTCTTTTGTGTCTTGTCCATGCATGCTTAAACAGCCTGCTCTTTTCAGCCTCTTGGCCCTTTGCCCGAGCAAATGGATTTTGCCTTGTAAAATCTGTCATCTGGCCCACAACCCCCACGTCTTCTTGCCTCCATTCTTGCCTCAAGTTTGATCTTTACTACGTCTGCATCCTACATCTTTGTGTCAAAGCAGTACATAAAGCTTGAGATTTGCATAGGATGACTCACAGGTACCTTTTTTTATTTTTTTTTATGCGACAGGGTCATAATGCAGACTCTGCATCGCATATGATCGGGTGTCAGCTTGTAGAAGGTCTTCATAAACAAGTGCATCCTGCTGTTTTTAAAAGTATCTCTTTCACAAGACTATGTCATATGATTCACTTATCTTAAGTTCACTCCTACTCCCGCAAGTCTCTGGATGGCTCTGCACTCAACTGTCTTGTTACAAGAAATCAATTTAAGCCTGGCCCGCAGTTTGGAGTGACCATCAAGCTAACCTTAGCACACAGGGCAGACCAAGGCAAATCGATGAACAGCATCCAGCAGGCGTAAACAGCTTTGCCTCTTGGCACAAATTCTGTCTCAGTTTTATCTTTTTTGAGATGGCAGCAGGTCTGCGGATACAACTGCTGGGTAGCTCCATTTGAGCACGCAGCAAATATCATCTTTTTTTATTCTGTTACATTATTTCATCTATTCTAATTTCAATTTTTCAGCCCTGCATCAGAGATATTTCAAGTTATTATAAGTCAGTTCCCCAACACATTTCTGTTGCTGTGTTTTTATTCCTTTGCAATGGGGTTTTGATATCATTCTGTGTATTTCAGCAGCATCAGCATAATGTTTTATGAGCTGCTGGTTTTGTTGTCTCATCAGCGGTTTGTATTTTTTATTGCCTTTGTTCTAGTTTTTATCATTTGTCTATATGCAGCTGACCTTGTGACTGTCAGCAGTAGAAGTGATAATCTAAGATCCTGGTGATTTTTAATTCCACTGACTGTATCAGTCCCAAAATGTACCGTCACTTTGTTGGTCGTTCGTGGTAGTTTCTCATTCACACTATTGAATTCTCTGCCTCGCTTTACTATCAGCTGCAGCTCTGTTTATGGCAGGTTGTCTTTTGTCTCATTAGCTGCCTGTTCATCCCTCTGCTGCAGAACAGCATCAGCCACCCCTTCTAATCTGATAATGTCTGCTACAGTAACTCTCACTGTTGTGACTGCATATAAGCAAACACTCTGCTTCAGTTTGTTTATGTTTGCTTTGCCTGACTTTCTGCCATCTTCTGTTTGCTGTCCTCGCACAGGTTTAACCTGCATGAATTATTTGTACTTGGGGGGGGTTTTTACATTGCGCTGTCCTCACAACAAAACAACTGCTGAGATCTGTTTAAACGTAGAGTCTTCAATGAAGGCCTTTGTGCCCGCTGGTGACTTAAACTCCCCTTTCCTTCTGCTCATTCCCAAACCAAATCCATGCTGTTTTTCCAGCTGAACTAAGGTAACTTGTTAGCAACAAGCGCGCCATTGTTGATCCTTTCTTTCTCCTCCTCAGTCGGTGGACTTTGATGCCCACCACTCAGTGACTCCCCTCCTAATGAGACCCAGGGACTGTCCCGTCACAGTGCTAGTGTCCATTCACCCAGAGAGGCACAGAGGACAGTGACAACAGCTACTGGCACCCCAGCTGAACACCTTGTCCCTGTCAACACAGTCTACTCCTACACCAGAATCCCACCAAAAATCTGCTCTCCCAGTGCAGTTTCAGCTTCATATCTCATTCTTGCTGTATTTTATAAAGCAAATAGCTTCATTTACACCAGGATTACACCCAGTTGCAGTTGGGCCAATGCAAGCTAAATGAGCTTAGCCCTACTTGCTCATGAAATTAGACCAGTTAGCTGCTGTTAAAACACCAGCTCACATTGACTTTGAAAAGAAGATCTGAGTATGTTTGGTCTCATTTACAGCCATGTTTTGCAGTCATGTATGTTCCACACTCATACCTGGCAGCACCCGCAGTCCGCTGTTGTCCACTGAGCTGCATAACTGGACCAGTTGAGCATCAAAATGTCTGTTCGTGGACAGATCAACAGAAATCTGTGTGAGAAATAAGATGTTTGGGGAAAAGGAGTTTGTAATGGAAGATGTGATTAACCATTTGCGTGTGAAGTTAGTTTGAGACATGGACGTTAACCTTAAAATGTCTTTGGCTTGTGTTCGTACATGACAGCAACAATTATAAAGTCTATTTTTCATATAAGGGAGAATCAAGCCCCTCATGTGAGCATTGCCTTATTTATCCTTATCGGTCAATGAGCAGTTATTCCACGTAGCATACCTCTGTGTGAACGCTGATGAACGCTGATGTAATGTCATCTTGTGTTTTTCCAGGAGGCTTCTCAGTGGTGTTTCTGGCTCGTACGCACAGCGGCGTCCGCTGCGCTCTCAAAAGGATGTACGTCAACAACGTCCCGGACCTAAATGTCTACAAGAGGGAGATCACTATCATGGTGAGAGCAGCATCACAGTGTTTGAGATGTTATCTCCCAACTCAACTGAAGTCTTCCTGCCTGTCTGTGTTGCAAGAGCTTTATTTGAAAAAGTTTCATCGCACATTAGTTTGGATTTGCACAAATATTAATCACTGAACGGGAAATTAAGGTAGATTATATTACTCGTGCTTAATTGTGCAGCTTGTGGTAATGTTAGATTAGAAACGAAATCTGCACAAAATGTGAATTGAGCGCAGCTTATCAGTTGAAAATAAGTATTAGCTCATTATTTAGCTGATCCCCACACCATTATAGTCCACTGCTCTGTTGAAGTGTCAAAACTAATTCTTGGTTTTAGAATTCAGAGGGTTTAATTTGCACTTGAAGACGCTGTGCTCATTATCTAAAAATTTCATGAGGGCATTCTCAGTTTTCAGGTATTTAATATAAGCACATAATTCCTGTTTCAAATGGGACACAAACCCTCATAAAGACAGATACTCTCATAAAGCAAGGTGCATGTAAATGGCTTCCTTCCATCTTCCTAACCCATCCTGTTACCCAGCATTTCCAGTCTGGCAGGAGCAGAAGGCTTTTGGCTGCTGTGTTGGATGATATTGTATTAATGCACCTGGTCCATTGACAGATACTTTTGATCTATCACACAGAGCTGGCACTCACATGATTATAGCAGATAATTCAAGGTGTTGTACGTCATTCAAAGTTAAATATTCTCATTTATTCTGTAACCTACCAGACATGTACAACTTGGACAACAGCAGATGTCTTGTCTTGAACGTTTGACCCCAGTGTGTCAGTGAACAGCTCACTCTGAGCTGTTTGGCCAGCTTTGTGTGTCTGTTCGCTGCCTCATCAGCTGTGTAATACTCACCCACACAGACCCACACACACAGCTGACCTTAAACATTGACACAGTCCTGGCCTGTTGGGACGTTGCCTTAGGTGTGCCGGTTTCCACAACACACAGCAGTCTCCGCTGGCATTTAACAACCAACAAATACAAATGCTGTGATGCTTTAATCCAACAAATGAATCAAGTTAAGAAAGATTAGTGGAGTAAAGAGATCAGCATGGTGTAAGAACATGAAAGAATACAAACAGCATGCTTGCCACACACAGTAGCTTGACTGCAAAGACGAGACTGGACTGAATTCAGCTGGACGTTGAACTTTTTGGGATGCTTTCTCTGAGGAAGCAGTCTCTGGCAGTTTTTTTTCTTTGGGTTTTCGCATATTCGGATGTGGTTTCCATAGATTTACTCTGCTCATACATGATAAAACCAGGAGGTCTAAACAAATGTCAAAGCAGCTTGTTTATGAGGCAGAATTTAAGTTTGTATTCTTCGAAGTTAGACATTTTGGTGGTGGTTTATTCCCGTAAACAAATCTGATTCAAACGTCTGCAACTTTAGGCAATGTAACTGGTTCACCTTTAACTTACCTAACAAGATTGATTTGTCTGTCCTCTTTAATGCAGTTTACATCTGTTGTTGCTAATGTCACTTAAAAAGACAAGAAGAAACACTATTCCAGTTTTTCATGCTTCATTTTAGATTGTATGCTGAGTAGTAGCGTCCCACTGCTGAACAAATATAGCAGAAACACTACACAAGTCCAAACATGAATACTCATCATCTCTTATCGAAAGGGGCAAAAGTGTGCGTACACAATCCACATATATCATTTGTAATCACCTCAATAGCTACTTGTATGTCTTGTTTTGTGACGTTTGTGCAGTGGGAGCTTTGTCCTTAACAATTAAATTCTGGAGATACACAGCTTCCATATTTAGTAGGAAATTAATTTCTTCCTACTCAATACTTCTTGAATACTTCTGTCTTTTTGTCCTGATCAGTTCCATCTTTTCATCCCGTATGTAGAAGGAGCTGTCAGGCCATAAGAACATTGTCGGCTACCTGGACTCCACAATCAATGCGGTGTCAGACAGCGTCTGGGAGGTCCTGATCCTCATGGAATACTGTAAAGGTACATCCTCTCTGTTTGTAAATACACACATGTTCTGAGACCATGATATAAGCACCATGTTTTATACTCATTTGCAATTAAGCTTCATTGAAGTTGTGGTTTCTGTTCATAATATGCATTTGCAAATTTGAGTTTTGGACGTTTTTGGTTCTTTTCGTATACTGTAGTAATGATGGTGCAATATGATGTGCACATTGGGTAATAAATATATTCTAGCAGTCAGCAACTATGTACATTTAGTTTATTGGGCTACATAGTTAAAGTGGCTTGTGGACAAAAGTCTGTTATTTTGTATTTTTTAATATGTCTAATAGTTAAATGCTTTGTTGCTGCCTCTGTCCTTTGTGTGGCCCCTCTTATTGATCGTGGCAGCTCACTGGCTCAGCTTGGCTTTTTGGAAAGCTATTTTGAGCGGTTTTGCCCTCATTGGACAAGTTGACATGCAGCATTACTCTGGTTACTGAGAATAATCAGTTAGTTAGACAAAGCCTTTACATGGTGACTTATTTAGTTTGCTTAGAAATGGACTGAAACATTGATCCTGCTCATGGCCGTCTCGTGACAGACCAAATATTGCAAAAACATTTAGCCTTAAGTTTCTGGCACGCATGTTATTGTCCTTGAAACATGCTGAGTTCTGCTAAAAGCAGAAGATACTGTCATGTATTCCAACAAAACATATCATTTCCTTTTTTTTCATGTTAGTGGCTTATCGTTATGGTCACACAAAATATGACCTTAGCCAGCAAATCCTAATAATGGCAAAATATCGAAGGCATTTAGATACAGTATTTATACTTATACAGGATAACTGAAAACTCTACCAGTTAGAAAATTAAGTTTGCAAGGGTCAAAACACCGAACATGCTAGCTGGTATTGATTTCCCAGCCTGAACTGGCAGCCTTTGTTGAGTCCTAAAGTTGTTCTTCCTCTTCCTCCTCTCTCCTGCAGCGGGTCAGGTGGTGAAGCAGATGAACCAGCGGTTGAGTGTGGGCTTCAGTGAGGCTGAGGTCCTCCACATCTTCTGTGACGCCTGCGAGGCTGTGGCCCGCCTGCACCAATGCAAGACACCCATCATCCACAGAGACCTCAAGGTGAAGAGGGAGTCCGCCCTCGCCCCTCCATCCTTCTTCCCCTCCTTCCTCTGTCCCATCAGTAACAAAGACAGTCCAAAACTGAAATATTTTCACTTTAAAGAGATTTTAAACAGACAAAAGCACCAAATATTCACCTTTTTCGAAGCTGGAGCCAAATAATTCTTGGAATTTCTGCTTGATAATTGACTTAAACTATTGATTGCTGTCCAATAATATTCTGCGAAGTGACTAATCGATCAATCAACTAATTGTTTAGGCACTAACTCAAACCCTTGACAGAAATCATCAGTAACCATATCTCCTTAAGATTTCTTTGAGGAAAACACCAAAATCCAAACAGCTGGCTTACTTTGAGTTCTTCTAGCCAAAAACTAAACATGCAATACAATGGTACATATACATGTTAATTCTGGTAGGGCTATCTAGTTGCTACATTCACTGTGCTTGGCATGCAGTAGGTTTGAAAGATCTTGAAAAAGGAAGAAATAATATTTGTGGAAGCAGGAAGAGAATCAGTTAAAGAACAACTGCAGAGTTAACGTGAACGGCTTAAGAGAAGTGTGTCTCAATACTACCCACACACACAAGTTGTGAAGTGTGGTGCTCTGCACAAAATCTACTACAATGGATTTCTAGAGATGTCAACAAAAAGGAGGAACTTGTGGATTGCCATTTGAACAGTTATTTATTAAATTTAACGTCAGTTGATGTTTTTAAACTTCAGCGATGTAAATCTGCTTGGTCAGCAGAAGAAAGAATGCTTTGACTTCACTTCACTGCTTGTTCTAACTCCTCTGCTTCCTCTTACGCTCCCCTGCTTCCTTTGCCAGCTTGTTCTCTTATTTCCTCTACTTCCTCTCGTCCGATACCCCCTTGATCGCCACTCTTCCACCTCCTTTTCCTCTTTCTCCTCCACCTACTCCTCTCAGAGCACCGAACTTATTCTCTGTACAGGCCACAGTAGCTGGTACATCTTGAAATTCCTCAACAACTTTCAGCTAACTTGATTTTTAGAATAGATTTTTGAATCAAGGGTGGCTGCGAGCCAGATTTACCCTCATTTTGCTGATGCTTGGAGGCCGGTGGCAATTTCCCACCCTGGTTGAATTCTCCTCAGTGCCCCATCAGTGGGCCGCTGTACTCTGTCCAGTTGGACAAGCCTCTAAACAGTGCGGTCCCTTCAGCTCCACAGGCCTGTCCTCTGTTCGCTGTCTGTATCTATCTGTTCAGCCTACATGGCTTACATAACATCGCTGGGACACAAAAGACCACGGAGGCCCAGTCACGCACTGCCAGGGGAAGTGAGAGTGCAAAAAAAGCCCCTTAACCCTGAGCTGTCAACAGTATTGAGACACTCTGTGTTTCTTTCATTAGCTCAGTTTTCCCTCGGACAGTTTGAAATCTTTTTCTCTTCATCCTCTTTTTGCTCTCTCCTCCTCTTCTGTGTCACAGCTCCCACAAATGCCTTACTGGCTTTCTATTTTCAGATTTCACATTTTACATTTTACATCTTATGCCCTTGTTGCACTTTCGCCTAGTCTCATCTTTTTTTTCTCTTTCATTTGTCTTTGTTTTCTTTCTGTCTCTTCCTCTTTCTTTGCTACTTGTTTCCCATCTTTCCTCCACCTGCCTCCATTTCTTTCTATCATTTACTCAATCATTCCTCATTCCCGTCTTCGCTGTTTTATGTTGTTGTTTATGCTGTTGAATCTCTCTAAAAATCGAGGCCTGAAACCCAAAAAAGAAACACATCTGATAACATACATATAAGAAACAGATCTGTTTTTAGACTAACATGTTATTAAAATTTGACTTCTCTCTACTGGGAAACAGTCTATGACGAGACTCCTGTGGCAGAATTACTGTAATGAGGGCTTGTCTCACTACTCCATCACTGTGTATTAAATCAGCTTTGTGTGTGGGTGTGGGATTTGTGAGTTTTTACAAGCAACTTTATCCACTAATTGCCATCCATGCCCATTATGATGTAATTGGGGATGAGCTTCGGCTTGGTTGTTTGTTTGTTCGTCTGTCTGTCACAAACCGTTTCAGAGTCGCAGCTGATGTGATTTTGATGGAATGATGCGTCTCAATCATGGCCGCAGTCTAGCTTTTCCTAAATTATAGAGGATGCAGATTGTCCATTGGTAAGGAGCTGTTTGATCATTGTCAGTTCTACACATGAAACTTGGGGAAACCTCTAACAAAACTAAAAAATAGCAGCAGGAGCAGCAGGAGTTTAAACCTGCTGATGTTGACATTTGGATTATCTCACATAAAGGCAAAGAAACCTACAGCTTCTGCCACCTGCAGGCAATGTGTGTTTCTAGCTGAAATTTCCTTTTTTGCTTTAATAGATACTGTCTTCTTTGTATGTGTTTTTTGTGATTTACATTTGTAGATTAATTAAAAATGAGTAATAAAAATATTTTTTTGTCTTGGCCTCTGGAACCCACTCCCCTAAATCCCCAGTAGTTTTTTCTTTGGACAAATTAAAGCTGGTTAGGTCTGTAAAGTCACAGTCAGTCAGACAGACAGTCACGAGGCAGAGAGCACACAATGACACAACACAGCTGTATAAAAGCAAAAACTGCAGTTGTAACGCTTTCGAAATGGGCAGAAGCGATTACTTTCCTTTCCTTTAGGGGGCGCACACTAACATGTCTGCATCTTCTGTTGTAAATTTCTGTGCTTGTTGCAAATCCAGATCCAATAGTTCTGGAGTTGCAGCTCTGGGGTTACATTCAGCTGCATCTCTCACTGCATATATGTTCCGTGTTGTTGGTGTATGTTGAGTTTTCATTAGTGCCATTTTTTTGTTGAAAAGTCTAAAACCTCTGCCTGTTCCTCTACCAGGTTGAAAACATCCTGCTAAACGACCAGGGAAATTATGTGCTGTGTGACTTCGGCAGTGCCACTCACAAGGTTCTGCTGCCACAGAAAGATGGAGTGACTGCCGTGGAGGACGAGATTAAGAAGTAAGTTTGCTTCATCAGTGATTGTTCCACATGTCACTCAGTCACAGTCACGGTAAAATATTTACCTGCCACTTCTATGTTGTGGCTGCTGGAACAATTCTACTTGTCAAAGTGGTGTGTAAAGTTGACACTGTGATGTAAAACCATTGCCAAACAGACTGGCATATAATGAGCCTTTTGCGCTGCAGGAACTTTGGGAAAAACCCAGGAATGTTTTTAAAAAGTCAAGAACTTTACCTGCATTTCTACCGCAGGAACATGCATCGTTTCAGTTTTAGTTCCTGCTCCCCAAAAGTCCCTGCCACTGGGATAGATCCTGGACTATCATTAAGTACCATCATGGAAGAGTTTGCACTACTGAATGTTGCTGACTGGTCAAATTAATTCCTCAAGATTGTTGGAAATTTCTTGTAATATTATTGACGTTTTAACAGAGTTAAAAAACTGAGTTAAAAAAGATTGAGACAGCAAGAGAAAACGGTTTCAATGCGAGAGTGCAAGCTATTTAGAGAAACTTCATTTAACTTTATTTGATACTTGTTTTAATGCAGTTACTTTCAAAATCAGAAAAATAGAAAACAGAAAAATAAAATCTTGTAGCCTCTCTCTGGCCTTTTTGCCACTTCTGCACGTCTCCTTTCCAACATCCATGCAAACATCACACTGTAACACAAGAGAAAATGAACAACATGATAACTCTGCTGTCTCAAACAAAGGCGTTGCCTTGTAAAGATCTAATTTGCCTCATCTTCACGGTTCTTCAGATGCAATGAAAACACAAACAGGAAAGCACAAAGGGGACTTTTAGTTTCTAATTTAGTTCTGGGACTACTTGATCGAAAAGGGCCATTAGCTGGTAGATTTATTTGAGGGAAAGGTGTTACCTTGATCCTAATAGAGTAGTCTTATGACGTAGGACATCCCAGGCCAACAAACCAGCCTGCGGTAATTGCACTTAACTCATACCTGTTAGGGCTACTGTATACTCCTAACTAAACCAAGTTTGGCATATGTCCAGATTGCTGTCAAATACAGAGTTTCATGCAAACTTCTGCAACTCCAGGTCTGTTTATTTGTGTCCACAAAGCAAATGAGTGAGCTTGCAAGTCACACTGGGAGCAGATCAGAATAGCTCTGTTCCCCAAACATAGAGATGTTAAAGCATACACTCGTGTAACTCTATGCAAGTAAACCAAAAATATACACGCTACTGAAAACAATCACTGTTGTTGATCTGCTGCAGATGATGGTGTAATGGGAGGTGGTAAATGTGGCACTCCTTTGTGATCACAACCCCTGCACTTTGGCTTTGTGTTGTCTTGTGCCATGTTGGTGTATGTATTCTATTTGTGTAGTGTCAAATCACAGCAGTCCGCTCAGATCTGGCCTGTTAACTTTCCCACATTTATGGCTACAATAAAGTGCAATGTGTGGTGCTTATCAGCAGTATATGACCGTGTGTAAACTCTCCTTCTTCATGATACAGGTCATCAGTCCTCTGAACTGTGGTGACTCAGACAGTCTTTGCATTTTCATAACTCAGCTGGGTTTATTCCAAGCACAACCAGCTGCTTTGATTATTATCAGAGCGGTAATAGAATAGAAAACAAAAAAAATGTTTTGCTGTCTGTCACACTGAAAGGTGAACTAGGCAGCCTCAGTAAACAGAAGCACTCAAGCGTCATCAAAAAAAGTGTGCTTTACTTAAGTAAACGTAGCAATACCAAAAATTTAAAAATACTCCATTACATGTAAAGTCCTGCTGTAGCAAAACTACAGAAGTAGTAGCAAAATATACTTGAAGTATCAAAAATAGACGTACTTAATAATGCACACAGTTAGAGACAAGCTGAACGAAAACAGAGCTAAAAGAGGGTGAATAATGGACTTATATTCACCAGGTGGACAGAAACACGACTCCAAATCATATGTTTTGTATGTAACATTACAATTACAGCTCACAAAAAATGCACTAGAGTCAAAAATACAATATTGTATCTACAATGTATGTCTATCGTGGAGTAAAAGTATAAAGTAGCATTAAATTAGGAACAAGTACCTCAAAACTTTAGTGCAGTACTTGAGTAAATGTACTAATACCTTTACACTTCTGGTGCTTAGTCATTTGAACGTTGACCTGCCACTGACTACTTCCTGTTGTTGTATCTCACAGGTACACGACCCTTTCATATCGCTCGCCGGAGATGATTAACTTGTACGCAGGGAAAGCCATCACCACTAAGGCTGATATATGGGTAAGGTCCCACTTTGTGTGTGTGTGTGTGTGTTTGTGTGTGTGATGCACCCTGCAGGGCTGGTTTGTCCTGGCAGTGTCCTGGGTGTCATTCTGCCCCGACAGGTTCCTCCTCTCTCTCTCTCTCTCT